>HG992259.1:11200000-11800000 GCA_905220585.2 Nymphalis polychloros
AATATTGTGGCAGAATAGTGAGAATAAAACCTCCTTTTTAAGAAAATCATAAATTTTCACAGAATGGTCTTCGAGCCTCAAATTAATAAAAAAAAAATAGTATATTTTGTTTAATGAATTAATGATATCGGTCTGGGGTGACATTTAACAAAGTTTTAATTCATAAAAGGAAAAGAATCACAATAGGTAATATTGTGGTTGCGCACACGCATCAGCAATTTTATCAGACGTATATAAGTGACTTCCGTTGACATTTGAAAATTTAAATAATTACACTCGTAAAATGTTTGTCTCATCGTTAAAATTGTTTTACGGTCAGCGATTTGTGTTTGGGCCTTTATAAAATAAACATAAAGGTCAACATTGTTAGAAAATAAACTTATTACGTTACCTTTATAATTTGTTAGTACTTACGTTAGTTGTAGCGAAGTTAGTGTGTGTATAATATATTTTTATACTATATTGTATTGTGTAAGTATAGTAAAGTAATAGCCTTTCCCACTGCTGGCCTAAGGCCGCCTCTCCTTTTGAGGAGAAGGTTCGAAGCTCATTTCTACCACCCTTCTCCAATACGGGTTGGAGGAAAAACATACAGCAGATTGTCATACGAGATACGACATAGGTTTCCTCACATGAGAAGATCGATAAGCATATGAAAATTCAGTGTTGCTTGCCCGGTTTGAACCTGCAATCTGCACTTAAGATTCGGGTATCTTAACCACTAAGCCTTAATTATTTTTATACTTTATATTTTTAATAGCAGTCTATACTGAATGTTTTGTACAAAGTTATATAGATTTTATATGTAATCATATGTTTTGTTTTGTTGTTACTTTGTTTATATAAAGTTATATGTACATAACTTTATATAAACAAAGTAAAAAAATCAAACCGTTTATACCGTTTGATTTCATACAAGTCTATGGATTGTAACAAAATAAGGCGCGGAGTTTTTTTTTTTTAATTCGAGTCGGCGGGGTTGCTGCAATTAAAAACGCGCATGCTATCATTAGCCGAACGGCTAAACGCTGGCGTTTATAATTATATCGAAATAACACGTGTAGCCAAGAAAATGGAGATAGTGGGGTTGATTCGAAAATTTAATTCTATAATTATGGACAGGATTCAATGGATGGAATTGGATTTAATCTCTGTTCTGATCTTTGAGATGGATTTACTTTTTGTAAACCAACTTGAAATGTTTTATTTTTAATGCTTGTAGTTTTATGTTACATAATTATTTAAAGCACTGGATTATAGGCTTTTGACACATACTAACGCTTAATTTTTTCTCTGTTATCATTTAATTTTGTCTTCAATATTTTTTAAATCACAAAAGATTACTTTAAAAAAAAACATCTATGAAGAAATCAAATTAATTTGTTAAATAAATCATTTTCTATGGGTAAAAGTTATGTATCACAAAGAAAAATATTATACACGTGTGTACTCTCATTAGCAGCTTCGCGTATGCTTAAAATCAATTTTCGTAATGTAGGGAATGTGCGCTGTATTAACAAGCTGCAACTATCTAACGGCCAATTTAATTAATTGCTTAGCGGCCGTTTATTTAAACACTGATTACTCTCTTTCTGCCATCATTGATTTGACATACGAAAGAAGAAGACACATCATTGTTTAAACAATCACCCAATAAACAACATTTTTAAGGAAGGCTGTATGAGATTTTGAGTGAATTAAAAATTAGTTTATGTATCCATTTACTTAAAACTTAAAGTAAGTAAGTCTATTGCGACTGTTAATAAGACTATCAATGAGCTTATTATAATAAGATAAACTATTTATGCAGGAGATATGCACTATAATAGTACACATGTTGTCTGTTGTTCTCTGTTCACACGCTGATGGTCCAAAAGAAAGACAATGGCTCAAGATCCAAGGGCTCTGCGTGCTTTCTAAGGCAGTATTACACTGCAAACTTTCGTAACTCCGGACTGCTAATTAGTTATTTTCATTAAAAAATCTATTAACATTTATTTATCCGACTCGAGATCCATAAGATGATAATTGCACTCATTTTTGATTCAATTAAGAAAAAGTAACTGCTGAGTTTCTTGTTTCTTGGATCTTTTTAATATAATCTACGTTTCGAACCGGTGATAATTCATATCTACATAATTCCTAATTGAAAACAGTATATGATTTTTTAGATTTTTCACCGTTATGTGATTTAATCGAATATAAAGACAAGTATATCTTATAAATTATTTGTATATTATATAAAACTGTCTAGTGTATAGGCACTTACACAATTGAAAAACATGAATGTGTGTAAATAATTTCCACAACTAAAATAAATAAATTCAATGCTCGTACGTACGTACGTATGCGATTATAGTCATTATCATGTTGCAATAAAGTTTACGTTGACATTAAAACAACTATTGGACTTTTATACAAAGCCAATCGATAATGCGATATTAATTTATATCAATTCCGCAACAGTAGCATCCATGTTTCAATAAAACACAATATTTATTAAGGAAATAAAATATCGATCGATCGAGAAATATTGTTTATCTGTGCTCGTATAACATGGCGTCCGTGGTGGTCAGCTGATGGCACCATGTGGAGCTCTCAGGCATGTTGCGTTGTAGCTTATAACTTTACGACTCATAACTTTTAACCTTATACGTTTTATATTTTAATGACCATCTAGTACTTTTAGTAAAACTCTCATCTATTCCATCTTAATAGGATATTTATACAAGTCTCTGAATACGGTATTGTCTATGTCTATTTGTATATAGATTACAGATTATATATCATATCTATCAGCACCAAGTAATACTTTGTATTGCTGCGTTCTAGTTCGAAAGGTGAGTGCCGAGTGAGATTTAATACAGGGACAACATCTTAGACCCAGTGTTCGGTGACGGATTGACGGTATGATTAATAATAATGCTTCTTGAAATGCCAACGTTGATGAACGAAATTGACTACTTAGTAATTAATTACTATCAGGGGACAATTCTACTAACAAATTGTCACTTTATCGCAATCGAATCGAAGCGTGATCGTTGTCGTTTATCAGTTTTGCTATTCTTTAATTTAATTATCGAATATTGGCATAAAATTTAACAATCAATATTGGTTTTAACGCAACGATACGCATAATATAGGTTACTTTCCGATTCGAATAAATATAGAATTGTCAAAGTTGGATTGGAATTGAATCGGAAACGTATTTAAAAGTCTAACTAATATTCCTTAATTTTGTACATAATGCGTCAGCCATCACTCACACGTCGTTCGAGGCACATAATTTAAAAACCGAAATGAGATAGTCGATTTACGACACCGGTAGGCGCTCCGCCCCGCCCTCAAATTATATTGGTATTTTTACCAAACTCGTAATCGCTGGTTTCGCACTGGACGAAAGGACATTAAGTCTTTACATAGCCAGGGGGTTAGCGTTGCGAGAGTAAAAAAGTTATTTACAAATTATAGTAGCTTATTGAACGCCATGTTTATGGAGGACGTCAAGACTCAGGGTGGGCTGGATTTTTTGTAGGTATACGACATATTTGTGTATTTATTTAGTTACTTATTTACAAGCAAAGATTCGTGTAAACACTTATGTAACATAAGCAACAAATATGAAGATTTCAAGCTCTTCTTTGTTTTTTTTTATCAACAATTTAAAAAAAGTCCCTCCCGATTCGCGCTCGACGCAAAACTGCCCACAACACAGGCCGCGTTTCCGCGCTGTACGGCAATGGACAACCTTTGCGCCAAGTAAGACCTGAAACGATTATCTCTTGTCGATTAATATGTAGATTAATTACATATGAAACAAACAGCAGAAACAAAACAGTTCACATGACTGTTCAAAATCAGTAAGCTCAATCATTGCATTCCTTCAACTCAAAACGAATTGAATAGAAAAACTTTCCGTTATCTCTTTTTTTATTATAATACAAAGGTCGTTGACCGGTCGTATTTAGATCGCAAATTTGTGTAAACATTTGCATGCTATCAAAATTTAATATAAATAGGAAAAGACATAACAGTTCGATAAATTTTCCTGATCTGTTTGTCAACCAGTTTTTGCTACTGACGAACTTTACTAATCAATCGAAAAAAAGTATTAAAATAATAATGTAAAAGTTCGAAACATGCAAAAACGTTATCCTCAAGTTATCAATAATGATTTTGATCCAATTTCGACAGCTGGTTGAACGATAGTTCTATCAACAATATAAATAGCCAATATAACTACATTAAATGTAATACTTGTAACCTATGGACGCCGATTAAAACCTGGACAACGTATGTTTCATTATATTTAACATGCACCTCGTGCTCGTCAGTCAGGATAAACATCGCGAGGAAACCGGCATGTCATATGAAAATCTATCACATGCTTACGACGCTTATAAGATAAAGTTCCATGCGTCCACTTTAATAGGAAAGGAAGCATTTGCCCACCAGTGGGATATTTACAGAATGTTACTTCAATAGTAATTAATCTATATATTTATTTATTTAATTCTTAACATGTGACCATGAATATTACATATAAATTTGATTTATGTTAAAGATTAAAGCGCCATTTAACAAACGCTACTTATTACGAAAAAAGCGATGATTGTAAAATTGAAAGGTAATTTAATCAAACTCTAATCTTAGTATAATCTTAATATAACGATCCAATCTTTTCTACGCATATTTCAGCACAGTGAGCCAATACACGTTGTCAAGTCCTAAAAGGACGATCGGACGTTCATCGCTTCGACGCAATCCGCATAGTTCAGTATTTTAGCATTCTATTTCGAACGTTCCCACGCTAGAGATCACTTGAATCTTTATTAGACGCTCAGGTGACTGGCTCTGGCCTAGAAAGATAAGTCTTGTTTCCAGTGATGTTTGCATTTATTACATCTATAGCGTTCGCACACGACTACGCTTATAAAACGAATAAGCTTTTATTTGAAAAAGGAAAAATTAAAGCTTTAAATAACGGTTATTGATAACATATCTATCATGATGATGATGTCATCCGGATCGATTTCAGCCACGGCTGCCAATCTCAAGGTAGACTAGCCAACTACACAAGACATTACAGTGTGTGCGCAGACACAGGTGCACTATCAATTCCCTCAATCTCATAATCCGATAGGACGCCAAATTTGACACGAACGGCAAAATTATAAGACCAAGATCAATGACTGTACGGAAGTATACACACTTCCAATTTCCAACTACAGGCTGATAAGAATTTTCCGACAGAAAAACCCAATAACTATTTATCGGCCCGACATTGGGTTTGAAACCAGGAGCTCGGGATTTGTTGTCTTATACCGACGAGGCAATTAAAATAAGAATGAATGATATGCATTAACATGAATTATATCTTAACAATTTCCGTGTGATATAGACTAACACTTCTGCCGTCAAAAATGAGTTTCCAGTTTGAGAAGTCGTAACGAACAAGCGCTTTGCATACCGCGTCCATTGCACAAACGTCTTAAGCGTTCTCATTCTCACAAGACCTTACGATGTTCTCTGAACCCTCTCCTGTGACACTGTCGAGGGAATAATATTTTTTATGATTTGCAAGTATTTATTTCTGTTCTATTTAAAAAAGTACTAGATTCACACAAACAGAACTATATACCGTTTTCGTACTTGGTGATATGTGGTCTTATTGCTAAAAACTATTTCTAATAAACTAGGGGTATCAGAAATAATACTATGTAAACAAATAATCAGGTAGCATACTATATATTACATGTTAATAATATATACATACATATAACATGACATTTAAATATTATAAGGCCCTCCAGAACGATTTCGGCCACAGCGGCCAATCTTAAGAGAGATTAGCCAACTGCACAGGAGATATTATAGTGCACAAGTGTGTGCGCAAAAACAGGTGCACTCTCTTTTCCTTAGCTCTCATAATCCGATGGGACGGCAATCCGACACAACCGGAAAGAGTTCAGGCGCAGGACCAACGGCTTTACGTGCTTTCCGAGGCATGGGAGTGTACACACTTCCAACTTCCAGACTCCGGGCTGCTACTGAGAATTTTCTGACAGAAAAACCCAATAACTATTTATTGGCCCGACCTGGGAATTGAACCCAGGACCACCGGGTCTGCGGCCTTATATCTAGCCACTAGACCAACGAGGCAGTCAATTTAGATATTAATAGTATATTATATAAACAAACAAATACACAAACACCGTGATCGTTACAGTTTTATTATATAGGTAACATTTGCAGTTCTGTGTAATATCGTTAGTGTCGTAATTGTGAAGATTATTAAGATAAAGGTTGTAAAGATTTGTGATTTCTGTGTTGTTACGACGGACCAGCACTTATTTTCATAAAACGCGTACTTAGCTATATAAGGACACTAATTGCATAAACTTTAGTACTAGTGTAAATCTATACTATATTATATATTATATATCTATACTACTATATAAATCTATTGGTTCTGTCTGTGCATTTTTTTTCACCTAATTTTGTGATAAATAATCGTTTTATGATGCAGTGATTCACATTATACTATTTTTTTCATTTTTGTCTGTCTGTATGTCTTCATATAACTCAAGAACGACTTGACCATCTTCCGCGATCTTCCATAAGAAATGGCACAGCAATGACTCACGTACGTACAGTCCTGCCTACCCGCAATCATTTTAAGGATACTGTTGGTACTACCTTGCAGCCTACGCACCAGGGAGCCGCATCTCTTTCGCATTATAGTAAAAAAGCAATCAACCCGCGCTTCTGCGAACATCCCTGATGGACTACAAAAGCGTGGCAGCCCCATCAGCATCCTAAAAGCATTGTTATACTGAACACGGAGAGCATTGTAAGATTTTTGAGAGTATCTGGCCCACAGGTTGCAAGTGTAAAAAGTTGTACAGTATGCTCTAAATAAAGTAATTTTAACGTTACTTGAACAACGTGCAAACCTACGAGCCAACATATTTGCTTTTATTATTTTTTATTAATTAAATACACGGGTGAAGCCGCGGGGCACAGCTAGTATTTAATAAACCCGCTCTGCTGTCGATCTAGTGACTTTTAAAGTTTCTGAGCTTTTAAAGTTTCTGATCTCATAGTCAGAATTTAAAAAAAGTTATTCTCAGTAGCCGCCTGAAGTTAGGAAGCTGATCAGTTGATGTGTCTGATCTCTCATTGGTCGTCTTGGGTTGCCATCTAATTGTATCAGATGAATGAGATTATAGAGAGTGTGCAATTAAATCAGGAGTAACAGATAATATTATTATTAATAGACATAATTAGTATTAATAGATAACATTATTAAGATGGCTACCAAATAATAAAGATTTTTCTATTAATAAAATTTTATGCCCGCGACCTCGTTCGCCTAAAAAGGTTGAATATGATCCAAACGGTCTTAACAAATTCAGAGGAATAGGACCATATATAAGTTACTTATTTACTTACTTTACATAAAAGTTACATTCAACACCATTTCATTTAAAAGGATAAATTATTTATATAAACCATTATGGTAGCCTTAATCATGAGTAGTAAATTATGCGTACACGCATACACGCAGACAGACATGCAAGATCTCTTAAAGTTTCTTACAATCGACATATTGACATTTTGACGTCAAAAAGTTACAAGCAATTATGCCGATTTCGTACAAAAACACAATAGCATAATTTAATGAAAGTATTTTGAAAAGGTCGCATTTCAAACACCACTCGCTGTTCATCGGTTCATTTATTAATTAAGTAAATAAGTTATCACACCATCAAAGGTTGCTCACAAGGTGAGCGTATTTGAAAGGCGAAAATAGTTCTCGTCGACGTTTTAATTGGCGGTAAAATGGTCGCCTAAGCCTTGTTCGATTACGTCGTATCAGAAACAGATCTCGCTTGGATTTGACGGAAATATTTAAATTTAACGTTTTAGTATTTCGGAAAATTATATGGACAGTTTTTATTTTATTTTATGCAGCTTCAAATTTCATAGACGCCGCGTTCAAAAGCCGGTAATAATATATAATTTAATAGATATAAACATTGTAAATACAGTTTGCCCGTTTGAAAGTCCATTAAAATTAATGATTACCGATTTTGATAGAAGCTTTTTTTTAACATGCTTTCGCCTTACAAAAAATAATTAACTCTGTGGAATATTTTAAATACGAGCAAAGCCACTACAAATAGCAAGTATGGAACTAGACACTTAATATAATTCATTAAACTTTACTTTCACGGAATCCTGTGAAACATTTATTTAAATATCGCATGCCCTAACCATTTGATTCAAAGCGGTTGATTCTTACGGACAATACAGAAAACCGGTAAATAGAGCAAAAATGACGCTCGTCGTGGAATCGCCATCAGCGGCGACATTTAAATGTGCGGCGGCGCTTTTACGTCCGCCATTTGCATCCGAGATCGCGTCGATCGGCCATCTTGTTCTTTTTTTTTCGCCAATGCGTTGCTACTTTAAAGTACTGAGCACACTTGGGTGGTAACTATAATGTAACTACTAAACTAACACATTTTTTAACAAATTAAATAAAGCGAACATAAAAAATACTTTCAATTCGTTTTATCTGATTAGTTATCATAATGGACGTTATAAATCATAATTTATGACAGAAATAATGATATAAAACAGAAATGCTTGCAAAGCGAAATATTAAAACGTCACAACTCAAATTATGTATTAAAATAATAAAACTGAGATCAAATCCACGCAAGAAACATTGAGTTTTGCATTTATGCAATTTAGATTTTATTTATTATGTGTTTAATAAATAATTTATCTCGTGACCGGTGGGGAAGGCTTTTATGTATACAAAATCTGCATGATGGTATAACAAAACATTCTCCAAAAGAGGAAACATAGTTACTGTTAGATATTTTACGAATATAAGATACCCATTTAATTACATAACTGCCTTTTTTAAAGTAATACATAGGTAATCAAAAATATAGTTTCATAAGATATAAAAGTAAAATCAAATCAAAATACACTTTATAATATTAAATACAAGGCTTGGTTTCCATATAGGCACAACGTGCGTTAATAATTTCAGTTACGCTGACAACATGGTTCTTCTGTAGTGTCCCGCTCGGACAGATGACCGGAGAGGATTCCGCTGGTTTCTTTGGATGGTGTACCGATCGAGTAGAGCAGCTTAGGTACTTGAGGCATATTCTTACTTCGGATCTACACAACAACCTACACATAGAGAGTGAACGTAGGACTTTGGCTGCTCGGTGTAATTATGATTGCACGTAGATTCGGGCGGTGTAATCCTGATACAAAGCTGACGCGGTTTCGAGCGTGTTGCTAGTGTCGTCAGTTGTGGTGCGTCGGCACAATAAGTGCATGTAGTAGCATCAGGGTGCATAATAACGCATAACGCATTCTGATGAAACTGCCTAGGTACTGCAGTGCATCAGCCATGTTTGCCGACGCCAGAATCCCTGATTATTTCGCGATTGTTGGGTGGCGGATTGCCGCACCGATCATAATGAATATTCTACCGAGAAGAACCGGTAAAAAACTCAGTAGTTATTCCTTTTCGACAATCAAGTTACATAAACAATTCAAAACAATTGAACACAATTAAAAACAATTGAATTTATCTTGCAGGGAAATTAACAAATACTAAGTCCACACTTTTTTATTATCTTTATAATTCTTTATTTTTAAAATGCATTAATTTAATTATACATATAATAGATATTTATGACGAAATATGTCTCGAAAAATCGTTTAAGCTATTATAAAGAGCTTCAAATCAAGTTTAAGTGAAATCAATAAAACCTCGTTGTACCAAGTGTACCATTATCCTAACACGAAAACAATTTATAATACTTTCTGCCGCATCTTTTATATTCGGGAGCGGCATCTCAAAGGACGCCGATCAATTATTCAGAGTTGGTACTATTCCTGTTTTGAACTAACTCCTCGTACAATAAGACATCTAATTAAACCTTTTTATTTGTCTCATGTGCATCAATTTGCAATGATCTATTTATTAATTGTCTTTATTTTCTGATTGATCTGACTACCTAATTGTGTTCCGTGTGTATGTCTATTTATGATCATGCAACGTTTATAGGCCATGTTTCGCTTTTTCTGTCATTATTGATTTAACGTTCGAAACAAGAAGACACAACACTGTTTAACTTAATATTAACTTAACCAAGCTTATAATTAAACAAACCGACCTATATTTGCTTTGTTGACTTTTCGAAAGCGTTCGATTCGGTAAAATGGCCAGTACTTTGGGAAACTCTCTTGGCTATGGGAACACCTAAACACCTTGTCTATCTCCTTAGAAGACTTTATGAAGAGGGAACAGCATCGGTAAGAACAGACGACGTGTTATCGAGTAAATTTCATCCAAGTGCCGGGGTCCGTCAAGGCTGTATCTTATCACCACTCCTGTTCAACATCTACACGGAACTCATTATGAGAATAACACTCGAGAACTGGTCAGACGGAATCACTATTGGAGGCTATAAAATCTCCAATTTGCGTTACGCAGATGACACTACCCTATTTGCAACAAGCATCGGCAATATGGAATCCCTGCTAACCAAAATGGAACAAGTGAGCTTTGATTTCGGCTTGAAGATAAATCGCAGCAAGACGAAGATTATGATTGTTGATCGACTCAACAATAACTCGCCCGAAGTAAGGAATATTGCGAATTGTGACGTCATTCAATCATACATCTACCTTGGAGCACTGATATCGAACAATGGCGGATGCGCGGAAGAGATCAAACGGCGCATGGCTATCACCAGGTCCGCCATGGATCGGCTTGGGAAGATATGGAGAAACAGAAACATCACACAGGCCACTAAAATGCGACTAGTCAGGACACTAGTGTTTCCCATATTTCTTTATGGTGCCGAAACGTGGACTTTAAGAAAAAGTGAGAAAAAGAAGATAGACGCTTTAGAAATGTGGTGTTGGAGACGAATGCTTTGCATAGCTTGGACACAGTTTCGAACCAACGCCTCAATCCTCAAAGAACTGGACATAAAACAACGTCTTTCTTCCATCGTTCAAGGTCGTATTCTCACTTTCTTTGGACATATTACACGTCGAGAAGGCACGTCTGTGGAGCAAATCGTGGTTCAGGGCAAAATTGAAGGCGCGAGGGTGCGCGGTAGAACACCAATGCGCTGGACCGACCAAGTCAAAGCTGCAATAAATGGCCCACTCCACGAATGCACGAGGCAAGCAAAGGAACGAGAGGAATGGCGACGAATTGTGAAGCTTGCCACCACCCCTGTCATGACGACCACGACCACTCTGCCAAGAGTGTAACGACAGAGAAGAAGAAGCTTATAATTGACGTGACATTTTTAATCTATTTTCTATAGTATCGGATCTAAGTGGTTAAATTATGAAAAATGAAATGAAGAAGTGTTCATTAAATATTAAATAATATATATTGTCAAGATACTTTTCAAAGTGCATATATAGCAGAGCTATGAGCGCATAGCATAGAATATGTAAAAGTAATTTATTTTTACTCTTTCTGCGAGTGGAATAGTCTATATAGCCGTATACGTATGTATTTAGATTTTATCTGTGCTAATAAAACATGAAGACTGAGTACATATTATATTATATAAAGAAAGTTTCGAAATGAAGTTAATCAAAATATAAAAAAATAGAAAAAACATGTACCGGCCTATTTACCTGAATTTCACCTCCTGATTTTCTCGACAGCCGTGCTTGTTGTCATTCTCATTTCGAAATGGATTCAATATTGCTAGATTATTTATATAAAAATATATAAGACATTGAAAAAGAAAAATTACTAGTTTAAAGTTGCAATTGGTATGTTACCAGTAAATTAGTACAGGTGATGTTAGTATTTCTTGATTTTCAATCAAAATATCTTGCTCAATCTTGTACTCGTACCTTTAAATATGTGAATTCTCACTATAAGTGATAAAGACCTGAAAGGCAGATTCGTCCCAACTTACGGATGCAAAAGGACATATACCTATCACTTACTTTAGGATTAGTCTTCCTAATTTAAGCTAATAAGATTAATCTTCGGCCTAAGCAGCCAAACTCATAGATTTAGTCAAGAAATATACGAAAAGAATATAGTACAGCAGTGCCATTCTGTAAGAACTCTTTCAGTGGCGGATTTACCAGCAGGCTGAGTAGGTTTCAGCCTAGGGTGGCAGATTTTGGGGCAGCAAATTTGCGATTTTTGGGGCGGCAATTTGACATGTAGGTCTACGTTGGTGTGACAAAAAATGGGGATTTACAATTCGTCGAACTAAAATGTTGGCTTGAGTTCACCTATCAATGTAGGCAGGCAAAGAAAGAAAAAAAAAAGAAATGTCACCAACTCAAAAAAGGGCGGCAAAACCTTTACAGTCTATACCTTGAAAATGTATAAATCCGCCACTGAACTCATTTCATTACTTACCCGTGTAATATTGACAAATTACCACGATCGTATACACGAGCGTGCAACTGACTTATGGTGACATTCTATTAACTATTTTGATGCGTATATTATTGAAATGTTGTGATCATTACAGCCAATGTCGCTTATCTGACATTTCACGACCGTTTTCTGCGATGTGTTTCGAGTGTGTTCTTACAAAATAACTACAGATGTTTTAAATGCACTAGTTCATGACTAGTCTTTTTTTTTTCATAATAATAATAATAAATAACTTTATTGCACACTTACAAAGAAAAAAAAACAAAACAAGTCAGATACAAATAAAAAGATAATAATAATAGTAAAAAAGATAAAAGCCTAGGAAGGATGATGCATGCAAGGGGCGGTCTTATCACTCAAGTAGTGATCTCTTCCAAACAACCCTGTATTAAGATCCTAGCAGGACATAACGGGCGAGTGCATTATATATACATATACATACAGTGGTGGTCGTATAATTAGAAACACTACCAACGGTCCTTGACATTATGTAAGATACTTCACCGCAATCGTTTTTATTTTGAAATTAAACAATAAATAGGACAACAATATGTTCAACGATTTATCATTTATTAGAAAAACAATATAAATCCTATCACACAAGTGCAGTTTCAATATTACATTACGGACAAACATTTAAATCAGTTTTAAGGTATGAACAATAATGGTCAACTAATTAGAAACAACAACAAAAAATATAAAAAGCAATACTTTTTAAAGTAATAGTAATTAGTATTGTTATTTACGAAATAGCTACTATATACAGCCTACCAATAGTTATAATTAATATTTAGTGGCGTATCCCTTATTTTCAATAACAGCACTGCAACGACGTGGCATTGATTCAATCAATTTCATACATTTTTCTAGGGGGATTGAATTCCATGCTTCAACAAATGCTTCATATAGTTCGTTTTGACTGGTGTTACGTTTGTTTGAGACTTTCTTTTTAACAATATACCAGAGATTTTCTATCGGGTTTAAATCCGGACTATTTGCTGGCCAGTCTAAAGCGGATATACGCTGTTCGCTAAAGAAACATTAGACGCTATTGGCCGTGTGTTTAGGGTCATTGTCATTCTGAAAGATCCAGGTTATCAGCAAATGATCGTCCGAGTAGGGAATTATTGTGTGCTCTAAGATATTTTTGTATTGCCATTGATCCATTGTACCACCACCGTGCTTGACTATACTCCTTGTTTATTTATAATTAAAAGCAACAGGGCGTCTAACATAGCGCTTTCCATCGGAATTTACCATATTTATTTTTGTTTTATCTAAAAATAACACTTTTTTCCATTCTCGTACCGTCCAATTAACATTTCGCTATTATTAATCGCTTCTCTCGGTGTTGCTTGGTAAGAAGCGATACCTTTCGAGAGATTCTTCCAAACAATTTAGCTTCCACTAATCTTCAGCGTATCAGTCTTGACAAAATGTTTCTCGGTCCTTTACTTAGGTCTTTTTTAGCAACACGAACGATTAGCGTATCTTCTCTGGAGAGGATTTTCTTGGCCGAGCCTTTCTAAGAACATTTTTTTTTTTTCTTAACAGAACAATTTAAATGCTCAGCTTTTCTTCTGTACGCCCACTTATGATCTATATGTAAATTAACAATGATTTGCCTAGTTGACGCGTCACTACTTTTAATTTTGCCCATTTTGAACAAAATTAAATTCAGATTAAATTTTGAATTGCCGACAAAACAATAGAAAAAGAATTATTATTCTCCAATTTCAAAAAAAGAACGAGCTATGGATGCTTTTTTTAAATGTTTCTAATTAGGCGTCCAAGCGGCCAGTAACAGAAAATAAACTCCTACATGTGTAATTAAAAGTAAGATATGTTTTTATATTTTAGGCATTTAATGAGTTTTTTATTTGAGTGGCTATATTATTGCATGATTATTCATTATTGAATGTGTATATTCTTTACGAAAATTTGTACGTTGAAGTTATACATTCTTTATTCAAAAGAAGTGTTTCTAATTATATGACCACCACTGTATATATAAATATACATAATGCATATATACATTTATATAAAATACAACATATCAATACATATATAAATAAATATAAAAATATCATATTAAATTTTGTTTAGGTTTAGATTGGAATTGGTAAAGTAGATTACTGAGATACATATTGAGTTGTAATTAGATCGAAAGTTTATTATTATATTAACGTACCTACAGGTAAGTATGTATTTATGTAACATACATACATAACCACGGGTTCTGGCGAGGGTCTGGAAATCATCATAGATGTTAATAGAGTTCTGTTTAATTAGTTGATCGAGAAATTAGGTTAAATATCTGTAGATCGGTTTATTGGGGTGAAGCCCTGGTGTAATGCCCACGCGAGCCTTCATCTCATAATACGATGCTTTCTATGTACCTTTTTAAATATGGACGAATTAAAAAACCATCAATCACATATGAATTTTTATTTACAAATGACATACAAAGACAACAAAACTGCATAATAACTTATAATTAATATTTAATTATATACCTTGTAGTAAAACACACTTGTAGTACATAACGGAATATACTTTAGTATATATATATATATATATATGACATTATAATCGTATGTAAGTACAATATCCAAGAAACTCACAATTGTAATAAAAAAATATAACATTTTATACGAGATGTTTTATTTTTAAGCAGCGTTAGCTTTAACTTTTTTTTCTGGCGTGTATTTACAGTCGATGATAACGAAATATTCTGCCAATGTCACATTCATAAGTTTACTACAGTCTACAGATATAGATAGGGTTTTCCAATAGGGACGCTTGAACTTTGACAGCTGATTGCGGCCATGTTGTTTGAGTGACAGCTGTCAAATGCAGTGTGTTATATTCATTCCGTCCTCCCAAACCACCATGGCAGGTTACAGTGTCGAGCAGCACGTGCAAATCATAAAATTGTTTTATGAAAATGGGTCTTCAGTTCGAGCAACGTTCCGCGCACTTCGCCCGTTTTACGGTCGTAATGATCGTCCTGCCGAGTCGACTATCCGTCGATTGGTGGACAAATTCGAGTCAACCGGGTCAGTTAACAATCAGCCGGTTCCCGTGCGTCAACGTAACGCGAGATCTGCCGAGAATATCGCCGCTGTGCGCGACAGTGTCCTCGAAAACCCGCGGCAGTCAATTCCGCGTCGCGCACAGGAACTCGGCCTTTCGCAGACGACAACTTGGCGAATTTTGCGTTGTGACTTGAGCCTGCACCCGTACAAGATCCAGCTGACCCAAGAGCTCAAGGTTAATGACCATAGACAGCGCCGTGTGTTCGCTGACTGGGCATTAGAGCAGTTGGAAGTTGACGCCGATTTAGGAAAAAAATCATCTTCAGCGACGAGGCGCATTTTTGGATGAATGGCTATGTCAACAAGCAAAATTGCCGTATTTGGGACGAGACCAATCCACACGAGGTTCACCAAGTGGCAATGCACCCGCAGAAAGTGACTGTTTGGTGCGGATTTTGGGCCGGAGGCGTGATTGGTCCGTATTTTTTCGAAAACGATAATGGTGTGGCCGTCACCGTCAATGGTGAGCGATACCGGTCGATGATAACCAACTTCTTTTGGCCTGAAATCGAGAATATGGATCTGGACAACATGTGGTTTCAACAGGACGGCGCTACGTGCCACACAGCACACGCTACGATGGCAGTTCTGCACGATCAAGCGCCCTTAATGGAAAACCCTATATAAAATCAGCATGAAGACGTTTTTGCTTTTGTACTAGTTTAACACAATGTAAAAAACCGAAATAAACCAGTTTGTGCTAGCTAACATGTACTAAACAAGCATATATTCAGGCACATGATTTTTTAGGCGCGCAAAATGGCAGAGCCCTTTATACCTAGACGCGACTAACGCACACGTGTACAAGAGCGTGTCAGGCCGTATGACTTGAGTGTTAACAAGTAGCAACTTGGTGGTAGAGCTTTGTGCAAGCTCGTCTGGGTAGGTACCACCCACTCATCAGATATTCTACTGCAAAACAGCAGTACTTGGTACTGTTGTGTTTCGGTTTGAAGGGTGAGTGAACCAGTGTAATTACAGGCACAAGGGACATAACATCTTAGTTCCCAAGGTTGATGGCGCATTGGCAATGTAAGCGATCGTTAACATTTCTTACACTGCCAATGTCTATGAGCGTTGGTGACCACTTATCATCAGGTGGCCCATATGCTCGTCCGCCTATATGCAAAAAAAAAAAAAAAAGGTTAGGTTAGGTCGGTGTGCAGGTCAGTCACCTCCACGTGGTGCACCCTGGGCAACGGGGTCGACAAGCATTCCGATGTTTTCTCGGAATGCCTGTCGATCACGGCTAACGACTGACACGACGGTTATGCCACGGGTCGCTCCTGGTACTTCTCTGTTTAGCAGAGTGGACTATGTGAGCGGTTTCGTGGCAATTGATGGGAGTTTTTGTTTTATGTTTTGTGGTGTTATTGTTCATTTTCATGTATTTGTGTTGTGTTGTAAATAGCCTTAGTTGCTGGGTCCTCGGGGTATTTTTGGGCTTCCCGAGGCCAGTGGCGGGAGAGGCGGGTTTGCTCAGTTTCGGTGTCGTTACTGAGTAAACAAGACTATTGTCACCGCCTCTCAAACTCGTTTCCCCACCCAGGTGTTGTGGATCATGTCTCGCAGCCTGTGGTGGGACCGAGGGCCTTGCCTTAACCGGCCGGGCCAAGAGGAGCCAACCTCACTAAAAAACATTAGTTTAGAGATCCCGTGATACCGCCCGACCTCACGGTGTAATAGGGTTACCAGGGTACAGGGGGCACTGCCCTGGTGGACTTTTTATTTCCCCCACACTCGTGGGAATAACTATGGAATTTGTAAAAAACAAAAATCTAAAGGGACTGGCAAAACGATCTGATGACATGGCGGTGGAGGTGGGCGCCCCGATGGCGCGCGCTGAAACCAACGACACTGGCGTTCAAAAAGGACTAACGATTCGGCTTGAACGACTCTCTGAGTCGGACTCCTCCGTCTGCAGCATGCAGTCGGTGGAATCGGTGGAACAACAAAAGCGGAGTAGGGGTGAAAAGCGGATCCACGCTGGGGATAGCTGCTCGGGCTCGGAGAGCGACGCGAGCCTGCAGCTGAGCGACAAATCAGAATCCTCAGCCAGCAGGTGGCTTAAACCCGCTAACAAAAGGGGGCGTGGCCGACCGCCTACTCATGGTAGGTATGTTGGACTGGGGAAGACACAGACGGAGCTCAGTCTAACCAAAAAAGACAACTTCCAGGCGGAAGATGCGTTGGCCGCCTACAACGAAGCGGCCAAGTTGGCGATTGAGGAAAGGGCGGCCCGTTCTAGAAACCGTCAACCAACCGCAGTTGAGGACGTGCCGAAGACGTCCGCCGCTCTGGACGCAGCTGTCCAGCGGACTCTTGATGTTGTGTTGCAGGTAGCTAATAAGTCGGGTAACATGAAAGGAACATTCGTCCGAGCCCTGAAGACTGCCGCGGACACGATCAAAGGTGCTGTGGCAGATCTCAGGGCGCTGACCATGTCGGAAGAGGTAGCCCGACTTGAAGCAGCCAACGCACAGCTTTCGGGCCAGCTGGCCGAGCTGCGCCGCGAGTAGGCCCAGATGCGCACAGCCGGCTACGTTGGATAACTCGAACGTCCAGCGAATCATGGAGGAGGCGCTGCGCTCCAACCGCGAACAGTTCGCGAACATGTTGAACGCGCGGATGGAGGGTATTGAACGCCGCCTCCTTCCGGAGCCTCGGCTGCGACCTCCGCTGGCCGCCGATCGCAGGGCGGCGCAGGTTCCGGTCGCAACTGTGGGCGCCGATCGCAGGGCGGCGCAGGTTCCAGCCGCAACTGTGGGCGCCACAACAGAGCCGTCCTCCGCTGAGGCTGTGAACGTCGAGGCAGCCCAACGAGGGAGCAAACGTAAACGGGCAAAACGCCCGAATATGGCCGCCCAAGAAGCGGCAGTGGCGGCGGCCACAAGGAATGCCCCTCCGTCGTCTTCGCAGCCAGGAAGTGCACCGACAACCTGGAGCGCCGTCGTTCGACGAACGCCTAAAAAGACGACCACCGAACCGGCGGCATCGACGAAATCCACCGGTGCAGCAAAACAGGCCCCCAAGGCTCCCAAGAGGAAACTCCGTCCACCTCGCTCCGCCGTGATTACGATCACGCTAAAGCCCGGCGTTTCCGAGAAGGGCCTCAAGTACGAGAACGTCCTGGCGGAGGCGAAGAGCCGCATCAAGTTGAGCGAGGTCGGCTTGACTGCGGTGCGCTTCAGGGCAGCAGCCACAGGAGGACGCATACTGGAGGTTCCGCCGGGCACCAGCGATGCGGAGAAAGCGGCGGACGCCCTCGCATCCAAGCTCCGCGAGGTGCTAAACCCGGACGACGTCCAGGTCCATAGGCCGACCAAGTGCGTCGAGCTAAAGGTCATGGACCTGGACGATTCCGTCACGGCGGAGGAGGTGGTGGCTACGGTGGCCGAAGCTGGGGGCTGCTCCGCGGGAGCTATAAGGCCGGGGGCTATTGCTCGGGGCTCGAGTGGCTCTGGCTCCCTCTGGCTGAGCTGCCCGGTGGCTGCCGCAAAAAAGGTGGTGGAGGCTGGCCGTATAAAGGTGGGGTGGGTCTCGGCGCGAGTAACGCTGCTCGAGCCGAGGCCACTACGTTGTTACCGGTGCCTGGAGGGCGGCCACGTGGGGGCCAAATGTGACAAGGGTATTGACCGCAGCCGTTTGTGCTTCCGCTGCGGTCAACCCGACCACAAGGCCCGGGAATGTGCTGCCCCGGTGGCTAAATGTGTGGTCTGTTCAGCGGCCGGTAAGCCAGCAGCCCATGCAGTCGGATGCAAGGGCTGCCAGGGCGGCAGAAAACGGGCAGCGCCGCAGAGTGGCTACGACAGGCTCCGTAGCCACTCCTGCAAGTATCGAGGCGGAGCCAATGGAGACAGCGCACTGATGGCCCTGCGCTGTCTCCAGGCTAACATAAACCACTCTGCCAGGGCTCAGGACCTCCTAGTCCAAAGCATGGCAGAGTGGCAAATCGGCGTTGCGGTGGTATCGGAGCCCTACTTTGTTCCCTCCCGGGGCGATTGGGTCTCCGACCACGAAGAAGTGGTGGCCATCGTCGCCCCTCCCGTGGCTGGCTCCCCGTCCATCGAGGGTGTACCCGGGAGGGCTCTGCTCCATATATAATTCAATATTAATAATTTCGTTAATCATCATATTTTTTAACTAAGTTGTAAATAATGAATAGTTCTTAAAAGAACTGTTTATATGTAACAAGAAGCTCGCATTTAATATTGTTTATATTATGTTTTCTGGTATTCCTATTCGTAAATTTTTATTTCACCTTTTGTATACAGAGTATAACAAATTTCGTGTCCGACCCGTGAAGTGGTTATTAGGTATCGTGTGTCGGTTCTATTTATGTAATAATTTTTAAAATACTAAGCAAAACATTTATACCGGAATCTTTTTTTTTTAATTAAATGACGAAAATGACATGGCTACACAGGTGCGGCCAATAGCGCTCGATAGCTCTTATCTATCGGGTAGCTAAGACACGAGGTCATGACCTCAGTAGTCCACGTTTTTACCACCAACAGTGTCGTTAAACACAATTAATATATATTTTTAAGTAATTTTTACATAAATAGAACCGACACACGATACCTAATAACCACTTCACGGGTCGGACACGAATTTTGTTACAACCTGTATATACTCCTTCCTTCTTTGAATAAGCCATTCCACATTCCGCATTCATTTTAAATAATTCCTGGCACAACGTTACACTGTCTGAATATTATAAATTGAGTGTATTCATTATTGGTTCATTTCATAAAACCCACAAGTTTTAACATGAGCTTATATAGTGAAAATTTTAGAAATACTTTAAAAAGTCAATATGTTTGATATCTTGCAGTTGATTTAACATTTGATAAAACCGCTTTATCCAAAATTTCAATATAAATATATTGGTAAGAGGATTATGAAACCACACATACATTTTTGAAAAAGTAAATGATAGTTCAATTTATTGCTATTCACTAGTCACAACCAACTGACAGACGTCAGGAACACATTCACTCATATGGGCCTAACCGTATGGAACAATGGTATACGAGCAGGCGATGTAAAAATCACAAGTTCGATCCTAACCCTTTGTAATACCCCCTACAACTTTGTAAATATTGCATTTTCAAAAAAAATACCAAAGAACATAATAGACTTAGAAAAGTTAGTGGAACACAATTCTAGAGTTAATTTTCCCTATGTCCCAAAATTTTGATTTCAGCCCACTGCTGCCGTCCCCCATTCCTCACACAAGCTACACTTAATTGGATTCATTAAAAATGATTTTTATTAAAACACTTACATTGCCTCACTATAATTATAACAATGTGGAACACAACAGTGTTTCAAATTTTATTTTTTTTAATTATTGTTATATATTTACATATCTACACTTTAATCTTCTTAACTTAAAATATATATGTCATTAATTAGTTCACTTGCTGCTAGATATGTTACTAGCGGAATAAGAATTGGGTTCAACCTTTCGGAGACATTTTCGTTCAGAAATTCTATGCTAACGCTATACTTTCGATACATTTGACAAAGTTCCATCCGATTCTCACAGCGCACGAGTTATAACCATATCACTGCCAATAGAACTATCCACCAAAACCACTTTCCACACATTTAGAAACATTCACATCAAAACATCTTTAACATTTATTCCATTGGTGTTCATTGACGTGACGGTCCAGAGATTGGATGTCAAATAACATCAGAGTATTGTTTCACGATGTCGCGGTAGAAGTCGAAGACGACGTCGCTCGCGAGGCGACATCTAGCGAGCGCCTCCTCGTACGTGTTCTCGCTGAAACTGCCCTCAGTGAAACCTGGAAACAATATTGAGTAATATTACATAAAAATTCATATAAAAATATTTTATATACATTATATTTTTCTTTTTTTCATTAATTTTAAAGATTGCATGACAGAAAACAAAAGAAAATAAATATTATTTAAAACGAGTGGAAAATGGCTTATTCACAATTCTTTAATTAGGCAAAATTAAGAATGTACATTAAAAAGTACAAAGGTGGCAGTGTTTTGTGTCATGTACAGGAACATTTTTCACTTTCATTTTTCAAAATATTAATTTAAAATGAATTCCAAACACTGTAACTGGGTATAAAGCTACACCAACTCACCAGTAACAAGATTTTTCTCTCGGCTGTCGAACACGAAGTACAAGAGCGCCGTGGCGCTCTGCACCATCTCGTGGCTGGGCTCGAGCACCAGGTTCCCGTCCTCGCCGACAGCGCAGCTGACGGCCGCCACCATGTGCCGCATCGAGATACCGGAGTTGAGCAAGGCCAGGCAAGCACAATTGACGGAGCAAGTGAGTAACTGCAGCACAACATGAGTTCTTTAATATATAAACTATGATAATAATCACATCAACTGCCTCATTGTTCTACTAGCCATATAATACGTCTATGAATCCGTTCTGTTCAGTTTTGTGGTGAAACTCAGTTGTAAGCAAATACAGATTTATTGATATATTTATCTATCGATAACAAACACTCCAGTATGTCAGGAAGCACCAGTCAAAAAAAAAAAACATGTTAATTTAGTTTCAATAACTACTCACACCACCAAAATCTTCAAGTTCTTGTATCGTGAGAGAAATCCCAGTGCGAGGATACAGGCATCCCAGTATAGCCGTTTCACATGTCTGCCTTATGACGTTTTCTTTAAATCTGTAATATAAAAACATGATATTTATATTTATTAAAGAGATATCTGTGTTTGTATTATTATTGTATGTAATAGAATTAATGCTTTGGTTAATTGCTTTTGATTGATTTGTTTGTTTTTGCAAATGTGCCACCTGATGTTAAGTTGTGACTTCAAAGCTAAATATATACAACAATATTGCTTTTGGTGTAGTGGTATAATATACGAACCTACTCTTATAAGCTTTTGTAAAACCCAGCCACAAGTCAATTATATATGGCACCCAGTATATTATGTAGCTAGTGGGTAAGGTAGAGATTATTTTACGAACATCATGTAGTATATCAGAAAATGATAATTCGGAAGTGACTTAGCCTCAAATTTAAACCATAAATATTTCGGTAACCATGGGTTTCCGCGGGGGGCAATGGTACAAAGAGGTTGTACACCTCCCCCCTGTACCCACCATTCCCACTTCCCACCCAAAATCGAGATGCGAATTGGTTACAGTATGTTATTGTGCGGCACGAATTTGAGGTGAAATTCTATTGTATCTGGTAGAGCTTTGGCCCCTGATCATAGAAATAATACTCACATTACACGGAAATGCGCCGTTTTTGAGAAAATTAAGAAACACTTTTTAACCTCGAAATGGATTAAAATACGAAAAAACAATATAATATATCACTGTAAAAGCAACTTGACACATATAATTTCGTAACTGATCATAACAATATCACTCACAGTAAACGGAAATACACTATTTTTGAGAAAATTAAGAAAAACATTTATAACATCGATCAGGGGCCAAAGCTCTACCAGATACAACAGAATTTCACCTCAAATTCGTGCCGCACGATAACATACTGCATCCTGCGAATTTCTAAAGCGTTTCCATAAGTTCATGTGTTTTTTTCACTTAATCAGCATAAAAATCCAATCAAACTAAGTTATGGTATTTACAGACCTATTGAGACAAAGTTAAGTTAGCAATATTTACTATGTAATATATTAAACTATGTAAGCAAAAGTTTATAAAGTAATATTTAATAGAAGTTTATTTATTTAATTTATTTTATACATACCTATCGGCTACCGATGGTTTGCCGCCTTTACTAGAAAACAACACCTCAAGCGTAGCTTTTTCGATGCTTTGACTGCTCGACTTGATGTCCAGGGGACCATTTACGCTTACCAAAACTACGGTCTCGCCTGTAAATTTATTTAAGAAAAGTATAATAAAAAAAAGAATGTTTTATATGATAAATTGCAAAAAGCCGTCAAGGTAGTGTACCTTGTGCTAAAATTGCTGATCCGTCAGATTTACTGAGATAATTGAGTTCACATTTCATGGGTCTCAGTTTAAACTTATTTTCATCTTCAACTTTCATTTTAAATAAATGATCTCTTTTATTTAAAACAAAAATATTAAACACGGGTAAACCTAAAACTTGTTTAACCTAAAAGCTCAAAGCCTCGTAAACAATTGTCAAGACTGTCGGTGTCGAGTTATAATTCAATGTTGCTATTGTAATATATAATTATAGTTATAAGATATATCACCATAGAAAGATCCGCATTATTATACTTTTTAAAATCATTCAATTATATAATATTAATTAAACAATCAAAGGGTTTACAAAATTTTGAAACTTACATTGTGCTTAAAAGTAACTTATAATTTTTTAGTTAACTTTTTTATCATGTATTGATTCATAATATTTAAGAATTTATCAAAATTTTACAATATTTGATAGAAATTTATAAACATTCTGATATCTCCATGATTAAATTATTTGCGTGGTAAGAATGCGTAACAAAAACAGCTGTCATGTTCTTGACAGATGTCAAATGATAAAACTCATACGTCTTCCGAAATTTGCCAATTTCAAAGAAAATACAAACTTGCTGCGGAAGACTATCAAAAAGTTCTTAAGTTTGCTATTATTAGCTGACGAAAGAACTTTGGAATTTCCTAAATATTAGGATTTAATAGTTGTAAGTTATTAAATTTAAATTGTAGGTGTTGTAAACTTATCCTATCAAAATGAAAACACGATTTAATACATACGACATCGTGTGCATGGTGGCCGAATTACAAAGGTAAATATATAAATACATAGTTTTTATTTCCATTTTTACTTATTTTATTTAAAAAAAACTATAAAATTATATTTAACAAAAATATGACATCTTATTGTGAAATAATAAATGTTGTTATTACCTTTTATTTTACATTTTAGTTATGATAATGACATCCTAAATTGAGAATAAAATTATCATACTTCTTATGTTACAAAACTCAGTAAAAAAATATAATTAATTTAGAAATTGAATATTATTAACTTAATAAGTACTATCTTGAAGGTAAAGTGATCATTTAATTTTTTCAGGCTGATTGGTATGAGAGTAAATCAAGTGTATGATATAGACAACAAAACTTATGTTATTCGGCTGCAGAGATCAGAAGAAAAGTCAGTTTTATTATTGGAGTCGGCCAACAGATTTCATACTACACAATTTGAGTGGCCTAAGAATGTAGCTCCATCAGGATTTACTATGAAGGTTTGATATAAAAATTAACACCAACAATAATATTTATTAATATTTGATAAGTATCCATAAATGTATTTTGAATTTCAGCTCCGTAAACATTTAAAGAACAAACGTTTAGAAAAACTAACACAGCTGGGTATAGACAGAATAGTTGATCTACAGTTTGGTAGCGGTGAGGCAGCATACCATGTTATACTGGAGCTGTATGACCGAGGAAACATTGTACTGACAGACTTTGAGTGGACAATCTTAAATGTTCTAAGGCCTCATGTTGAGGGTGATAAAGTGAGGTATAAACTTGTCTTGATACAGAGATATTTATAAGAAATTCATGCATACATACATACATACATACATACATATAATAAAAACATAACAGGATTGTCTAGTCCCCCAGAGTTTATTTAAGCTTCATAATATATTATATGTATATTTTATTAATATTTGTTGCAAACAGAAGACAACATAATTTGAAATTAACAATGTATAGTGTTAATATTCTCAAATTATAAATTAATATTATTGGAATATAAAAAATAAAAACAAGGTTTTTATTATTGGAATTATATTTTAAAATATTGACACCACATTTTATAATGGCAATTATTTATTATTAATTGTATAAGAACGAAAATTTCTATTCTTATTGTATAATTATATTATATATTTCTTATAGGTTTGCCGTTAAAGAAAAATATCCACTGGATCGAGCAAAAACCAGCTACGAAGCCCCAAATGCTGATGCTTTAAAAGAAATATTTGGAAAGAGCAAACCAGGAGATAACATCAAAAAAATTCTAAATCCAAATCTTGGTAAGTGGGCAAATTGTAAAGATTTAAATTTTTTATGACTACCTCTCATACAAACTAGAGCTTTGCTTATAAATTTCAAATATGATAACTTTGTTCTACTATAAGGTCCTCCAGACCGATTTCGGCCACGGCGGCCAATCTCAAGAGAGATTAGCCAAATGCGCAGGACATATTATAGTGCACAAGTGTGTGCGCAAACACAGGTGTACTCTCTTTTCCTTAGCTCTCATAATCCGATGGGACGGCAATCTGACACGACCGGAAAGAGTTCAGGCGCAGGACCAACGGCTTAACGTGCTTTCCGAGGCACGGGAGTGTACACACTTCCAACTTCCAGACTCCGGGCTGCTACTGAGAATTTTCTGACAGAAAAACCCAATAACTATTTATTGGCCCGACCTGGGAATTGAACCCAGGACCATCGGGTCTGCGGCCTTATATCTAGCCACTAGACCAACGAGGCAATATTTAAGTTCTATTATACTCAAATTTGATCTAAGTATCTCTGTTATTTATTATTGCTGTCATTATAATTATAATCTATAAATCATAATTTAGCCCATTAATAAATTACACTATTGTGTCAAAAAAACTTTGTTAATTAAGGCATTCAACACAAGAGTATATAAACATAAAAAAAGTGTGGAGTAGATTTGTGGATTTTGAAGCAGCATATGTATAAATCAATTAATTTGTACCTATCATAATACTATTTTTATTTGTGTTTATTTCAGCCTTTAATATAGTAAAACTTTTATACGTTTATATTATACAAAAAAATTTTTAATTGTATTTGACTGACTGTCAAAAGAGAGGATTAAAAAGAGTAACTACTGAGTTAGGTAATGGTTTTTCTCGGTAGAATATAAATTGTGAATGGGTGGTATCTTATGTGGTAGGTAATGTGACGATTCAAAAGTGTCGTTAGGTTCGTACTTGAATAAGGAATTATTTGATTTATTTTTTCTTGACAGTAATATTATAATATCAATCAACAGAATACGGTGCAGCAGTAATAGATCACGTTTTATTGGAGAATGGCTTGATGGGTAACATGAAATTGTCTCAGGACCCAACCAAAGGTTTCTATGTGGAGAGAGACTTGGACAAGCTTGTGACGGCACTGAAACAAGCCGAAATGATGATCGAACAAGGCAAAAACCAAATAGCGAAGGTAAACTCAATTTCTATGATATTGGTGGCATTAAGTTTTCAAGGGAGAAAAATTTGTTTTATATGTATATGTAGGCACAGGGGCAGACATTTTCTTTATATAAAAACAGCAAACTTCCGAAGCACACAATAAATTCGTATTATTACAGTTTGATTACTATAATAATTTATTATTTACTTTAACCACACACACACACAATTACAACATTTATTATGATTACGATGCAGCATTTGCAACGGGCAACTGCTGTCGAAAGAAAGACCCTCCGCTTTGTCGAGCGCTGCATTTTATAGAGTTTTAGTGGTGGGGGCTGCTTCAAAAACAAGATGGCGGCGCCGTCATATTCAATAATTAAGAGTGTTTGCATTTAAATTAACAAATATTTTTGTAGTATTCGATTGTGTCTATACTTTCTTTTAATATATATGTGAGATGTTAGTTCATAAGGCCCTTTTTGATTGCCTCTTTTTTCCCCACATAAGCATACTTGGTGGTAGAGCTTTGTGGTTGCTCGTCTGGGTAGGTACCACCCACTCATCAGATATTCAATTGTAAGACAGCAGTACTTGGTACTGTTGTGTTCCGGTTTGAAGGGTGAGTGAGCCAGTGTAATTACAGGCACAAGAAACATAACATCTTAGTTTCCAAGGTTGGTGGCGCATTGGCGATGCAAGCGATGGTTAACATCTCTTACAATGCCAATGTGAATGGGCGTTGGTGACCACTTACCATCAGGTGGCCCATACGCACGTCCGCCTAACGCTATAAAAAAAAACTTACGCACTTTGATATGTCCTGCGCAAAGATATTAGCCGAAATCGGTCAGGAGGTCATCAACCATAATCCAAATTACTCCATTCTCCATATACCAGGGCTACATAATTCAGAAGAAAGAGGAGCGTCCGAATCCAGAAGGAGGGGGTCCGAACTATCTGCTAACAAACCAAGAGTTCCACCCGATGCTGTTTGCTCAGACTATGTCGCAGCCATACACTGAATACGAAACATTTGACCGAGCTGTTGACGAGTTCTATTCAGCGCTGGAAGGGCAGAAGATAGATCTTAAGGTAAGAATTGTCTATACTATACACCAAAAGATACACACCCGCTTTAAATTTAGAATTAATATATATAAATTACATGTCTTAAGTATTAATTATTACATGTTGCATGCAGACTGTTCACGTGGAACGAGAGGCGATGAAGAAACTCCAGAACGTTCGAAAAGATCACGACAAACGCATAACTGAACTGGAGCGTCTCCAGTTGGAAGATAGAAAAGCCGCGGAAATGATATCCAGGAATGAACCTCTCGTTGAACAAGCGAGATTAGCCATCCAAACGGGTATCGCTTCTCAGGTAATCAACACCACGTGTTAACGCCAAGCAACAACATACACGCAAGATACAAATTACAAATATTTGCTTTACGTTAACCATCAGGCGTAACATTGGTTGGTTGAAGACTCATTTGAAGAGTTTCATTGAAATTCCAAATGTACACGAAGATACATCAGTTGGCTACCATTTATTTCGATGTGCACGATACAAGGTGCAGTTGTCAAGCAAGTGGTGCTTTATGTGCGAAATGTCATGTCAAAAAATGTTACGCCTGATGGTTAACGTAAAGCAAATATTTGTTATTTGTATCTTGCGTGTATGTTGTTGCTTGGCGTTAACAGCACGGACCTTGTTTGCATAGAATTAAAAAGTTAAAAATGCTCTATTACACTCGCTATTTACTTATTTAGATGTCCTGGGATGAAATAAAACTTCTAGTTAAAACGGCGCAAAACAACAACGACCCGGTGGCCTCGTCGATCAAGCAACTCAAGCTGAACACCAACCACATCACCCTTCTGCTCAAGGATCCCTATGACGATGGGGACAGTGATGATGACGGTGATGATGACGATGAAGGACGGCTTAAACCTATGCTCGTCGACATCGACCTGTCGTTGACGGCGTATGCTAATGCTAGAAGGTGATTTTGAAATATACCAATATTTAAAAAAAAAAATGTTTTGGAGTAAAATAATTGGTCAGAAATTTTTCTTCGTATTTTAGAATTTATTCCATCAGCTTCCATCGCAGAATATTTCGACATTAACATTTTGCATTCATCAGGTACTACGACCAAAAACGAACAGCCGCGAAGAAACAACAGAAGACGCTCGAATCAGCGGATAAAGCGCTTAAAAGCGCTGAAAGGAAAACGAAACAAACATTGAAGGAAGCGCACACAATCAGCAATATTAGTAAAGCAAGGAAAACGTATTGGTTCGAAAAGTTCTACTGGTTCATCACGTCCGATAATTACTTGGTATGAACGTGTCCTCCACCTGTGTGTGTGTGTGTATTGACTTGTAATACATACCCTTTAATTCTGTAACTACCCACTACTACCCCCCAAGATGACTTGCTGTCCTTATCGTGCGGAGCTTGCCCCACTCCCCACAACCTCACTCGTACCCGAAATGCAAGATTTAGTTCGTCTCTAATACATCTGACCTGAACTGGTAACTCGCCATACGGGAGCATTTCCGAGTCGTTCTGTTTAAATGCAACTCATTTATTATTCGGTTTTAAGGATGAGTAACAGGGGAAGTACCAGGTATAACGTGTAATTTTACGTTATTGGAGGATTAGAAGCATATGTATATGTTTATGGGTTCTGATCATCATCAGGTGGTCTATTGGCTTATCTGCATTGCTATGACAAACACTTAAGGCTTAACTTTAAACATTACCTACACCAAGTCGTCCATCAGTAAAGCGCGGCGCTAACGGTGGTAGGCTGTGGCAGGTGATCGCGGGGCGCGACCAGCAGCAGAACGAGCTGGTGGTGAAGCGCTACATGCGCGCGTCGGACGCGTACGTGCACGCCGACGTGTCGGGCGCCGCCTCCGTGCTCGTCAAGTGTCGCGGGGCGCCGCCCTCGCCCAAGGCGCTCTGCGAGGCGGGCCAGGCCGCCGTCGCCTACAGGTGCGCCGACACATCGAAACCTTACCAGTTCTAAAGTCAACGTATAAAACTTAAATTGTTGTTATTTACGAATAATATAATATCACAAATAGCTTTCATATACAGCGTGTAACAAAATTCGTGTCCGACCCGTGAAGTGGTTATTAGGTATCGTGTGTCGGTTCTATTTATGTAATAATTTTTAAAATACTAAGCAAAAAATTTAAACCCGATTTTTTTTTTAAGTTAATTGACGAAATTTACGTGGCAACACAGGTGCGGGCAATAGCGCTCGATAGCTCTTACCTATCGGGTAGCTACGACACGAGGTCATGACCTCAGTAGTCCACGTTTTTATCACCAACAGTGTCGTTAAACACAATTAATATATTTTTTAAAGTAATTTTTTTGCTTAATATTTTAAAAATACCTAATAACCACTTCACGGGCCGGACACGAAGTTTGTTACACGCTGTATATATATTATGATTTATATAAACCAAAAATAGAAAATGACCTAAAATTGATCCTTGTGAAACTCCCATTCTTAGTCTTCGACAGATCCAAATGATTTTCTATTAACGGAAACTTGTTCTATTCTTGGATTTAAATATAAAGCAATTATTAATATTTAAACAAAGACACAAAAGCTTATATGAAACGCTTTCGTGTTTTACACAATCAAAGGCCTTAGAAAAATCACAGGAGGCTCTACGAACGATATAATGATTAACATCTTCTCTGTAGTGTGGCGTGGGAGGCGAAGGTGCTGACTCGCGCGTGGTGGGTGTTCGGATACCAAGTGTCCAAGTCCGCGCCGACGGGCGAGTACCTCACTACCGGTTCCTTCATGATCCGCGGCAAGAAGAACTACCTGCTACCCGAACAGCTGCAGTTCGGTTTCAGCTTCATGTTTCGAGTGAGTGACATAAGCCTTAAAAGCAATAACGATATTTTTTATATAATATCATTATCACTTGATAATGATCGTTTTAAATGTTAGTTTGTAATTTATTTAGTATCAAGCAATCTTATTTAAATTAAATCGGACTGAATTTGGGTCTTCGATAATTACGTAAAGTCATTATGGAGTGTCGATAGAGAATAGTGACTTCATTTTAAAGATTGTTTAGAGAATAAATCCTTTTTGTCAATCAATTAATATATTTAAATTAATGATGTAATTTACAGTTGGAAGACAGTTGCATAGAGCGTCATAGAGACGACAGGAAGTCTTTGGCTCCAGGCGATTCCGCGTCTGACGTCACTTCCACGCAGGACACCGAGGAGGAACAAGAGATCGTAGTGTCTGATGATGGTATGTGATCATTAATTTATCCATCAACGCATAATATACAATCCGAGATGGCCTAGTGATTAGATCGCGTGAATCTTATCCGATGATCGTGGGTTCAAACCCTGGTAAGCACCACTGAATTTTCATGTGCTTAATTTGTGTTTAACATGCTTGATGGTGAAGGAAAACATCGTGAGGAAACCTGCATGTGTCTAATTTCACTGAAATTCTGCCACGTGTATATTCCACCAAACCGCATTGGGGCAATGTGGTCGAATAAGCTCCAAACCTTCTCCAGTCTTAGTCCAGCTGTGGGATATTCACAGGCTGTTTTACATGCTTATAATATATTATATTTATTTACATTTGAAAATAATTCCATTTTAGATGAAACATCAGAAAAAGAAGCTTCAAAGAAAGAATTAGAAACAATAAATGAAGAAGTAAAAAGTGTGACAACCGCATCTTCAAACGAAAACGATGTAAAAGAAAAGAAAAGTCCAGAATCGTCTCCAGCGAAAGCTACCAGAGAAGAAGAAGAGCAGAGAGTTCCAGAAGATTCTGAGGAACAAGTTAACAGAGAAGAAGATGTAAATGATCAAGAGAGTGATTCAGATAGCGATAGATCGGAAGCTGGAGTCCTTGATACTCACATTAAGGTTAGTAAAAATAATTACACTTATATTGCTCCACAAAGACACTGGATTTTTGCCGCCAAGGAGCACATAAAGCGATGTATTTTGCGTTTGAAGTCCTTCCGGTCGTGTCGGCTTTGTTAATTTTTATTCATATACAGCGTGTAACAAAATTCGTGTCCGATCCGTGAAGTGGTTATTAGGTATCGTGTGTCGGTTCTATTTATGTGATAATTTTTAAAATACTAAGCAAAAAAATAATATTAATTGTGCTTAACGACACCTTTGGTGGTAAAAACGTGGACTACTGAGGTCATGACCTCGTGTCTTAGCTACCCGATAGGTAAGAGCTATCGAGCGCTATTGCCCGCACCTGTGTTGCCATGCAATTTTCGTAACTTAATTAAAAGAAAAAAATGCGGGATAAATTTTTTGCTTAGTATTTTAAAAATTATCACATGTACATTCTGTATATGTGACCGTGAACTAGCATATATTTTATTTATCTGTGTAGACTTTAATATGAAAAGATTATATTCTAATATATAATTAACATTTTGCAACATATATCTATTTTTATGTAACATAATCTGGCGATAGTTTCCGTCAGATCCCTAAAATTAAATAAATATTACCAATATAATTATATTTCTAGAAGGAAAGAATAATTATTATTACAAATATATGAGGTCTTCGCGTGTTTTATATGCGATACAAATTTCAGGTGGACCACGGCACTGGGGAAGTTTTCATCGCGTCGAAAACAAGGACAATCTCTGAAGTCTCAGATAGGAGTAAGTTACACGTTTCGAATCAACCGATCATAATTAATATAATTAAAACATCATCATAAAGAAAACGTAGTATGTGCTTCACGAACGCGACAGTTTGAATTGCATTTATGTCGTTTTAGTTTTAAAACGTTTGCCATCACAATTTTATTGAAATATCGACACTTTGTAGGCGACGATTCGAAGCTGCTATCGTTCCCGTCGCTACCGAAGAAAGGCGGGAAGAAAACGCAGACGGAGAAAAAGCAGCAGGAAATAAAGAAAGAGGAGAAACAAGGTCCCAAACGTGGACAGAAGGGCAAGTTGAAGAAGATAAAGGAGAAGTACAGGAATCAGGACGACGATGATCGAGCGTTTATGATGGACCTCTTGAAGGTACGATGCAATTTTGCTCTATCTCATAAATGACGGTACGGTTAGAGGATTCCATTGTTTCTTTATTCTTCTAAAGAGAAGAGAGAGACAGAGAGGGGAGATAGTTTAAAAGAATCGATATTCCAAGATAAAAAATTGTGTCTGATTATTATTTAAATCTATACTAATATATAAAGCTGAAGAGTTTGTTCGTTTGATCCGGCTAATCTCAGGAACTACTGGTTCGAATTTAAAAATTATTTTGTGTTGTATGGTCATTTTATCGAGGAAGGTTCTAGCCTGATTTTTATTCATGATATTTTTATTAATTATTCGCGGGTTTAACCGCGGGCACAGCTTGCAGTTTATAATTAAAGAAAATAAATACGTAAATTACAAAAAAATAAAAAGTGTCTCGTTAATAAACGAATGAATGAATATTTATGTTATTATTATTATGATATGGCAACGAACGAAGTACACCATCGACCCGATGACGTCATAAGAGCGTCATACCGTTTGTCCAGAAGTGCCAATAAAAATAACAAATCCTTCCAAAATGTTATAACTGTTCCACAAGTGTCGTTATGGTTGATGTCCTCAATAAAGGGGGTGAGCCAGCCAAGCCAAGTATGAAAGCTAGATTTATTTCACTGTAAGTGATTGATTATGCGTTCCAAATTTACGTGTTGAATAGGATTATTATAGGATTTTTTTTTATTTTATATTTTATGACGTGTGGTGGACGAGCATGCGATAGGTCACCTGATGGTGAGTGGTCACCAACGTCCATAAACAATGGCATTGTAAGAAATGGTAATCATCGCTTACATCGCCAATGCGCCACCAACCTCGGGAACTAACATGTTACGTCCCTTGTGCCTGTAATTACACTGGCTCGCTCAAGTAAAAACAAGTACTGCCGTTTTGCAGTAGAATATCAGATGAGTGGGTGGTACCTACCCTGTCTGGGTAATATAGCTTACATAAAGCCAGTAAATTGTAAAAGCACCACTAGGATTTTTGCTTCAAATTAGCTTATTATAATATTAATATTGTTTTATATGTAATATTTGCAGCCGGATAAAAACGCGAAAGACTCCAAGAAAGTTCAGAAACAATTATCGAAGGGCGGGAAGAGCAAGGCCGCGTCGAGGTTGCCGAAGATCCCGCAGCCGGTGCCGGTCCTGCTGGAGGCGGACTCCGGCGGAGAGGAGGAACCGGAACCGGAGCCCGAGGTTAATACTCATTTAAAAATATTTCGCTTATATTTATTTAACAATACAAACGAGCAAATAACAATTTAATTATGGCACCACAAAAACCACGAAACTTTGAGCCTCTCCGACTCCATATTTACATACAACATACGCTATAATTGTGTTAAATAGTTCTATGTATATTATATCATATAGAACTGTACAATTTTAACTATCGCAATGAATACTATAAAAAAAAAAAAAATTGTGTCCTATTTTTTTTTAATTGGTCGTAAGCTTTAGTGCCCCATCTGAGTAGGTGAGTGATGCCTAAAAATGCTCAAAAGTGCTATGAATTTTTTAAATTGGAAACGATTACGTTATGTAATTTAATTATGTATTTTATATAATTAAAACAATAACTTCATGTTGTCCAATATAAATAAAATAAAAATGTCAAAAGTTATTTTTGTTTAGGTAAATTTTTTATAGTATATCTAGGCGGATGAGCATATGGGCCACCTGATGGTAAGTGGTCACCAACGCCCATAGACATTATCCAGTGTACGAAATGTTAACCATCGCTTACATCGCCAATGCGCCACCAACCAAATAATTCATCTTTTTTTTATAGTATAGGTTAGTGGACGAGCGTGTGGGCCACTGATGGTAAGTGGTCACCCACGCCCATAGACAGTGGTTTGTATATTTCTTAAAAAAAAAACCACAACACCACTGCGCCACCAACCTTGGGAACTAAGATGTTATGTCCCTTGTGCCTGTAATTACACTGACTCACTCACCCTTCAAACCGCAACACAACAGTACCAAGTACTGCTGTTTTGCGATAGAATATCTGATGAGTGGGTGGTACCTACCCAGACGAGCTTGCACAAGGCTCTATCGCCGAGTAAATAAAGAGTATATCCCCTCTACAGCAGGAGCAGTCCGCACCCGACGCGGACATAGAGCTATTGTGCCAGCTGTCCGGCTGTCCGTTGCCGGACGACGAGTTGCTGTTCGCCGTGCCGGTCGTCGCGCCATACTCCTCCTTGCATAACTACAAGTGAGTTAAGCTGCGAGTTTTCAAAAATAATAAATTTCGACTCGACCTGGTTAAGGGCAGCAATTAATTGTTAATGTTGCCATATGTAAATCAATCGATTTTAATAATTATGTTCATCTATTATAATATTGTATTATTGTAGTGAAAACTTTTTAATCTATCATAAATTTACAATAAACTCGTAATCGACCACGAGCGTTTCGCCACGTTGCTCCACTGCAGTCCGTCAAACAGACAAAATCTGGTTATATATAATACTTTACAATATTTTCCTTCACCAACAAGTACGAGATGAAGTAGAAACAAATATCGAAAACATTTTTAATACCCCCTGTATTACTTTAGTTATAACTTAACGCTTCGCACGGGTAGAATGAGTGTCTATATAAAATGTATATATCTTAATACATATGTCTCTTAATCGAGATGACCTACTGGTAAGAACGTATGAATCACTTGAAATTCTGCCACGTGTGTATTCCACCAACCCGCATTGGAGCAACGTGGTGCAATAAACTCCAAACCATATTTACAAAAAAAAAGTAGTATATGTAAGTATATCAGTTTTCACAGTACAAGCTCTGCTTAGCTCGGGATCAGATGGCCTTGTGTAAATAATGTCCCAAGATATTATTATTATATTGTTATTATTAACCTTCTCCTCAAAAAAGGAGAGGAGGCCATAACCCAGCAGTCGGACATTCACAGGCTGTATTACTTGTGTAACTCTAAGAGTGTACGCTACACGTCAGTAAAGCTTCTATTCGGCATGATTTTTTCAGACATCTTCATATTTCACGATACATTTAGCCAATTTTAACAAAACCTTAATTTATACAGCTTCCTCATGAATCGCTAAAAACCGTATGAAAATCTGTTTGATCGTTTTGAGTTTGTCCCGTTCAGAAAGACAGACTTCGTTTTGAACTTGTCGTATTTGATTTATATTCTATATATTTATATATTCTGCATTTTAAGGTACAAAGTGAAACTGACGCCGGGTAGCAATAAGCGCGGTAAAGCGGCCAAAACGGCTGTACAAGTTTTCCTCCGCGACAAGAACAGTTCGCCGCGCGAGCGAGACCTGCTGAAAGCGGTTAAAGAGGAGAACGTCGCGAGGAACTTCCCGGGGAAAGTTAAACTGTCGGCGCCACAGTTGCACAAACATAAGAAATAACATTTATAGATATGGCAACATAATTAAAAAAATATATAAAAAATGTTTCTTTTTATTTTTCTTTTTATATGCATTGTATCGTTAATTATTTTCCATTTGCATAATTTTAAAATATACTCATGTTAGTTTTCATTTTATGTAATGAATAAAATTTGTGTTACAGATACATAATATATTAGTACCATTGTTTTTTATTATTTAAGAAAAATAAAAGCTTGTTGTTGACTGTTACACTTTTTATCTTCGAGTAGATATTTAAAAAAAAGTGGATTGTATAATTTGTGCTTGAAACTGCGATAAAACTTTGTAATACATGTTCGATTGACTTTAGTGTTGTACCCTTCGATCAATAACGTACTAGATTACCGGTAAGCGGTTCAAAAACGGCCCGAAAAATAACAGCACAAATTCGATTGTGGTGTTATTTCAAATTAGTATGGTCCAATCGTAACCAACGTTAAGACAAAATTTGTGGAAATAACCAATGGTGTAAGTAAAACGTTGTGTCTGTAATTATCTGCTCTATTGCTAACCAAATAAGGTTGAATTTGGAACAAAATAAATTGTACATTCCTCTCTATCATTTATGACGTAAGATCGTAAGTGAATGTTAATACAATCTAAACCGCACTTTATTGCTCGGCAACAAGGCATAGTTTAGATTGAAATTATTAAACCTTTACATCGTTTCCTCCATTTAATGGTATAGTCAGTCGGTGGCACATTTGAGTATTGTTTTCGTTCGTGAAGCGTTATCTAGTAGTATTGTTGATCGAAGTTTGTATCATTGCTCTCGTTAATCATGACTTAACTAAAGATGTGTCCATTGATTGCTTCCATTTACTTCAAAACTTCTAATTGTAATCAGATAACATTAGGACACTCAGACACCTTCACAACCGGGTTAGTTATATTGTGCTGTGTCAAACTACACTGTTAATATGATATAATGGTAAATGAAGTGCGAAATATACTGTTGTCTCGCTCCTTTATATTCCACTTTGTGCTCTATCGTTCTCTGTCATCCGTTTGTTATTAGTAAATAGCTTTCATAGTGTTTCCTATAAAGTTGTGACGCTTTCTGAATCATGGCGATATTTTTTTTAAGAGTAACGTTCGGTTTTATTTATGTTTCTTGTATTTATATTCATAAATGTACTTATTTAAATAACAAGATTACTTATTTCAAGAGTTTTAAACAAATTAAATTGGTACCCCACCAATGCGCCACCAACCTTGGGATCTAAGATGTTATGTCCCTTGTGCCTGTAATTACACTGGCTCACTCACCCTTCAAACCGGAACACAACAATACCAAGTACTGCTGTTTTGCGGTAGAATATCTGATGAGTGGGTGGTACCTACCCAGACGAGCTTGCACAAAGCTCTACCTCAAATTATACATATATACTCTTTAAACCTATTTATTTCAAATAGACTCGACCGATTTTGAGGAAATAATGACTAAACGGCACCTTGAAACACATCTTATAATAACTTAGTTATTTCAATTGGCAATTTTTAGCCATTTCAAAAATTAGCCTGGACAAGCAGACAGACAGACAAAAATTTTAAAATGCTTGTTTTGGTTTTGGTAAATCGTAAATAACCATCGCAAAGAGGCAGTTATTTGAAATCACAGACGGACACTTTTATTTATATGTAAAGATAAGGACATACAGCATAGACTCGAATTTAGCCCTCTGACGTAATACCCATCAATAATGATTATCTATATTAATTAATTGGTCACATTGCCAACGTATCCTGTGTATCTCAATGATTTCATCAAGCGCAGGGATAGTGGACAGCTTAAAGCTACTTTGATGTTCACACAGGCTTGCACGGTTTGGTCGCGTCTTGAGTCGAGACAAATACTTTCTGCATTATAATGATATTGCAATTAACATCATGATATTAATATTTTTGTAATGTTTATAAAGCTTAGCACATAAGATAATATATATAGCTAATATTAGTGATTGAATTTAAGATCTTATATCATGTTGATATTACATATTTTATAATTATAATGTTGCCAATGGTCAAAATAAACGCAGTGCATTGGAACACAATTCGTATAAAAATGTAAGTAATCAAAACTTATACAGGGTTATTTGTAAAACATAATAACTTCGTAGAACTATATAACCAAAACCATTAACAACATTTGTTCAATGACTTTTAATAAAATAGATTTTCCAATAATATACCTACATCAAAAGTTTGTTTTCTCTGACACTTTTTAAATCTGTATGTAGTAGTGACGTCACTTCCCCAGTGCATTGTAATTCACAATAGGAATACATAAGATACAACAACAATGTCAATCGCAATTATATTTTATTTATCAATTATGATTAACATGAAGTGACTTACACACAGTCGTAGTCTTGTAATTGAAGGGAATTATAAATAAATTATTGACAATCACATTCGTTGTAAAAGTAAAATTGGATTTGTTATCACTTGATAAATGTTTAAACTGCTTGCTAGGCTTTTAGGTACTCTGCATCCACTCCCTAGGCTTAGTGGCTTCATATAAAAAACAATTATTACGTATGCACTAAGTACTCAAAATTGAGGTACAAGCTGAGCGTGCGCCTCTTAGTGTCAGCGTCGCCTAGCCGCTCTCTCTCTCACTCCGCTCCTGTGTTCCACACAGTTTGATAGCACGAGTGCTTTCTTATTCTTTGCTACTGCGCAGAGTTGTTAGTATTTAGAGAATAACAACGATTTTTATTTTGTAAGGAGGTTGAATGAATTATGAAAAAGTCATAGAATAAAAGTTGTTGCCCATGATGTTAGTAGTTCTGTGTGGTGATTAATGTTTTACAAACACCATTATAATGGTGATTATAATCTGTTTATTTTATCTGTTAAACAAGATAGCTTGCAACATATGTCCAAGAAAAATACGAAATACGACGATGTACGGTTATTATAATTAAAAAAAAAAATAACAAGATGGCGGCTAAAGTGTAACTATAGCTTAATTTACATATGACGCTATCCAACCCATTTGTATAATTTCAAATAAAATCATATTAAAATAATCTTTTTTTTTAAATATATTCGTTGGTACATTGTTGCAAATACAATTTAAGTAAATTGATATAATTTATAACCAGAGTGAGAAAATGTAATAATATTAATTTAGTTTACAGATAAAATATAAAATAATACCTCTGAAGATGCGTGATATTAAAGACTTTACAATTATTCATTAAATCCTGTTATAGTATAAAACATTTTTTGTAACTCATTTTAAGTATTCATTTGTTACAATAAAATAAATACGAATTTCTTAATCTTTTATTTAAATAAACAACAGTAATAAAATGCAATGGCAACACGGTCGTTCTTGCTCAGTTTACTTTACATCGCGGTTTATCCTCAAAAAATATTTACTGAATATACTTTGTGGAGATACGACGTTAACGAACTCCCACAAAGTTTTTAATTTCATTGTAATAACCAATATAATTATGTGTTTTTAAATTTGAAAGAAATAAAGTGTTTTGTCTTAATCTTCTTCTTCCTCTTCTTCTGGTAGACCCTCTCCTTCTCCCTCCCCTTGCAGAACTGGTGGCGGTGGGGGTAGGTGGGCGATTCGATAGGCCTAGCAGAATATCATCGTGGCTCTCATTAAATATTATTTTTGTGGTAAATTCTTATTGATATTTATTAGTAACTATAAGCTTCCACTTTTTAACATTGAACAACAATTTAAATGTTTCCAAAAATGTAACGTCACTGATCGTTGACGTCACAAATTATATTATATATATATTGGTAACAAAGTAATTATTATTTACATTAAGGACGTATAGATGTAGAATAAATCTTTTTTTTATATCTGCCGGGAAGGCAAATGACTACTCCACCTGATGGTAAGTGGTTATCCAAACAGTCCAAAGGCGACGACGGCCAGTACGGTCAGAAAAATGTTCTGCAGTAGTCGCCCTCGCCTTGCACTTTTTTGGGAAGTGCGACAAAGAAAGGACCATGAGCCCCGTGTGAATGCTAAAATTATTTCCCGATTGGATCGCCTATTCCATAGGCGACCAATGGGCCAGCTTTCCTGCCACCACTTGAGACACTAAGACTTAGCTATATCATTTGATTAAGTAAATATTTATCAAACTCGCTTACCTCCTCGTCCGCAAACGTTGGATCAGCCATCTCCATGACCTCGGGCCCGATAGCGTATTCTTCCTGCGGCCGAGGTAGCTGTAGAGGACTGAAGTTCGGAGGCTGGAATTTCAGGCCCCATCCAACGTACATACATTCAGATTTCCTAATCGTTTTATATTATTATACAATAATTAATCTAAACTAATATACTACACATAACATAAATATTTTTTACATGAAATAGTGTTTTTTGGGATAATCTTTTACCTCTTATCATAATCTAAAAAATCGTATCGTACAAAAATCTAAAGGTTTTTAGATTTTTGTACGATATGCAAACCTAGTCTAATAATAAAAAAAAAAAATTTTGAACTAAAAAATAACTGCTTTTTTCCAATTTCTATGACATCGATAACTCACTTTCCAGTAGTAGAATAAGCGACAGCACCAGGCCAAATGTTACTTCTCAAAAACGCTGCAGCCCTATCCGGCATCAGGGTGGAGCTGACGCGGGCGCTCCAAGCGTTCTGACCCTCGAGACGGCTATCTTCAGAGAGGGATGTGAATAGTGACGGACCGGATTCAGGCTCAATGGGTGGAAGGCCTTCGTCTTCTTCCTCTTCGACTGCTTCATCCTAGTGAACGTAAGGGTTCAAGTATTACTTATGCGCAAAGGCTAGTCAATCTCAAGAAAACTGTTTTTAAAACCTTAGTATAATTTGGGGACTATATAGTTAACTAATTTAACTAATTTCATATACAGGATGTAACAAAATGAATTATGAAAGAATTTTGTTACACGCTGTATATATTAAATAGAATAACTACAAGCAATATTTACTAATTATAGTTCTAAGGGATGTCGATTTTCAACGATAAACGCTTGTACCTGATATAATATCGAAATCACATCATGATACTATACTTATAGTCAAATTTTCTAACCAATCCCGCATTAGGATTCCACCATATAGTCCTACCCTGCTTGAGGATATGTCTGCCGTGGTGCACCCAGTATGTCAGATTTGAATCAACCAAGTCTTTAAGAGTGTGACCTTGGTAGAAAGGGTTTGGGTTGAACGCCATGTCTCCTACCAAGAAAAAAGAATGGTTACGATGTTTATATAGTTCGTGAATTATACCTATTTTTAAAAAGTGTATACAGTGCAATATTAGTACATACAGTAACGGCCTTATGTATTCACATTGTTTTACAGTAACATCCTGTGAATGTCCCACTGCTGGGCTAAGGCCTCTTCTGATTTTTTGAGGAAAAGGTGGTGGAATACACGTGACAGAATTTCAGTGAAATTTGACACATGCAGATTTCCTCACGATGTGTTCCTTCACCGCCAAGGACGAGATGAATTATAATTACAAATTAAGCACATGAAATTTAGTGGTAATTACCCGGGTTTGAACCCACGATCATTGGTTAAGATTCACGCGTTCTTACCACTGGGCCATCACGGCTTTAAACGTTGTTTTACGATGGATTAATTAAACAATGCTATATCTTTTTCTTTTAAATGTCAAATCAATAATGACAGAATGAGAAAAATCTGTGATTAACTAAAATTAAGCAACTAAGCTTCGTTTAAAAGTCAGGCCGCTATGTCCGCACGTGTATCTTTATTTATATGCGGACAAAAATTATTTTCGCTACCTTTTTATGATGGTATGTGTATTTATAGGTAATAGAAAATTCACTTTGTGCAAGCCTGTCTCGGTATGTACTAGCGGCATCACATATTCTACCGTTACAATACATAGTGTTCGAATTTGAAGATTTGTTACGCATTGTCGATCTAAGTAATGGTTAAAGGACATGGCCAATATATGTGTGGCGGTTTGCATAAGTATCTAATTTAATTAACACCAATGAGTTATGGTGTTTAATATTCGTGAATATTGGGAAATTAAATTGCCATAAATAAAAAACTCAAAAAACTCGGCATTACAAGAGAATAGACGTAAACATTTTCATAAAATCCTTTAATAAGGTTGCTGTCAATAAGTATAGATTATGATTTTGCTATAAAAATGTCAAATGGCTTGATGAGTATTTATCTTTCTCTGTGGTCCATAATGGTGGAAGTTGACAAACGGTACTTAAAATTCATCTTGCATTACATAATATTTTGAAATAAAAACTCCCAAGTTAAAAACTATGTAGTAATTCATTTTTGCATTTTTAATTGTACAATATATTTATTATCTATGTGTGCGTGGAATGGACTTTTGTGGCCACCTCATTTCTTACGTCGGGCGCCAATATCTAAGGCTGTTATGACCACTTACCATCAGCTGGCCCAATTGTTGTTGAAATTTTTTTCCAGGCCTTTACTGAGAATTTCTGAATAGATAATCCCAATAATTTTCTATTAAGCAAACTCGAGGGTTAAACAAGACAGTACATAGGCTCTATATACGAGACTCCTCTATAAATACATGTAGAGATACAGTTAAGTAATAATATCAAAAAACCAAAAAATAATAAAAACCAAAAATTCTAATTTTGTAATCCTTTCTAAGGGTGACGTATCATGTCGGCTTTAATTGACTTAATTACCCATTTTTTTTATTTTTTTTTATTTATAGGTAGGCGGACGAGCGTATAGGCCACCTGGTGGTAAGTGGTCACCAACGCCCATAGACACAGACTGTATATTTCGTAAAAAAAACAACATCGCCACTGCTTCACCAACCTTGGGAACTAAGATGTTATGTCCCTTGTGCCTGTAATTACACTGGCTCACTCACCCTTCAAACCGGAACACAAAAATACCAAGTACTGCTGTTTTGCGGGAGAATATCTGATAAATGGTGGTACCTACCCAGACGAGCTTGCACATAGCTCTACCACACAAATTAATATAATTAGCAATTGCGAAATTTTAGGACAATTTTTTAAAGTTTTAACGATACCGGCTCCCTCTTCCAAGTCGATATCTTCTTCTTCTTCTCCCGAGCCAAATGTGTAAAAGCCCTGCGGCGAGATGGAGGTAGCTGCTTGGATACGAGCTAATTGAGCCCTTAAGTAATTACGTTCCGAGCCTTCGAATGGGGGGTATGTTATTACCTATTAATTATGAAATCAATTCACTATGAACAAGAATTACCATCAAATTATTGATCGGGCGATTATTACACCTTACCTCTGCATCGAGTTCGCCAGTCATACAACGCACCGAAAGTCTCGCCACTCGGATCTGATCCGGTGTAACGTCTGGAAGACACACCCAAGGCTCGCCTGGCTGGTTGCAGACGTAGTATGTCTATATACCAAATCATTACATTAATATTGCTAATCAAAGACATTAAGATGTTCCCATAGACAATTGACTAGTTGGAGTGTATTATTGTTATTTCGTCTTTGTTTATAAACCTACATACTATTAACGTATTAAATGTCACTGAGTTAACTAACATAGCTTTTGCTCACACGCAGCCATGAGGCGAACTTTATCTTAACTCCGTGGTAGGACTTTGGGCAAGCTCGTCTGTGTAGATACCACCCACTCATCAGATATTCTACCGCAAAACAGCAGTACTTTGTTTTGTTGTGTTCCGGTTTGAAGGGTTAGTGAGCCAGTGTTATTACAGGCACAAGGGACATAACGTCTTAGATCCCAAAATTGGTGGCGCATTGGTGATGTAAGCGATAATTAACGTTTCTTACAATGCCATTGTCTATGGGCGTTGGTGACCACTTACCATCAGGTGGCCCGTATGCTCGTCCAAAAAAGAACTGTCAATACTATCTTATGAAAGATATCAAGGTGAGATCGAAGACATTTTTAAGTACTTTGTATACTTTTGACATATTCCTAACAATTTTTAGGTATTTATTCTATTTAACCTTTTTATTAACACCTTGACCAGGTCTCTCGACAGGGATAATGGGAGGTGGCTGCCACGTAGACTCAGGGATTGGAGGCAGCTTGGGAGGCACTGGTTCTTTAGATTTGTCCTCCTTAACTTCACCTTCGCCCACTATGATTTAATTGAAATGTAAATACTTCGAAAATTTATCCATTTAGTCTTTAATAAAATATTGTCGAAATTATATATGTATGTATTTTATATTTCATGTATTTTTTAGATGTCATAATGATTTAATTTGTAAGGAGATCGTAATTTAATATGCCATACAACTACACTCACTCATTTCCTTTTGTTCTTCCATTTCTTGAGCGCGATCCTCCTCTGCGCCTTCTCCCTCGCCAGGCATGTCTTTCATTTCGAACTCCTAACAAACGCCATAATATTTTTACCGTACAACACATACATATATCTCGGTATGTATAGTTTTTAAAATCTTAGTATAAAAAAATTTACATTGTGGCCAGCAGCGCTTTCGTAAAATTGTTACCGGATTTATGGACTTACACTGAGCCAATATGTTGGAATAAGCTCTTTAAGAGAGGATTTTTTCGCAGCAGAAATATATTCTGCAATAGTTTCAACAACTCTTTCAAGCATATTATTTCATAACGAAAACATAAAATAAAATAAAATAAGAAATACAAACTCTGATGCGCCTGTCCAGTTCTTCGATAGTGAGATCAGTTTCTGCGACGTAGTAATTTGCTTTTGTACCAAATATCTTGCCAAAAAATCTGTCATCGAAATTTGAGTATGTCGTCACCATTATCAAAATATATTATTTATTGTTAATAGTGTAATTATTAAGAGCACCTATCTCATAATAATATAACTAATTTAAGAAATAATGATATTTCAGTAAATAATATACTTTACGATAGGATTGCAAAATTCTAAAAGGTAATATACTCGTAGAACAATGTATCGTTATATTGTTTTATCAGTTGATAATAATATTTAAATATTTACAGAAAATCACAAGCATATTATTTTTTCTACGCACCTAATAGTAGCTACTGGTTCTTTGATCGCCAGCATATTAAGAGCTACGTACACCGCATAACATTCTTGCTCAGAGAGACCGTAACCACACTGAGGATATTAAAGAAAAATTTGTAAGTCGATTAATAAATATAATCTTAACTTAATATTGCGGTTAGACCAGACAATAAGCTCCGCTAAAGACTTAGCATTTAATTATTTGTGTTTATAATTTATTTTGTGCTGCAATGAAGTAAAACTTGTAAAGAAATCTGCATGTATCTGATGAAATTCTGTGATTTCTGTATGCACCCACGCCTTTTTTTTTATCGCTGGAAACACGCCTTTACGCGTGTATGTGGGGTTCGCCGGCGCTCTGAAGGCGCCGGAATACCCACTAAAAAACCAGCGGTACCCACTCCGTCTTTTCGGGGGACGTCACGGGATCGCTTACACATACTACCATGACGTCCCGAAGGTAGGCCCACCTCTGCGGGCCTCCAAATCCTAGGAGGTTATCAGGGTACAGAGACCTCCTAGCCCCGGCGACGTATGCAACCCACCCTTATTGGAACACCGTGGTGCATAAGTTCTAAACCTTCTCGTCAACAGGAAAGTAGTCGTTTGGCCTGCATTAGATCATTCATTGGTACTTTACTTTTACAATTACCTCACGGAAGTAGTAATTGTGCTCAATGATATCCGCGATCCTCGGTCTTAAGGAATCTTCTTCGAGATCTAACTCCTGCTCCTCTTCACCAATATTTTCCAATCTCTGACTCTTGCTTGCAACTAACTAAAATTAATAAAAATAATCAGTTATTTCTTATTATGAAAAAAGCCCATATCGTCTGGATTGTGCATGTCATGCATCGATTTACATTGTAATAAAAGTAAAGTGAGTGAGTGAAGCCGAGATGGCCCAGTGGTTAGAACGAGTGAATCTAAACCGATGATCGTGGGTTCAAGCCCGGGTAAGCACCACTGAATTGTCATATGCTTAATTTGTATTTATAATTCATCTCGTGCTTGACGGTGAACGAAAACATCGAGAGGAAACCTGCATGTGTCTAATTTCACTGAAATTCTGCCACATGCGAATTCCACCAACCCGCATTGAAGCAGAGTGGTGGAATAAGATGCAAAACCTTCTCCTCAAAAAGGAGAGGAGGCCAGTAGTGGGACATTCACAGGCTGTTACTGAGTGAGTAAGTAGGCGCGCGGTATGCTCCAGATCATACCGCACGCCCTTTACCGAATCAATTAAAGTTAATTTGTAATCGTGATTGGGAATTACATATAGTAGCCGTAATCTTTAATCATGAATAACGTATTTATCTTTGCGAAGGGTTTTATTATTACTTAAAAGGCTTTAAATCATAGGATTTTGAATTGTGCTTAAGCTTTTTATCTGTAATTGAACCCTTGATCTATTTAATCAGTACAAAGCTTTTTAAAAAATGAGTCCTATTATATCTTTTATAAATATAAAATATATCAGAGGTACAACACCCGAAACATTTCATCCATTCGTCTAATGAGAGCAAGCTGCGGTGGCGCGAGGTAAATATCGTTCAGCAAATCGAAATTCGGTCGAAACTTCTCTTCCTTCACTTGCCATGAATATTGTTCAAAATTATCAACAACATCTGGAGGCTTTTGCGATAAAATTTTGTGTACAATGTCGACCATATGATCATAGCTGGTTACAAAGAAATATTGTTATTCTTCAAAATCAGAACTTTTAAATACTAACAAAGGAATGAAAATAAAAATTTACATGGAATCACCAGTAGCACCGGACTGTTGTTTTAAGAAATTTTTAGCAAGCACCAAATCGTTATTGAGATCAGGCAAAACATTAGCTGTGGCCGCTATTATATCTGGTTCTAACATAAATGTTTGAGACATCCTTGTTAACTTTTAACGAACTTTAAAATACTTGTTTAAACGTATTGAACACTGAGTACATAACCACTACGTTTTAGTATTGAATATAACTTGCGCTAAGCTTGTCATTTTATGTTTTTTATTATTTTCAGGCCGGTATTCGTGTTGATCAATTTAATGATAAGAAACAAGTATAAGGTTTATCTATAATAATCATATATGAATTATTTCTAAACTAATGCAATATCTGATGACAGTGACAATTGACATTTACATAATAATATTTTGGAAATGTAATACTTGAATACAAAAATAATTATCACTTATTCTTGATTTTAATATAATTTTCTAGATATTCATTTTTAGTTTGTAGTGATTTTTTAGTTTATCTAATGAATCTCGTAACTTAAACTACCAGGGTACAAGTAAATGAAATTATAACCTCAAAACCAAACCAAAACAAACCGAAATGGCAACAAAATTCGACGTTGCTGCGTATAATTTCCGTAAGAAATGCCCTTACGTGAGCAAAGATCTCCTTCACTGGTTCCCGGGGCATATGAATAAAGGGCTAAAACAGATGCAGCGAAAACTTAAGTCAGTAGATTGTGTGATCGAAGTTCACGACGCTAGAATTCCATTTACAGGCCGTAATCCCATCTTCACAAATACGTTGACAGGTGCTAAGCCTCATATCCTAGTTTTAAACAAAAAAGACTTAACAATACGCTCGTTATTGCCAAAGATAAAAGACCAACTCACTTCTGAAGGTATACAGAATGTAATATTTACAAATTCAAAAGATCAGCATTGTCGTGGACTGAAGTCATTGCGACCTCGTTTGGTGGATATCATTAAGAACTCTAACAGGTATTGCTTTCCTATTATAATATTTTAAGTTTGTTCACAGAATTTTAATAACTTACTAGTGTGGAAGTTAAGAAGGAAGAATAACTGCAATGTTTTAAGAAATACTGAAAAATCATCCCCAGAACCTTCATATTTATATATCTGACTATTATACCAAAACTGATACTGGATATATAGATGTCTTATTATTAAGGATATTATGCTGTTATGTTATAAATATAAAGCATCAAATTTATTTGTTGAATATAATTAGTTTCTGTTTGTTTAATTTATCTTCTGGCTATTCAGTAGTTATTTTTGTTTGAAAGATGTTTACTCGTTGCAAGCTAAATAATCTAACAGAGTAAGGATGCTATGTATTGTTAGCGTTTTCTTTTATAAGGAACTATCTCATCATAATAAAATTTGTACTTACACATATTTTTTAACAGGTATAATCGAAGTGAAGAATTAGACTACAGTGTCATGATCATTGGTGTCCCAAATGTTGGCAAATCATCGCTTATCAATATGCTAAGAAGTCGTAATATGAATATAAAGCATGCTCTCCCGGTCGGAGCGGTTGCTGGCATCACTCGAAGTGTGATGACTAAGATTAGAATAAATAATGACCCAAAAATATTTATGTTGGACACTCCAGGTTAATAATTTTATTTTTATTTTTGTATAATGACCAAAATGGTAAAGTACCTTTTAAATAATTGTAGCAAATTCTTTTTTTGTAATGTAGTCCTCAAATATCTTTTCATAGATATTTTGTGTTTAACTAACATCCCATAGCACTGATTTATAAGAATAATTTTGTCATAAATGAGTACTGAAGATTTAGGAAATGGTAAGTGCTTTTTCATGCAACATTTTAGTCTGTCATACGTTATCACATACGAAAGTAAACTGAACTGAACCCTATTCATGGAATGTAAACTCAATATCTTAATTCCAGGAATCCTAGAGCCATCAGTATCAAATATAGAGATGGGGTTGAAACTCGCCCTTTGCGCGTCGTTACAAGACCACCTTGTCGGCGAAGAAATCATAGCAGACTATCTTCTGTACTGGCTAAACAAACATGGTAGCTTCAAGTATGTGGACTACCTGGGTCTGGAGGAACCCTGTGATGATATTAACAAGGTGTGTACTAAACATAATGATTGCCGTGGTAATGATGTCCTGTATCAACTCGATTTGTTTGCTGTAACACTGTCTGTAGTCCCATATATTTCAATGGTGTTGCACAACATATTGATGGCTACGCACCGCATACGGTTCAACTCTCCATATGTGTGGTATTACCTTGCCACCAGATAGAGTTAAAAAAATAATTAGTGCATATATATTTGCGCGAGCATCTATACACTAAAATAGCATTTGTTAAATTGGCTAATCTCCATCTTTACGTGACTAAAGAGGAACTTTTTTTAACCACTTTTAACTAAATTTTTAATTCATAAATTATTTTGTAATCTGTGTTCTTTAATAAAAAAAAAAAAGAAAATTACATTATCGTTTTTTTGTTACAGGTGCTCGTCACAGGCTCGATAAAGTTAAACCGCGTGAGACGGACCCGGGACTTCGATGGACGGATTCGCGATGTTCCCGACGTCGTGGAAGTCGCCAGGACGATGATCCGAGCGTTCAGGACCGGGGAGTTGGGGAAAATATTGCTTGATATTGATCTACTGAAGAGAGATGACAAACAAGAAAATGTTCTTCCGTAGTTATAGTTATGAACGCTTTGTGTAATGTTATCTTTGTACAAATAATAAATAAAAAATACTTAATAATAAGTGAAATGAGAATGTAAAAAAAATAAATAATTTAAGAACATGATTCCAAATTTTGTCTCGAAAATCATTACTTTGGTATAGTTCATAGCTAAAGTTGAAAATAATAGTTGAATGCTATCGGGTCCTCAGCGTTAAGTACACGTCGAGCTCGTCTACTGTGTCCAGCTGCATTTCCTCAATTGTCAGGTCCCTTCACACGGCATGGCATTGGCGTTAGGCGTTCGCCACGACCCCCAAGCACTCCGAACAGTACCTACCGACCGTGAACAAAAGTCAAAAATCTTTGTTCAATATTCAAGCATTACACTTACTTATTGATTGTCACAAATCTACCTCCAGGGCCAGGGCCCAGTCCAGGGCCATGAGAGCGTGATTAAATTGCATATGCATAATATTTCGGTATATAAACATTGGACTATGTCCGCTCAGGACTATAGCAGCAAATAATTGTTGCATTCAAAGTAATAACTTTAAACATTTTCATCATCATTCATTCATCATCAGCCTTTCGTCGTCCACTGTTGGACATAGGCCTCTCCAATGGCACGCCACTGAGCTCGATCTTCAGCTCTCAAAATCCATCCGCTGCCAGCCACTTTGCGTATATCGTCACTCCACCTAGCCGAAGGGCGCCCTACGCTACGTTTGCCGAAACGTAGTCTCCACTCCAGAACACGTCTACACCAACGGTTGTCGGTTCTGCGACACATGTGTCCAGCCCACTGCCATTTCAGCTTGCTAATTCTTTGGGCTATGTCGATAACTTTGGTTCTCTGTCGGATCACCGCGTTTGGGATTCGATCCTTCAGAGAAACTCCGAGCATAGCCCTCTCCATCGCTCGCTGAGCGACCTTAAAATGGTGGACCAAACGCACGGTCAGTGTCCATGTCTCGGCTCCGTAGGTCATAACTGGTAGGACACACTCGTTGAAGACTTTTGTCTTCAAGCATTGCGGTATCCGTGACGAAAAGACTTGACCAAGTTTCCTATACGTTGCCCAGCCCAACTGTACTCTTCTGCGTGACTCCTTCTCGAAGTTGTTTCGACCCAACTGCAAAGTTTGCCCAAGGTACACATATTCCTGAACAACTTCGAGAGGAACTCCATTAAGAACTATTGGTTCCGGATCAACGTGTCCATTGAACATTATCTTGGTTTTGTCCAAGTTCATCCGGAGACCAACTCGAGCAGAAGAATCAGCCAGGCTGCTCAGCATATACTGCATGTCCTGCACGGTTTCTGCCACGATGACAATATCGTCCGCAAATTTCAAGTGTGAAAGGTACTCGCCGTTTATGTTTATGCCCCGCCCTTCCCAGTGCAGCGTCTTGAACATATCCTCTAATGCATTAGTGAACAATTTCGGGGAGATGACATCCCCTTGTCTCACTCCTCGATGCAAGAGGATGGGGTCAGACTGCTGATTCTGTACTTGGACGGTAGCAGCATCATGCAGACCTTTCAGCACTTGAATATATCGCCAATCGATTTGGCACCGTTGTAAGGACTCCAGAACAGACCAGGCTCAATAGAGTCAAAAGCCTTCTCATAGTCCACAAATGCTAAGCACAGGGGCTGATTACACTCCTCCGTCTTCTGTATAATCTGCCGCACTGTGTGAATATGGTCTATGGTTCCGTATCCTCTTCGAAGCCCGGTCTGTTCTGGGGGCTGAAACTCGTCAAGTCTACGCGCGAGACGATTTGTGATGACCCTGGAAAACAGCTTATAGACATGGCTCAAGAGGGAAATAGGTCGGTAGTTCTTCAATAAGGTTTTGTCACCTTTTTTGAAGAACAACACGACAATACTCTTGCTCCATGCCTTTGGAGTTCTCCCCGAAGAGATGACAGAGTTGAATATGCGTTGGAGCTGCGCTAGTAGAGGTTTTCCAGCTGCTTTTAACACCTCCGTCGTAATTCCATCTTTCCCAGGGGCTTTTCCATTTTTTAGCTGTCCCAAAGCCATCACGATTTCGTCTTGGCTGACTTCTGGCAGCTCTTCTGTGAAGTAGGTTGGGGTGGCTCTAGGATCTTTAGGGTCGGATTGGGGACGAGACGCTTCTGATGTGTAAAGTTTACCGTAGAAGTCCTGCACTTCCTTCAAAATCTCGAGCTTAGAAGCGACGACTTTTCCCTTTGAAGTGGTCAACTTCGTCAGATGGCTTCGGCCTAGCTGTTGGACGAAGACTTTTGACCCCCGGTTTCGCTCGATCGCTTCTTTTATAGAGCGCGTATTGGAGTTTCGGAGGTCACGTCTGATCAGCTTATGTATTTGCTTATTCAGATCTGACGAAGTGACTGTTGGGTTTTCACGTCGTTTTCGCATTAGCTCTAGAGACTCTGTCGAAAGCTTGGACCTCTTGCCGGCATTTTGCGCTTGATAGAATTTCGTCCCTTCTTCCCTAAGAATACCCACCACTTGTTCGAGCTTCTGGTCGATGTCAACGTCGATATTGGTTTCCGAGGCAGCGAACCGGTTTTCCAGTTTTAACTGAAATGTATTAGACTGAACCGGTTGGAGCAGATTTGGTCGGAGCGTTGACCTCATCAGACGAGCGCGCTCGAGCTTATAGTCAATATTTAGAGTGCCTCGTACAAGTCGGTGATCACTTCCAGTATTAAACCTTGTGATCACAGAGACATCTCTAAATATTTGCTTCTTGTCCGTCATGATGAAGTCAATCTCGTTTCTAATCATAGCGTCAGGGCTTCGCCACGTCCACTTCCGTTGAGGCTGTTTCTTAAAGAAAGAGTTCATCAAGAATAGCCCCTCTTTCTCAAGAAAGTTGACAAGCATTTGCCCCCTATGATTCCTGCTTCCAAATCCGTGTTGTCCTACTACCGTTTCGCTGCTAGTATGTACTCCCACTTTAGCGTTGAAGTCCCCCATGACAACGTTGAAGTGGGCATTTATTTAAACATATTTAAAGAAATTCAATCGAACATTTCAAATGTTCATAGTTTCCGCATTGTTAATATAAAGGTTTTTATTTCAAAACTCGAGTCAATTCAGCTGATTATTTGAATAATGCAACGTTAACTTCAGCTTCTTCAATATGAAAAATAGCCGAGATGGCCCAATGGTTCGAACGCGTTAATCTTAACCGATGATCGTCGGTTCAAACCCGTGCGCACCATTAATTTTCATGAGCTTAATTTGTGTTATAATTCATCTCGTGTTTGACGGTGAAGGAAAACATCGTGAGGAAACCTGCATGTGTCTAATTTCACTGTAATTTTACCACATGTGTAGTCCAACAATCCGCATTGGAGCAGCGTGGTGGAATAAGCTCCAAACCTTCTCCTCAAAAAAATAGATTAGAGGAGGCCTTAGCCCAGCAGTGGGACATTCCTAGGCTGTTACTTTACTTTTAATATAAAATAATTAAATTATATCATCATAAACAGACCTAATGTACTCAATTACATGCGCAGTAAATTGTTAATAAAAAGTTTTAAACGAGAATATTTAAATTTCCTTTTTCGAGGAATAATTTCATTTAAAAAATGTACAATACAAAAATGTTCGATTTAATCGAATAAAACTTTATGACGTTTTTATCTTTAATCTTATATAGATAAAAATATATATTTCCGTTAACGCAACGAATATACAATTAATTTAATTTGTTCGTCTTTTTTTATATGCTAGCAACTAAACTGACTCAATTCCATTTACACACAATAAAATTTAATAATTTATGTATTCATATTTTTGTGCAAATAATTAAAAACAAAATTTTATAGAATAAGGTCAGGTTGCGATCATTGGATCGCCGCTTTGTTTGATCCACCTAAACATGTCCGGAACTATTTATTTTTTAAACTTGAACGTTTTCTTGAACCGATTGTAATCACGGTCTTGTATACAGGTCTATCAACGGAGCCCAATTTCAGTGGTGAGAGATTGGTGCGATTGTGTTACAACTTTTATTTAGCAACAACGCCCGCTTTACGTCGTTTCTATCGCACGTGGTTGAGTGACACGCGGCGTATATTTTTCTCTCCCAAGTATTGTGTTATTTAATCAATGTTATTTCGTTTTGTTGAGTTTTGCAGATTTGTTCTTATTTTTTGTTTTCTTATTTAACTGCTTTGTTTGGATTTGAAAAAGTGTTCGGGATAATTATTACGCGAATTGTCATGCCTCTGGCGGCCGTAAATTGAACAGAACAGCATCATAAAGCCGACGTAGGTACCCCCACTACTATTGTTGATAGACCTATGTATACGACCGTGATTGTAAACTTAAAATTACAATCTGTAAAATACAAATCAAAATAAAACTGTTAGTACTAAAAACCGTTAACGATGTATATCTGATTCATGGTATAATTTACGTTATTCATATCTTTATACAGTACTTTAAAATGTTATCAGTACATCATCAATGTAAATATTGCTTTAAAAAAATTCAAATGTTATTAGAAATTGTTATCGGTTACTAGAATGTTGAACGATTATGATATAAATCGTTGAGAATTTTTTTTATCACATTTCCCATATTATAAAAGCTACTTAAAATTCGCCATCTTGGACAATAAAAGTTTTGCTATATTTTAAATTACAAAAATAAGATTTGAGTTATTTAATCTCGCCGTTAGGCTATTCGCTTAGAGGGTGCCAGCGTGGATGAGCTGCCGGGCCGCATACGCAGTGCCCTCTAAGAGGTCTGCGATGTGGCTATGTCGAGGACCCGACGCAGAGTTCCGCGCGGCATGTGTACTGGTGGTCGCCCGAAATAGCCAACCTTTTGGTGACATACAGCCGGGCGCGGAGGGCCTGCGTCCGCTGTCGTAGGCGCAGCGGCCTCGACGCGGACCTAGAGGGACAGCTCTTGGCCACTTACCGCCAGTTGAAAAAAGATCTGCAGCTGGCGATAAGTCGGGCCAAAGAGAAGGCGAGGGAGGAGCTGCTGGCTGGTCTCAACCGAGACCCATGGGGGCGACCGTATCGTAGGGTTCGTGGAAAATTCCGCACCCAAGCCGCCCCCGTGACGGAAACACTGACGCCGGATCTCCTCTTGCGCCTGGTCGGGGATCTGTTTCGCACGGTACGCGCGCAAACGCGTCGTGATCCTGCCAGCCTTCGAAGCCTGGATGAGACGAAAGCGACGAGTCACCTTCCGACTTACGCAGGTAATGACCGGTCACGGTTGTTTTGGAGAGTACCTGTGTAAGATCTGACGCGAATCGACGGCGATGTGCCACCACTGTGGCGCGGACCGGGACACTGCCCAGCACACGTTGGAAGCGTGCCCAGCGTGGAGTGCGGAGAGGGAGATCCTGGTCCGTGAAGTCGGACAAGACCTGTCCCTGCGAGCGATCGTGTCGGCGATGCTCCGCAGGGAATCGGCGTGGAGGGCTGTAGCCTCCTTCTGTGAGACCGTCATGGTCCAGAAGGAGGCAGCGGAGCGGGCACGGGAAAGGGCCGATCCTGCTCGGCGGCGACGACGTCGGCGTCGCCTCGGAACTCCCACAGCCCCGACGCCCGGGGCTTAAAAGATAGGGCGTAACCCTGGGGCCGTGGATGCCTGAGGTGGGGGCCTCACGAGTCATATTTTAGACGGCCATGAGGAGGACGGCAGCCGGGATGGCCTCGAGCTGCCGTACGCACTAGCGAGGAGTGCGGGGGGGTGAAATTACCTTCGCTCCGTGAGGAGAGCCACGAGCGGAGCAGAGCACGGGAGGGGCCGCGGATGCGTTATATCAACACGATCCCGCACCCTCTCCGATCCGTGCCGAGGACGGCCATCGCAGTGGTTTTAGTGGGTAAAAATCCCACATAACCCGTTTCCTCCCCGAAGGAAGCCGAGTACCTTCTGAAGGTTTCCACTGTGTTAAAAAAAAAAAAACGTACCTACCGGACACGGGTGCTTCGGTAAGAAATGGAGGCCCGCATAGGCGGACCGACCGTCGGGGCGTCACGGTAGCATGCGATCCCGTGGCGCTCCCCGACCAAACGGAGAGGATACGGCTGGTTTTTTAGTGGGTATTCCGGCGCCTTCAGTGCCGGTGAGCCCCACATACCCCCCACTTCACGAGGGGAAACGCGTCAAGACGAAAAAAAAAAGACTATTCGCTTATCTTAATTTTATATAGATAAATAGGCACAAAATTATACCGCTTAAGAGTATTTTATTAAAAAAATATATCTCTGCAAACTTCCATATTCTCCTGAACTGACAGCCTCGTTGGTCCAGTGGCTACATGTAAAGCCGCAGACACGATGCGCCTGGGTTCAAATCCCAGGTCGGGCCAATAAAATGTTATTGAGATTTTCTATCAAAAATTCTCAGTAGCAGCCCGGAGTCTGGAAGTTGGAAGTGTGTACACTCCCGTGCCTCGGAAAGCACGAAAAGCCGTTGGTCCTGCGTCTGAACTTTTTCCGGTCGTATCGGATTGCCGCCCCATCGGGTTATGAGAATTAGGGAATAGAGAGTGCACCTTTATTTGCGCACACACTTGTGGACTTATCATCTCCTGCGCAGTTGGCTAATCTCTCTTGAGATCTAGGCCGCCGTGGCCGAAACCGGTCACGAGGATAATTATTATTATTGTTCTCCTGAACTAAAAATTAATAGTATAAAATAGTTTACAATACAAATTACGGAAAATATATATATATATATATATATATATATATATATATATATATATATATATATGCTATGTTTGTCCAGATTTAAATTTTACAACCGGCGATCAATCATCTTCTATATATACCTACTCTTGACAATTCAGAGAACTAATAATCATGTGTGCAATTATTGTGATATAATTAACTTTTAAACTAAAGTAATATACTAATAATACATAAGTAATTATTTTATACTAATTCAAAAGCTGAGGTCTGTTTATGTGAAAAAATGCATATTTTATAATATTTTTTATCGTACCTAATAACTTTGAAATGCTGAGTTAAATATTAATTTTATACTCTGTCAGTTTCGAGAATTTGCATTGCTAATGTTATTTTGTCGTAATGTTAGACACTACCTTATGATAAGACTTAGGAAACAATTATCCTGTGTTATTAATTACCTTAAATATTATATAAGATTCGTGTGAAGTAAATAAAATCGAATATAAATTCGAGGTCATTTTATTTACTTCTTTGTTGCTGTTGTTTTCTCCCGTTTACTATATTTTGTTTTTTTTTTTCTACACGATATATTTATTTTATTAACATTAGAGCAACATATTTATATAAATTATACCGTAATGGACACGAATACTAATCTAATCTACCTTAAAAACTTGCAAGTCTCTAATTCAGTCGTAATCAAAGTTCAATATAAGTGAAAGCTGTAGTTATTTGTATAGTTATCCTTATTACTCGGTGGTAGAACTTGGGTGACCCATTGTTAAACTGCCTATACCTATTATCGATAAATATATACTTATGTAGTCATTATGTAGGTGTATTTAACAGTAAATTAATGAGATTCAGTTACGGATTTAAACATCGTACGATTTGATATCTCGGTAAGCTTTTATATAGATTACTTACTCGGTGGTAGAGCTTTGTGCAAGAATATCTGGGTAGATAACACCCACTCATCAGATATTGTACCGCAAAACAGCAGTACTTTGTATTGTTGTGTTCCGGTTTGAAGGGTGAGCGATCCAGTGTAATTACAGGCACAAGGGACATAACATCTTAGTTGCCAAGGTTGGTGGCGCATTGGCGATGTAAGCGATGGTTAGCATTCCTTATAATGCCATCGTTATAGGCATTGGTGACCACTTACCATCAGGAAGCCCATATACACGTCCGTCTATCTACACAATAAAAAAAAATTTAAATGCGAATGTATGTCTGTTTCTTTATTACGTTTTCACGATTTTACTACTCATCATTGTGAAATTTCACATACACGTTGCCAATGGCGCTGAATTTAACATATGGTATCTAACACATCCTCCCCTTCAACCGCGGAAGCAAACTAGTTATAAATACAATAAAAAAAACATAATTAATAGTGGACGAATGACATCAGAAGAAACGAATGAAATTAATATCAAGAAAAATGAACTCCAATAAATTAGGTATCGCCTACCCAATAAGAAACACTTTGTGAGCGATTGCCAAGAATAGCGTGAATCAAGAAATATTTTTCTGCGAGCAAAAATCGAATCGTGCCAAAAAAAACATTGATAGCGTAACATCCTTCGACTTACGTCGTGTCTACTTATAAATATTTTTTTATTATTTACTAGCTTAGCTACCCGTCCCGGTTTCACACGGGTCATGTTCGTTACATATAACTCAGTTTTGACTGTTTAACGTCAACTGTCATATTTCAATTTACACGAAACTTTAGCGAATTATACAACTAAACTTTCCTCATGAATCACTCCGTCTAATGGCGAAGACCATAAGAAAATCCGTTCAGTAATTTTTGATTTTATCGTGTTCAGACAGACAGACGGACGTCATGGGGGGACTGTATTTTATATTATAATCTTTATTATTATACTAGTTTTTTTTTAAATATCTCATTCATATTTACGGATAGTGAAAACATTTTTATAATGTCAAAATGTTATGGCAAATAAAAACGTCAGTTGCACGTAAATTATCAAAAAAAATATCAATCAACCAAAATTTAAATGGAGTAAACAGCTCGTTAAACGTTAAGTTAAATTGATAATCGTAAAAATATGTTCGAAACGAATGAATGAAAGTTGAAATAGAAGTGTTCATCCAAGATGAATCCTTTGGAATACCTCCGGCTACTTGCGAACTGCATCCAAGAGTACAGATGGGTCATCGATGCAGCGACAGCTCGCTACCCGATCGTCATGATGTCAAGAATACACACAGCATAAAACATGATCGCTAGATTAATAAGCCGACCATATAATTTTCAAGATGTAAATAATAAATTGTTTTCAGATTTCTTTTCCGATACATCTTACGTTATTTCATCGAAAATTCCGAAAAATATTCATTCATCGGAAAATGTTTCTTCGGACAGTGACACATCATTGGATGACTCCATTTTCAGTTCTGAGGACACGCTGAACATGATCGATTCGCCATGGACTACGGAATCGTGGTCGTCTCAAGTATCCGTCTCAGTTCACAAAAGTTACAAATCGATACAAGAAGATGTAACACCTGTCACTTCAACTACCTTAAATCCAAGAACGACCACATCTTACGGGGGATTCACCCCGAGCTTGAGTAACAGCAGATTTACCAAAAGTTTACTAACGATGAATTCATTTTCATCCACATCCCTAAGCATACGTCCCATATCTAGAAAATCAGCGGTAGACACACTAACATCCTGGACGTTAGAATCTTACACCAGTGCATCACCGCTACATGAATCAGATTTTATAATAAAAAAAGTTCTATCCTCGAGCCTTTGTACTTTTTCTGGAACCGACGATTATCCAAGTACGATGGACACCTTTATCAGCAATGAATATAATTTGATAAATTCGAGTCTTGAATGTCTTAATGATACTGTTGACATTGTCTCTGATCAGCTTAACTATGAAACCGATGCAAAAAACGATTTATTCAAATGTTTAAGTTCTTTGACATTTCAAATTAAATAAATCTCGAAATCTACGTACGACTCATGCTATAAATCTTCAAAAATCTACCCTTATAGCTGTAATACGTACGTATACGGTATAATCACGTAGATTAGAGACTTACAGGTACCTTTTACTTTATAAAATTAATCTAAAAATGTAACAACTGGCGTAGTTGTAAAACGTTCATTGATCAATATAACATGAAATAAAGAGGCAATTCCTCTCCTATAATGAAGACTGCTTATGTGACTTCCCCTCTCCATTGCTGGATAGCAGTGTATCTGCTATCATTCAATGGCAATCTTCTATCCGACAAACACAAGTTCCTTATGATGTTTTTACTAAGCACGATCTGATTATAAACAAAATCAGATCAATATAACGATACTGAGTTAGACCCTTCAGTCTCGTCTTCTATATTTTATCGGCTTCACCTATAAATGTTTAGGGTTTGATTAATAAAACAATGCTGTCTTTTTCTGTCAAATGTCGAAACAATGATTATAGACAGAGATAAATCAGATTTTGACAAAACACCCTTGATAGAACGTTTATAATGCCGTAGTTAAGGCCATAAGTGCCCATGGCATGTTTTGAATTCTGAATTATATACTAATAGTAATTGATTTAAGCAAAAAAATGCTCTTATTATTAGTTAGAAAAGGATTTCTAACGCCATATCTAATTGAGTGGAAGTTTTTATGTTTTAACAATTTTTTAATTGTCTGTGCCTGTAGTCAAAACCCGCGCGGGTTATAGTCTGTGGGTCTGCAAAGTGCGCCTGGTCACGGTCAGTCACTAACTATAACTCTAGCCATAATGATATATATCATATGACAAACTTTAAATAAGTTACTTATTTAAGTATTATTATGATAATTAAATTCATTTTACACGCTGTACTGATTGTTTTTTTTTTTCAATGCCGTGCGACGTGTTGACCGTTATAACCTCTATACTAAAAGTCGACTAACAGAAAAATAATTGTTTGAATTGTAGGTACATTATCCAAAAGAAAAATAGGTAGGTAAAGTATGAAGTTGATTGTTAAAACGGATATAAGTTAAAGAGTTGATAAGTATTAAAGCTGTCGATTTAGTTATATTAAAAAAAAATATATTTATTTTTCATAGTAAATACAAAATGATTATAATTAGCTTTCTAATAAATTATTAAACCACTGTATACTTTTATACACATATTATTTTAATTGAACGGTATTCTATGATAGTCGTTATGTCCCGTTCAAATATTGTATCGGTTACCGTACTAAGTCTTAAGTCATTTACTTCTTGAAACAAAATAACAGACGCGTTCCCGGATTTGGTTTTAGTAGAGCTATTATGTATCAACAAACTCATCCCACCGCCGAAAACGGTCGTGAAATGTCAGAAAGTGATATCCGACCATAATAAATTCATGATTTTTTTTTTAATGTAAGATGGGGCAAACGCCCTTGCGCATCTGCAACATCTGAATATATTGACATCACCATTAGGCGGTTGTCAATATTTTTCGTTTGAATGATGCAGTGACTTCTTACAGAATAACGTTGCAGGACTTAGGGCAGAAAGATAGAGACAAAATCGAATAGATATTAATTAAAGGCAGTACCTAAGTATATAATGAAAAAGCACACAATACAATCAATCAGATTAATATTGACAATGTTAAAGAACTAACTCGTTACTCGGCGATCGAAAAAGAATCACTTATGTTCATAAATTAAGTGTAGAGCTATAAAAAATCATCACTACAAAAAAGCGCTTTTAATTAACATAGTCATATGAATACGTACAATACCAACAATAAAACTATTTAGCATTGTACAAAATTTAAACGTAAATTATATATTTTTTACACAAATATGAAGCAAAGGTATAAAAACAAAAAACTAGTTTTTTATATACAACCTTCATTTAATTACAACTTCTGACGATTTAATATATCGAAGTAAAACTCGTTTATGACCATAATATTATACCAGGGTTGCCACAATCGACGAATAACTGTAGTTTTATGAATACTTTATCATTTATATAATTTTAATTGTAAAATAAATTAATAATTTGATATATATATGATAAGAAATATAAAATTACTTTAATTAGTATATAGATTATATACTACTGACAGCCCTATGTAATATTCACCCGTTTGACGAGATTTTTTTCGTTAAAAAAGCAACCTTACCGCTATCGATTCTACAATTTAATCTGCGCTTATATTTTAATATAATATTTGAATTTAGAAAAGATACAATGCTGGAATTTTAAAATCCAATTTTAAACAATATTACCAAATTACTATTTTAAAAAAGAAATTAATTTAAAAATAATATATTTTTTTTAAATATTTGCAATAGTTCATGAAGCACATACACGGGTGTCAACTTCATCAATATAAAGTCGCGTCTACACGTGTAATCACTGCGTGGGTACGTTACACAGCCCGATGATGGTCTTGAAGTATTTCTCATCCGTCAGCCCGTCGACGAGGAACTTGCCAAGGTCGTGCTTCGAAATACAACGTCCGGGTGATTTTTCTGGGTTGATTTCGACGATGATATCGCGGCTTGGATCATCTGTTAACAAGGGAAACAGTTAACACTTCAACATTTACACATACATACAGGGCCGGATATTAAAAAGAGGGCCCGCATCGGCTTGGGGCATCAATGAATCGCACCGAATATTACAAATGCGAAGGGGAGTTTGTTTATTTGTTTGTTACGCTTAACTACTGTAACTAATATATTATAGTGTATTAAAACGGAGGGCACCCCCCCCCCCTTTGGTTTAAAAAATAGATTTAATTTCTGGGGTTTCAAGGTCTCTTCATACGTAATTTCATTAAAATCTGATTTTACTTGGTGGTAGGGCTTTGTAAAAGCTCGTCTTGGTAGGTACCACCCACTCATCACATATTCTACCGCAAAACAGCAGTAGGTACTTGGTATTGTTGTGTTCCGGTTTGAAGGGTGAGTGAGCCAGTATAATTACAGGCACAAGGGACATAACATCTTAGTTCCCAAGGTTGGTGACGCATTGGCGATGTATGCGATGGTTAACATCTCTTACAAATGCCAATGGACTTACCATCAGGTGGCCCATATGATCGTCCGCCTACCTAAGCTAAAAAAAAAAAGATTCAGTGTATCTGTGAAAGTGTTACAGACAGACGTCAGATAGAGCTACTGTGCCATTATTTTATACTGTAAGTATAGTAAGAAAAAAAGAACTACATCGCAATGTCAGCAAGTGTTATGTATAATAAAAAAAAAAATTACATTCAAGGTTAGTATTGAGTTTGGAAATCCAACACTACCTCTAGGTATCTATTAATAACATTACTATTCGGAATTTGTAATAGTTTTAATTACAACTGACATTGATGTATCAGAATTTACGGTTAACGGTTAAGGACGTACATTCTGTCTCATTACGGCGGCGAGGGCCTTGTAATATATCTATGATTTATAGGTTGCACTTTATTAGTTTCCATATTATAATGATTTAAACTCTATTGCGTTGCTTGTAAGTGACATATACTGAAGTGAAACTGAACTACAAAACTTGAGACGTTACGGTACTCGGTCCATAAACCTTTTTTTTTTTGTTTGTTTTCTGGGTAGGCAATCTACTCCACTCCACCTGATGGTAAGTGGTCCAAACGCGAAGACTGCAAGTACAGTCAGGAAGAAAGAACTGCACTAGCCGACTTCGCATTGCCCATGCCGGCCTGCCAGATGCCCAACACTGCTACGTTCTAGAGGCCAATTCTACTAATAAGTCTTACGTAATAAATGAATGGTCCCGTAGGGAAAAACCTAAACGTCAACGATTATGTTTCGATTCGATTCCAATAATGTGACAATTATGTTAGTAGAATTGGCCTCCAGATCCAAAAACCGGTTTCCACCGACGTTATGTTTTATGTTATTAACATTGCTAGTATTACTTATAAACTTTGCATAGAGGTTAAGTTAAGCACTGACTTCGCTTTACCTTATAGTTCATAATTAAGTTTATTAGTTACTTGCTTAATGTTTTCGAACTTGGCTTAGCGGAATGTTACGAGTTTTTAACATGTATATATAAAAAAAAAAACAATGCGGTAAAACTCGAATTAAATACGATTGACGTCAATGATACGTGTCATTAGGGATATCATTTTTATTTTTTTTAATCTGTGAACCTTAGCCATCAAAATTGACGAGATTTTTTACCGATCCAACATTCGAAAACTTATAAATATATATATTCACTCGAGTGATCGTTCGGCACTCATGAATGTATCTGACATAGCTTAAGAAAATGATTTTCATTTTAGAAAGCGCATAACCTATAGACTTCTCTTCATTCATCTTTTGGATAATTCATATTCTAACTTAGCATTTAGACCTGGTGTAACATATTTGTAATCTGATAGGTACCAATTCACTCACTTCGAGTCACCGGATCTCTCTCAATAACTAAATTGACGCTGGTACTGCGGGTTAAATCAATTCAAACGGTATCTGTATCCGTCTGATATTGCAATACCACTAAAACATTTTAACGTCGGTATTTGTGTCTTGAGACTGTAACACTTGCGGGATGATGCGAGATGCAAATTTCGTTACAACAACAACATTATCTATACTAATATATAAAGCTGAAGAGTTTGTTTGTCTGATCCGACTAATCTCAAGATCTACTGGTTCGAATTTAAAAAATATTATTTGTATAGTCCTTTTATCGAGGAAGGTTCTAGGCTGATTTTTATTAATTATACGCGGGTGAAACCGCTGTCACAGCTAGTATAAGTATATAAAGGTAGTTAATTTTATACGTACTACCCATTCAGCAGATATTCTACCGCCGAATAGCTGAGAATTGTTATGTTTCGGCTTGAAGAGTGAGTGTTAGTATGACAGGCACAAGGGGCATAACATCTTAGTTCTTGAGGTTGGTGCTGCAAGGTATTAATATGGTTTACAGTGCCCATGTCTACGAGCGGTGGTGATCATTTACCATTAGATGGCTCATTTGCCCGTCCTACCTTTATACCCATTATATGTAAGTATATATTAGGTCCTTACATATGAAATTGGCGTTTTGTACGGGAGGAATATAAAGGCAATTTTTTTTTTTGTAAAATAATAGAAAAAAGTAATGAGGAAAAAACAAACGAATGACTGTTTTCAAAAGTCAAATGTACCAGCTGAATGAATTTATAAATTTGAATTTGGAATTCTTAACCAAAGAGGAGATATTTCAGATAAAAGTGGTCAGTACGACAAAACGCTAATTTCATATGTAAGGACCTAATATATATATATATATATATATATATTTAGTTACCATTAAAGCCTCATTTTATATAACCTACCGTTATAATTACAACACTTATAAAGTTTCAACTGTTACTTAGTAATTTAGTATACACTAAATATAATAATTAGTTATCGAACTTTGAAACTATAGACGTAGTTATAGTAACTTGAATCACAAATAACTTTTTATACTAAATAACTAATTAAAAAATAGTATTAAAAAAACTATTTAACAAGAAACCAGGTCTTATGTTTAAAGTTTCTTTGCTGGTAACCGTCGAGGAGTTCCTTCGCCTGGAGTCAGTTCTATATGTCGAATCATTACACGCTTACCATAAAAATTGTCATCGAAACTTCACCAATGTGTAAGATATAGCGAGCTGGTTGGCGTGGTTGGTAGATACTAGGCTTTCGCGCCGCGGGTCGTGAGTTCGATTCTCACTCAGGACGGACATTTGTGTCTGTTTGTCCTGAGTCTGGGTGTAATTATCTATATAAGTATGTATTTGCAGAGGAAGGGTGATACATGTAGTATATCAGTTGTCTGTTTCCATAGTAGGAGCTCTGCTTGGTTTGGGATCAGATGGCCGTGTGTGAATAATATCAACTCGTAGTAAATTTATACGAGTAAGTGGTTCGAATTAAACCGATATAGTTGTTTATAATAGCTTTAAGAATATTGTAAACAACATTATTTAACTAGTCGAGTTATATAATTAAATAAATTCCAAGTATAAAGCAATTTCGAATTTTATAGCATACTAACTGAACCTGGAAATGTTGTCACTTTGAATATTTATACAACTGTCATGGCGAAAATTCAAACTATACAGAATCAATGTTTATATAACATAATGAAGGTGCAATGGATTTTTTTTAAAAAAAACAACGTTGACATTAAGACGAAATCTGTTAATCTGTCTGCTTTCATCGCGACGTTATTAGTTAACGGTTATTTATAAAAAATGGTCATTCGGTTTCACCGTGAGTCACAAAATTTAGCACAAATTTAACATGAGAATAGCGGGGAATTTCCAAGAACGTTAAAAAAAGAATATCCATATGTAATGACCATTATCAAAATGACTTCGAGGATTTCTACGAAAACAAAACTCGGCTAAACTTTCGCAGAATTTTAACCGGTTGGAAACAACTAAGCTAAGCTGATTTCGATGAATTCGAAATCGCTTGAACAAATAATATATTAATTTAACCAGCGACAAAGATCCTATAAACAATTACTGGGCAACATTTGCTAGATTTAACGTAAGTAGATCCAAAAGTAACGTAATCGTACTAGAGCTCCAACGCAACGTCCTGTACGCTCGTCAAAACAAGCCAGTTCTTTTGCCGCAATATGGTAAAATACTGGCCCAAGTGCTTTAGTAAGTGGCTGCTCCCGTTTGAATATCATCATCCCGATTTGACTAGAGTAAAGCGCCGATCGCTAATTGATTCAAACATGGATTCTGAAATGCGATTATAAATGATAATTCTATCACATAAAACTCGCCCAAATCCCAATTTATATTTTTTAAAAAATATTGATTCCGATATCGTTTGTATTTACACAAACGTTGTAAATATAATCTGAGATTACATCGTGATAAAAATCCGAACTTATCTCGAATAATCTATGTGCCTCGTTTAAGTAACGCATCTAAAGGTATAATCTCACTGTGACGTGGGTATTTTTCTCATTTGTAATTGTTATACTTGTAATTTACTCTTCTTTTATTGAATAGGTAGGCGGACGAGCATATGAGCCACCTGATGGTAAGTGGTCACTTACGCCCATAGACATTGGTATTGTAAGAAATGTTAACCATCGCTTACAACGGCGATGCGCCACCAACCTTGGGAACTAAGATGTTACGTTCCTTCAAACCGGAACACAACAATAACAAGTACTGCTGTTTTGCGGTAGAATATCTGATAAATGGATGGTACCTACCCAGACGAGCTTGAAAAAAGCTGTACCACTAGCGAGCTCGTCTGGGTAGGTACCATCCACTCATCGCATTCTACCGCCAAGCAGCAATACTCAGTTTAGACATGTTCCGATTCGAAGGGTGAGTAAACCAATTGATGACTATGATATAATTCATATCGCCAATAATTATTATGGATGACCCATTGTCAAACTGCCTATACCTATTATCGATAAATATATACTTATGTAGTCATTATGTAGGTGTATTTAACAGTAAAAAAATTAATGAGATTCAGTTACGGATTTAAACATCGTACGATTTGATATCTCGGTAAGCTTTTATATAGATTACTTACTCGGTGGTAGAGCATTGTGCTAGTCGTCTGGGTAGGTACCACCCACTCATCAGATATTCTAACGCGAAACAGCAGTACTTTGTATTGTTGTGTTCCGGTTTGAAGGGTGAGTGAGCCAGTGTAATTACAGGCACAAGGGACATAACATCTTAGTTCCCAAGGTTGACGGCGCATTGGCGATGTAAGCGATGGTTAACATTTCTTACAATGCCATTGTCTATGGGTATTGGTGACCACTTACCATCGGGTGGCCGAAACGCTCGTAGGCCTACCTATACAATAATTTAAAAAAAAAGATGTATCCTAAAAAAGATATTCTCATGAAAATAAAAATCGTTCGTGAAATACAATACACGAACTCCATTGTCGTGCAAATATGATTACAGTATGGGTCGGATATAAGTATCAAAATAGCATCAATGTTTGATAAATATTTTTAAATCGACTTCATGTTTGATCGTTATTTGGCGAAATCTCGAACGATTTTCATTTGATAATCGGCACATTAAACATCGGATGAAATCATAAAGAACAATGATTTTAATATTGTTTTCATAAGAGTATAAAGAATGTAGAAATAATTACACAGCTGGGCTAAGGCATATCTAAACTCACAATAATTGAGCAGTATTTATTTATTTATTTATGTTTTGCTAGCGGATGTTACATAAATTACACACCAATAAATCATGTACAAAATAAGATACATTATGTACACCCATTCAAAAGCAAAAACTGCATGCATAGCGTTCTTGCTCCGATTACAATTATATAATTAAATATTAAAGTGCTTGATTAACATTAAGTAACAATATTTCGACATTGAAAGGAAAAAAAAAGTGAAGAACAGAAATAACAAAAACTTCATTAGCTACATTACAAAGTACTATAAGTTTACATATTTACATTTATATACTGTTGTAACATTCTTTCTGTAATAACTTTACGGAAAGTCTTAGGTGAGTCCGTACTGATATCGAGCAAATCACTAAGCCCATTGTATAGTTTACACAAACGTGGTACTATTGAGTTTTGTGCAAAAACAGTTCTGCAGCTGTATTATATAATCCCCAAAATTTATCTTTAAAAGAAGCCTCTGTTCTTATCCGGGTAATTCTACTGACAAATTGTCACTTTATCGCAATCGAATCGAAACGTAATCGTTGCCGTTAAACTGTTTCCTACAAACGCAACGATCCAATTGTTCGGTTGAAGTTGTATCGAAATGGAATCGATAATGTATCTTAACTGTTATTAATTAGTAGAATTGAGTAGTTACGATTCAACTAAGATTGATTTTTGTAAGGAATATAATCGGGCATTGACTGCCTCGTTGGTTGGTGGCTACACGTAAGGCCGCGGACACGGTGGTCCTGGGTTCAAATCCCAGGTCGGGCCAATAAAATGTTATTGAGATTTTCTGTCGAAAATTCTCAGTAGCAGCGCGGAGTCTGGAAGTTGGAAGTGTGTACACTCCCGTGCCTCGGAAAGCACGTTAAGCCGTTGGTCCTGCGCCTGAACTCTTTCCGGTCGTGTCGGATTGCCGTCCCATCGGGTTATAAGGGTTAGGGAATAGAGAGTGCACCTATGTTTGCGCACACACTTGTGCACTACAATATGTCCTGCGCAGTTGGCTAATTTCTCATGAGATTGGCCGCCGTGACCGAAATCGGTCTGGAGGACCCTCATCATCAATCGGGCACGTACATCAGAAGATTTATGTCCTATTCATAGTTTTATTGGGATGTGAGAAATCGCAATCGTTAGATGTATCAACATAAAAATTGATTTATTTTTCAAAGCCATTGAGGTCAATGAGGTATTATTTGTATGAATTAGGAATTTTGTTTCCGGTATTGCCCAAATGAAAAAAAATACTAAGACAATATAAGAGACTACATAACCCTTATACCATATGCAGCTCATTATAGAAAAGGTATATAACATTGCTATATAAGTAGATGTGCTTTGCAGTTTCACCCTTTTTAAATTTAGACTATTGACATTAGAAGCGTGACATTCATGTTTCTGTAAAGTGATATAATGTTACAGGACTTAATCAGAGAGTTCATCGACACTAAACAAATTTTATGAGTAATTAATTATAATTAAATAATTTGTTATTGGTGTATGATTTGATATCGATAACGTTGATAAAAGCACACAATACATAATTAACAAGTGACTCGATATTCAAAGTCAAAAAATCTTTATTCAATATTCAAGCGTTACACTTGCTTATTGATAAACCTACCACCGTTTCGGAAATAAATACCTCAGACCTGAGAAGAACCGGCGACAGAAACCGCATCTTTACAATACAGGCAATTTATACAATAACAGAATAATATTTTTTTGATATACCCTGGAGGCGATCTTTTCATTCCCGATCTAGCTAGCTTATCTATGTACTTAGTTACAAAGCCTTACAAAAAATATAATACGTAAATATACTAAAAAGCCTAATGTAATATACTAATGTCGCACATTGACCGTAATAATTATAACACTTCAAAAATACACGAATCAAAATATGTAGTATATCGCCATAAGTCGGTTGTCAATATGAAGTGATTTTATACAGACTAGCTCTGCTGTACGCGCAATTAATATATTTATTTTACTAACTTAACTCTATGTTTTTATTTATTACATTATATATTATTTATTATTTTCAACAACTATAAACCTCGAATGTTGCACATCTGCTGGGCCTTATAAAGGTCACAATTTTTTTTTTAATAACTTAAAAACTAATATTATAAAACAGTTACCGCCTTATTCATAAACTTTATTTAACTGGTGATTAGTTAAACAATATTTTGTCTTCTTCTTTCGTATGTCAAATCAATAATGACAGAAAGAGACAAATCAGTGTTTAGCTAAACAGTAACTAAGCAACGTTTATGAATAAGGCCGTTAGTGTCCAGCAAAGCGATCCGCTAGTGCTTTGCAAATAAGTACCTCATACAAAATACTTCTTTCTTAATGCGTTTATTCCATCAAAACTCTAAAATAACATAAGACGTTCTCTATACTGATTTTTTTTATTTAAAGGTATTACGACGACTACCAGCATATTGCACATAACAAGAATTAACTATTTATTTTAATTAACTATACATATGTATAAATGTAAATGAATCACGCAAGCATTATAAAAACGATTAAAATTAAATTAACATTACGTCAATGCATAGAAATTAAGTACCGAGTTGTGTAGTGACCGCTTGTGACCTTATTTATTTATGCGTCTCACTATTGCATGTAATAGATATGACGAGACATGTTAGAACAAGTTGAAATAAAAAAGAAAATAACAGCATATAAACAACCACAGACTAAAGGCCGGCTTTAATATTTGAAAAACGATTCGTTTTTTGAAAAAACATTCGAATTACACCACAATTGTTTAACTGACATTTGGAGGTTTTTTACCGAAACGCTTATTAAATGTAGTATCATGTTAATCCTCATACATTTAATTCGTGTAATTAACATTGCCATTTTATTTAAATTCTAAAGCTAAATGTTGCTAAAGCTAAATGTTGATGATAGAATCAGATAAGTAGCTCCGGAGATTACCGCGTAAATTCAAACTTACCTTAATTTCTATATAACTATCCTCCTAAATGATACACGACACCGGCGGTCAATCTCAAGAGAGATTAGCCAAATACGCAGGACATAGAGTGCAAGTGTATGCGCAAACACAGGTCCAACAACTGAGACTCTCTGACAAATGAAACGTAATAACTTGTTATCAGCCCGACTTGCGGTTAGAACCCAGGACCTCTGAATCTGCGGCCTTATGTCAAACCACTAGACCAACAAGGCTGACCGGCTTGCAGTCATTGAACAAGTAGTTCATATATGTAGTAATAGAGGAAATGTAACTCACCAGAAATATGAGGCGGAAAGACCGCAACCCAGTTGAGGCCGCTCTGTTGCAGCTCCTCAAACATCCTCTTGTGTTCTTTCGTGATATCAACGAAACGCGGCGGAACTTTCTCCGGCTCGTAGAACAGGAAAGCTGATATACAGGCTGTTACATTTTTGACATGCTTCGCTCTCATAGCTTCGATGATGTTCTTCGTGCCCTCGGACAAGTCCGATGTCGGCTCCAAGCTGCCTCGCGTTCCGAGAGCGATGACGACTCCATCTGTGCCCTCAATGGCCTGATTCACCGAATCCGGCTCGAGAACGTCGCCTTGAAAAACTTCTATCTTGCTTTTCAATTCTTCTGGAAACTTCGATGGATCGCGAACGAAGGCTCGTACATTGATACCTGGATGAAATTGTATCTGTTAACGATTGCTGAGCGTTTAGTATATTTATATACATTTTAATACATATGTACGTTATTATATAACTAAGTAGTACGTTAACATTAAGTAATAATTGCAATAACATCATCACATCGTCAGGGCCCGTCACAACCACAAAGCGTAATATTATAAACAGCGTTGGGTTTTCATACTCAACTTGAAAGTTGAATGTTACATCCGATTGAAACATGGCACACTTGCAGATTTTACAATAGACTTTTTTGTTTCTGGAATACCAAATCAATTAAACCATTACACTACTCAAAATAACAATGTCAACCCTTTGCCCCGGACGTGGAAATAGGGCAAGTATAGGATGAGAAGGGACGAAAATCTTTATACAGTTGATATGTACAGTATTAGTACTGAATCTACAAATATATATAGATACATCATTTTCGTGACATACAATTAACTCTTCGCAAAAACTAGTTAAACTTAATCAATGCAAATTCGATACTGAGATGTTGATGTAATTGCTTTTGATTAGCTTGACTTTGACAAAGGTTTAACATATATTTATTTCTTAAATTCACATATTTATGATAGATGATTATTTTGGTAGAGGTAGGTCAAGGGTTACTATGACCATCCCATCCCTGCACTCATATACCTTTCTAAAACATAAAACATATTATAGTATATACTAAAACAATTACAAAAAGTTACATCAAAATTGATGAAATGTTTTTTACAAACATACAATTTACTAATTTTATAATCGTTTGGTATAGTTATATATATGTTACATCAAGCCATCTGTTCACAATTATTGCAAGTAAAGCATAAACTATTTAAAGAAAACAACACCTTCTTTGGATATTGTAATTACTATGATGCATGCCTTAGTCATATTCAGAATATTTTTATTTTTTTTAAGCTGATTGCAAGATACTATCGTGGTCCTAGTTAATTATAAATTTTATATATTATAACAATATAGAGAATTATTAACATTGAGGACTGAAATTGTATGTACAAATCTGGTCATAAGAATGCTAGCAATGTAGAATCGTTTGAATCAGATTCTTTAGAAGCAATAAGAGATTTCACATTATAAATATGTTCAAATCATTAATATGGTATTTAATGTAAGTGTCGCTTATATAACACATTTATTTTTCTAGAGAATATTTTTAAGTATTTACTCCAGTATATTGTATTGGTTTGGAGTTAGATACACAAAAAATATTCTAAATTAACAAATATGTAATAATAGTCTCTTTGATTTGAATCACTTGTACGTTTTTGTTAATTAAAATAAATGTATTTGTTATTAATAGAAATATTAGTTTGTGTTATTATATTATATATATTATATTATTTTTGAAATTAAAGAATAAATGAAAACTAAGAATCTGTAATCAATTATAATTAATTATTAATATAATATAAAATAATATAATAACATATAAAATAATGATCCAATTATTTATAAATAAACATTTGACATTTTCAATTGGCTTTTTTCAGTTTGTTCATCTGATTTCAGTTTTACAAATATATCTACACATTTCTACTGTATATTAAATTAAATGTATATTATAAAATATACAAATATTATACTTTAATTACCTTTTTTTAAAGCCGCTTCCACAGCGCAAAGACCGGTCATGCCGGTTGATCCAAAAACTACGATTGTCTTCATTTCTGTTGATAATTAACAAAATATTTTTTATATCACAACCGTTCACGAGCGAAATATGAATAAAATAAGGCAGAAAGAATTATTTTAAAAGATTATCAAAGACGATTAGATTAGCTATCGCAAATCAAACGCACCTATATTTTTCACCGGCTCCGTACACAAACTACTTTCAAGCTATTTAGATGACTTATATCAGAAGAGAACTAGAGGAAACTAATATAAATCCGATTCAATTCAAGGTTCATTTGCCGCTCAATGTATAAATTACCTACTGTAATGTATGGACGATTGAGTTTTGAATTCTTTGACACATGGTATCAGGAAAGCAATTTAAAATATACTTCTAATTGTTACTAAATCTGTTTCTCATTTTTTGTTTTCTTTTCTGTGGCATAATATTCAATATGTGAGAAAGAGAAAAATAATAAATGACTATGAATTTGACGGATAAACAACCTTTTTCAACTAAACGTATTATAGTATTTGTAGTGTGATCACTTAAAAATAAAAATTATTTCGATGCAAGTTTTAATAATTCAAACAATTTAAAAACTCTTTTAATAAAATAATAATATTAAATGACATAATTTTTCTAAGTTAACATAATTAAAAATAATATAGTTATCAAATATTTGAGATTCTGTTCTACATAGTCTTCAGTTATTTTACCATTTTCCGTATTTAATATGGCTACACAATCAGACTTCAGACTTGACATTGACATAATTTGCACGGACAGCTTGAAACGTTCTTATAACCTCAAATATTCATGCCTGTTTTGGCATTGTTATTGAAAAATATTTAATGTATTAATATTGAAATAAATACTAGGAAATGGCAGATATCGAAGAATATTTTCCGCGAGGAGGCAAAAAACCGACAACCACATATTTTAAACAGAGCGAAAATGTAAGTATTTACATAATTGAGGTTTTGTAATAAACATTTTTATGTTTTTAAAATTATTGTAATTTAGTTTTTAGGAGCGGCTGAAAAAGGAGAGAAGAGAAAGAAGAAGATAAAAAAGAAGACTGAGGACGATGACGGATATTTATCTGATGAAGTTCATGCAGAAATTGATCAGTCGTATAAAAACTGTGGGATATATTTAAACTACAAGGTTGATATTTAATATAGTATTTTTGACGCTATTATAATAAATAAACTAAATATATAATTTTAAGCTGTGTTTCCGTAACAGTAATAAATAAATAACGGAGAAATCAATTCATATGCCAAAATATTTGTTATATTTAACTTTTAAAGTAATGCATATGTTGTATCTATAAAAATTGGTAAATAAATAAATAATAAGACATTAAATTACAGGTAGTAAAAGAAGGACTATTACTATTGGGTAGAGTCCGACAAGTGTTAGAGACAAAAGTGAACATATCACTTCCCTGTCGAATGAATGGTGTCGTCATGGCCTGCCACATTAGTGAAGCGTACAATAAAATATTAGAATCGTATGTTAACGATCAGGTAATTACATTTTTATTTTTAAAATATCTGCAGTATATCCTAAGGCATCATTAAAAATAAACAATTCATTCATTTAATCAACAAAATTTGTTATGAGAAAATATTACCCATTTTTAATCATATACTTAAATTATTATAAAAAGAAATATATTTACAGGTAGATAGTGTTCGAGAGCTACGGCAAATGTTCCGACCAGGCCAATATGTAGTTACAAAGGTATTGGAAGTGACTCCAAACCACCTCATGCTCACCATGATGCCACAGCATGTTAACAGCGGCAGGATGCTTGCAGACTTACATAAAGGTAAACATTATCTATTAAATCATATATATACAGTGGAATCTGAGTATAATGACATCGAAGGGAATTAACAAACATGTTATACTAAGGGGACGTCATACAAAGCATTTTATAGAATTTTTTTCTATAAAATGCTTTGTATGACGTCCCTCTCTTGTTTTTCTTAGTATAGTGGATTTCGTTTATAACGATGATGATGCGACCACTATAATTTCGTCACAATATCTGGGAGTCGCTAAAACCGAAGGTAGTGGGGAGAAGTAAGAAGGTATAATGGTAGCAAGCAATAATAATTTGTTTTTATTGCCACAAATAACCTAACATAATCTGCTGACCTTCTGTGCATGTAAACAAAAGAAAAGAAAGCTCAATGATGCTATAAATGAATCTTTGTGCGTTTGTTGGTAGCCGTGGCCTTTTTGTACAGACTCGGTCGCAATATCTGCAAGGGATTTCTAGGAATATGTCACAAATGGTTCATTAAAACTAGTCGCTAGCCATATTATTTTCCCCTTAAAGTATACTCTAAATTCAAGGGACTTAAGTGTAACATCACTACAACCAAAAAGTTGTTATAACAGAGGACATTATATACGAAATCCACTGTATGTATTTATTTTAATAGAGAGAAATAAAATATGTAGAGATAAATAAAAATAAAAATTGTATCTAAATCTAAATCGTACATGTGTACTTAACACATGTACGATTATTTTTTTTATTTTTTACATAATATGTCAGTAATGCTTGTTCGCTTTTGTTTTTTCCTTATATGGTAATAAAAGTCTCTAATACTATTGTGTAAAAAAGACATCGCCATCGTCAAATTATCATTTTCAATATTGCTATAAACAAATCGTGATAACAATTCTGCAGCCTTTAATGCCTCTTCTACGGTAGGTAATGGTTCTTCCTGGACTTCCTCTGCTTCTTCGACTTCCTCTTCCGCATCACTATCGCGTTTCTCATTAACTTGAATGTTCTGTTCTACTGCTAAAACATCTCTCATCTCATCATCAGAAAATTGTCTTCGTAAATTCGGCCACGCAGACGTCAACCGGTTTGTTGTTGAATTTTGATCAACAGTCACAGATTCACCGACGCTTTTTCCCGTTACAATGTTATGTCGAACTTTAAAACGATTTATCCAGCTCGCAGAACAATTGAAGTCGAGAATACCAAAACGCGCGGCAAAAACATTTGCCTTTTCCTGTAACATAGGGCCGCTGACGGGTATTCCTTCGTTTCTCGTGATTTTATACCACTCAATTAACGCTTGATCAACATTTTCATGTCTCGATTTTCGAAGCCTCTTCGGTTTCAAAACATTTGACTTGAACGATTCCTTAATCTGGTTTTTGTTTTTGAAAATCATTGATATTGTCGAATGAGCAACCCCAAATTCCTTTGCGAGAGCTGAGTTGGTTTCTCCATTTTCTAATCTGCATATTATTTCACCTTTCTGCTCAATCGTAAATGCTTTACGACGAGGTTGAGATTTCATTTTTTTCACAAATCATTAACAAACATGCGTGAACATCAACTATCAATAATTATTAATTACTAATTAGTCACTGACAGTTGACAATTTGACACTGCTGAGACTCAAAAGTCAAAACAAAACAAGCCAGGCACACGCCGAGCGTCGTCGGGTATCACGTGACTCTCCCGAACACTGCCGAAGGCGTTAGAAATCATGTCGGTCACTATAACCGGACGCAATTTATTAAAAATGGGTCACAATAAGCGTAGTCATTATATCCGACTTAGTTATAATGAATTTTATTTGAAATTTCATAATAAGCGGTTGGTCAATAAAGACGGAGTCATAATAAACGGATTCTATTGTACCAATAATAATTAAAATGGTAGCTTATATATATAAATAAAGTATTTAATTATTATCGGTGTATAAGTATATCTTCATAAATTTATTTAGTTATTGATGATTTTGTTTTATTTTTAAATACTTTTATTAAACTTTGCAACATTACTAGTAGAAATAAAATTAACTTTGCACTTCTTCAAACTTACAACACTTCTTTCAAATTACCTTAATTTTCAGACCACTTTTCGTCATAAATGAATAAAAATGTGTATGCACAGTAAAGTTTTCACTTTTTTTATTTTATTGTATAGATAGGTAGACGAGTATATAGGCCACCTGATGGTAAGTGGTCACCAATGCCCATAGACAATGGCATTGTTAGAACTGTTAACCATCGATTACATCGCCAATGCGCCACCAACCTTGGGAACTAAGATGTTATGTCCCTTGTGCCCGTAATTACACTCACCCTTCAAACCGGAACACAACAATACCAAGTACTGCTGTTTTGCAGTAGAATATCTGATGAGTGGGTGGTACCTACCCAGACGAGCACAAAAGCACTGAGCACTTGCACAAAGCTCTACCACCGAGTAAAACGAATAATCACTATTCGCGGATTAAAAATTGCTACCCAATTCCTATATTCGCGGCTAAAGATTTCTTTAATTCGATGATCTAATCAGTACATATTAATAAAAAGGATTCGATATCCTTTACATACGCGTCGGCAAATCTATACTACCATACAGCGTGCAACAAAATTCGTGTCCGACCCGTGAAGTGGTCTTTAGGTATCGTGTGTCGGTTCTATTTATGTCATAATGTATCTCTGTATCTGTTCAATCTGTTGGTGGTAAAAACGTGGACTATTCTTTTTGAAAATTGATCCGTCTATGGAACGAAGTCTTATTTTTAAGAGGCAAATTGCTAATGCCACTGCTGAATATCGAGTCTGAAATGAAGGTTCTTTTAAACTGCCAAGCAAGAAAAAAATTACAAAGTTCTTTAAACTCATTATTGCCTAAGCCTGACGATAACAACTAATCAATATGGTCAAAAACTTCTATTATTTTTTTTTATTTTTTTTTGTATTTTTGTTTTTTATTTTGCGTCCTAGGAACGTATAATCCCATATAAATTACCATTCCATATTCACAGTTTCGTATTCGCGGCATATTTACGGAACTTATACCCCGCGAATAAAGAGCTTTTACTGTATATGCAAATGCAATACAACTTTTCTATTAATTTAAGTATTATATAAATATAGCGTATACATATACATTAGGTAACCCCCTCAACAGGAGCCCTTATACAAGCAGCTGTTTCGTCCGTGGAAGATCATGGTTTTGTGATGGATATTGGTGTACCCAACACAAGGGCGTTCTTACCGAAGAATTCAACTAACCCTGAAATTGAACTGGGTAAATATTGCAATATGAAATTAATTATTAAATAGTTCCTAAATAAATCATAATATAAGATTGCAGGTTTTAGCCAAGATCAACTGCATTTCATAGTTATGTGCTTAAATTTTACATATAATTAATAATATCGAGCTTGGCTGTAAAGGTTAAAATTGCGAGAAAACCTATGCAGGTATATTATCAAAACTTGTCTTTAAGAACAGGCTCATCTTGTGTGGCATTAATGGCTTTTATTGTAACTTTAAATATCATATTCATTTATATTATTGTTGGTGGAATTCACTTAATAATGGACCCGTTTTTGTGCCGTAATTAAATTGATTTTGTTTCACTCAGTTAAATTAAAATTTAATTATTTTATGTTTTTGTAATGATACTGTGCTTCAGATACGGGTTTGCTGACATGGGTCATGATCAAGTCTATATCCTCATCAGCCGAAAATAGTGTAATCACACTGAGCAATGAACTGTCAGCATTACAGAAGGCATACCAGCGTAACAAAACGAACATTCTACTGCCTGGTACGGCCTTAGACTTCGTAGTTGACAAGGTAAATTAATTGCTAAAGAGTACAAACTATTACTAAACATTTACTGGTGGTAGGGCTCTGTTTTTTTTTTTTTTTTTTATTGTATAGATTGGCGTACGAGCTTATGGGCCACCTGGTGGTAAGTGGTCACCAACGCCCATAGACAATGGCATTGTAAGAAATGTTAACCATCACTTACATTGCCAATGCAACCTACAGGCACAAGGTACATAAGCGATGGTTAACATTTTTTACAATGCCACTGTCTATGGGCGTTGGTAACCACTTACCATCAGGTGGCCCATATGATCGTCCGCCTACCTATTATAAACAATTCTTATTAAAAAAAACATACCACTGAATTTTCATGTGCTTAATTTGTGTTTATGATTCATACCATTAAGAAATAGACTTCTTATAAGAATTGCTGTTCGGTGGTAGAATATCTGTTAAGTGGGTGGTACTCACCCGGACAGGCTTGCACAGAGCCCTACCACCAAAAGTCATTATAATTCAGATATTATGTTATTGATTAACCAGTGAGACTTTTAAACTGTTTTTTTTTATTCATTAACTTTGAGATTTTTCTATTCTCACAGCCGTTAGACAATGGTATAGAAGGTCACGTTTTGGACAACACGACAGCGTACATACAGAGGCATCACGTTGACATGGTCAAGGGCAAGAAGCCATCGCTTGGGCAAAAGGTAAGTTGGGAGGTGTTAATACCATAAGTATAATAAGTACACCCATCGAAGAATCACATTCCATGTGATTTGTTAATACCTATCTCTATATAATAAATACAAAAGTTTTCCACTTTTTACTCGCCTTATACGAAGCACAAGTGAGGTCAAGTATGGAGTACTGTGCTCACCTTTGGGACGGCTCTGCTAAGTACCATCTTCAGGCTCTAGAGTTTGGACACTTTGGTCGAGTCTAGCCTCCAAAGTCTGGAATATCGACGTGTAGTTGCGTCACTTTCAGTTTTCTATCGGATACATTTCGGAGAATGTGCTCAGGAATTAATTCCGCTCGCCCCTTTTTACTATCGAACGGCCAGGCAAACGCGCCATGGGTACACAATGGAAATTCCCCGCCTACGTACGAAGCGCTTCGAATCCACCTTTATCATTCGCACTGCTAAACTGTGGAATACTTTGCCTGAGTCTGTATTTCCTGATAGGTACAACGTTGGTGTCTTCAAATCTAGAGTTAACAGGTATCTTCTAGGCAAGCGTGCTACATCGTGTCGATACTTAACATCAGGACAAGACAACGGTCAAACGCTAATCTATTATGGGTAAAAAAAAACATGTATCCACTTTAATATAACTTCCAAAATAAACTACTTTGCCAGCATTCAAAATGTTTGTGACTCATCCTGCGATTGGAATTGTCTATCGGATTGAATTGTTTCATGTATAATGATGACTCTTTAATCATTGTACTAATAATAATAATTTTTAATAAGCCTAACAAATTAAAAGTTGAAGTATTTTTGCTTTTATTTTAGATTAGGGCAAGACTATTATACGCAATACCGCCGAAGAAAATACCGTTCCTGACGATGAAGGGCATCTTCGACACCACGTATCCTGACATGGCCGATGAACAAAAGTTACAGGAAGGGGATATCATCGAAGAAGCGATAGTAAGATTGTATCATATACTTAGCCCTGCCCCGCTACCCCGCACGTCTCACCCCCGCTGAGTATGTATCGCTCTCACGCAACGCGAGCACATAATTATTTCAAAATATGCACTTTTCATGAAAGTGTGTAATTACCTCTTATTATTACTGTGCATGTATTGGCTGTCTATGTTGGTACTGTACGCAACTTAACTCTATAAAAACATTTTTCTCTAAGTCTTTTAACTTCATTGTTAAATTAATCCTAAATAAAATCAATAAACGTGAAAGTGTGTTACACTTTAATAAAACTAACATGTAACATAAACAATTTTATATACATATTACGCAGCTACAAAATGGTATAGTGGTGGTAAAAAAATACAATAATAATGTTTTTTGTCAACAGTACTGGTAGTTGTGTCTATGACGTCATGTTACAAAAGTAAGAGCCTACCACGTCCTTTTCGAAAAGAAAGGCAGTACTATTGTGCTTTATTTGGTATAACTTTAACGGTTGTACTAAATCTCACTCAAACTTTAGGCGCTGTTGACACTTGAATATTAACTAAAAACTATTAAATAAAATTTGTTGTAGTATAATGACTACATAATATGTTTTTTTACTAATTTAACTTTATTTTTATTAAGGTGCTCAAGGTCACGGGTCGATTGATCCACTTCAAGCTGGGCGAAGGTAGTCTGGGCATCCTGAGTCTGAGGAGAGTAGCAGTCGATGAGGATCTCACCGACGAACAGGTGCTGACGCGATCATATCCCATTGGTAAGTGTTTCATATGAAAATATGTGATGATCACTCTCACCACCTTTAAGAGAGCTTCGTCGAGCCACTAGTGGAGCCACAGCACGGTAAGGACAGGATAAACATGATCCCGCAAAGGGAATTCCAGGACCCGGCTGGGCATTCTTAGATGTTTTGAAATGATAATGGGCTATTACGAATCTGCAGCTAGCAGATTATAAGTTCTCAGTTTAGAAACATGGCTTGAATCCATGCTAATAATTTTATCTATCTTTGGTAATGACAAATTGCCCTCCAATGGAACGTTACTTGCACATGTCTGTGCCATTATAACATTAAACGAGCAGGATTTCCTTTTTTTTAAATTTTAATTAGGGGTGCTATCTCTCAAATGGGCCATTTGATCGTAAGCGTGACCACGGGCCATAGACTACGCCACTGAAACAAATATTAGCTTTATTACACCGTTAATGTTTCATCAACCTTGGGAACTCAGATGTTACGTCCGTCGTGCCTGTAATTATTCAGGCTGACTCATCTGGTACTTTTACAACTGGTGGTTTTACTTGGTGGTCGAGCTTTGTGAAAGCTCGTCTGGGTAGGTACCACCCACTCATCAGATATTCTACCGCAAAACAGCAGTACTTGGTACTGTTGTGTTCCGGTTTGAAGGGTGAGTGAGCCAGTGTAATTACAGGCACAAGGGACATAACATCTTAGTTCGCAAGGTTGGTGGCGCATTGGCGATGTAAGCGATGTTTAACATCTTTTACAATGCCAATGTATATGGGCGTTGGTGACCACTTACCATCAGGTGGCCCATATGCTCGTCCGCCTGCCTATGATATAAAAAAACCTCTCAAACCGAATGCAATACAAAGTAAGCAATTGCCGTGCAGGTGGTGCGCACCGCGTACGCGTGCTGCGCTACAGCGCGGCGGACTACGTGTACTCCGTGAGCGACGACCCCGCCGTGCTGGCCGCCGCGCCCTTCCGCCTCGACGAGCTGCGTGTGGGGCAGGCGGTCGCCGCCACCGTCGCCGTGCTCGCCGACGACCACCTGCGGGTCACCGTCGGCCGGGTCACCGGTGAGCCACGAGTCGATCTATACTTATGTTATCGGATGAGACTTCAACTCGTTTGCCTCATCTAACATAAAAAAAAAAATCGTTTGCCCCGACTGACTATCGACGTACGGCCAAACGGAGTCTAGAAGGCTAAATTGTAAAGATAGGTTTATTTCATACTTGTGATTTATTTAAACTATTATTATAAATAAAACGCTTTGATATTTCCAGGCTATGTTCCGAAAACTCATATGACTGATATGGGTGTTTTCGTCGACCCGAAGAAAGCGTCCAACTCTAAACTGCCCAAAAAGAAATTCAAGGTGAGATATCTTTACCGTTTCAATAAGTAGCAACCCGTCACTGCACACCGGTCCCACAGCTGGGCAACAATAGTGTGTCCTAATCCACTACTTTACGACGCAGTGCTGGATATATTTTTAAGTTTCAATTTTTTTTTTTTTCTAATCATGAATGAGATTTACACATTAACATAATATATAACACTATGTCCGTTCTTTGGGTAATTTCGACGGAAGTTGTCCAGAGAACATACATTGACCAACTTCTAAAACACATGGTTCTCAACCAAAGATGTAAACCGGGCAAGCCTTAATGATGGCTCACAGTTCAAAGATTTCTACCACTAAACACCAATGCTTAGTATTGTTATGTTCTGGTTTGAAGGGTGAGTGAGCCAGTGTAAGGAATTGACAATGTAAGGAATTGTTGATATTTCTTATAATATTTCAATGTTTATGGGTGGTACCACTTACCATCAGGGGCAAATCCATCCGAATGCCCATATAAAAAAAAATTGTGAAGCATTGAATTCACTTTATTATTTACTTGAAATGCTAAGATAATAATTTGATGTAATTGTTATATCCAGGTTGGTCAAGAAGTGAAAGCTCGCGTGCTCTCAATAGACTTGAACAAGCAGTATCTCGTCCTGACTCTGAAGCCCACGCTGCTTGACGAAGACTTGGATATCCTGACGAGCTATGAAGACGCGGTGGTCGGGAGAGCCTACACTGGCGTTGTTTCGGTGAGATACTGTCCTTTAAATTATTTATAATTTATTATAATAAGTATCTGAATAACATCTATATCAAGCAACTACACTAATAATCGTAAATTTTTTTTTTCCCGGTAACTATATTTCTGACATATTACTCAATTATTTTTCGCAATATTAACAAAAAACTCTTAATTATCAAATATAATTATGAGTTTAACATAAATAATACCAAGTCCTGTAACGAACCTGTGATAAGGATCCAAGAGGTTATGAATCTCCCTGATAGCGATCCAGAAGGTATCGAGGAGATCCGTTTATAATATATAACTTTGATGTTTTTTTAAACAAATATCTTAACTTGCTTACGAATTATATTTTATACCCAACAGCACATCAGAGATTACCTATTGGTGTCGTTCTTCAACAACACGAACGCGTACGTACCGAAGCGATTCGTTTCCGCTCAGCCACTCGACAACCTCACGGATGCTTTCCATCTCGGCCAGATTGTGAGTTTACTGTTCCTTATTATATCGATTGTGTATATCAAGAGCACAGTCAAAGGCACAGGCACACACAGGCGTCTCTTTAAAAGCAAAAATGTTCAAAATTTCCATTACATATTTTTTTTTAATATATAAAAGGTCAAATGAACCATCCAATGTTGATGATGAAACTTTGCTCACCTTATAGTAAAATGTATGATTTCAGGTAAAGTGTACGATTATGTCAGTAAACCCGGCCGCTAAGAAGATGTCCGGCAGCCTCACTAAAGCACCATTCCGTCCCGCTGTAAGTTATAATCAGCCAATAATTTTCTATATTCTATCCTTGTTTATTAATAAATTAAATTTATCTTATTTAAATTATTAGGAAATTAAAAAGAAAGCTAAAAAAAGAAAAAAGAATGCCGAAAACAATGAAACTACGTCTAAAAAGAAAAAATCTAATAAAAAAGATGACGACAATCCCAGTAATGAAACTAAAGAGATGGACATTGATGAGAGTCACGAGACTGAAAATATTAAAAAGAAGAAAAAAAGAGATGATTGTGTCACACAAGAATTAGATTTAACCGACTCAAAAACAACATCAACAGAAGATAATGAAAGAAAAAAACGTAATAAGAAGAACAAAGATAAGGTCGACACTAAAGACGATGATAAAAGTACAAATACAAATGATGATTCCGTAAAAGAAAATATTAACAAAAAGAAAAGTAAGAAAGATAAGATTGAAGCTGTTGAAGAAAAAGAAGAACAACTAGAAGTGTCAGAAGAGAGCGACGCAATCGAAACAGACATGCAAGAAGACAGTGATGACGTATTAACGCCGCATGATTTAAGTCTCCTAGATTTATCCGACTGTGTAACAGCTAAAAACTATAAAAAGAGAGTCATCGCTCTCCTCAAATGTATAAACGCTAGAACGAAACGCTTAGACAGAATAGAGAAGAAGATAGCCAATATTGAAACTAAAGGTCTCACCGGAAAAAATAAAAAATATCACACGGCAATGCACGGAGAGAAACATGTCACAGAAAAACGTATAAAAAAATTCATGGACGTACTTAATGTAGCGCAGGAGAAGTTAAAAGATTTCGATGTGAAAGATAACGCAGAGTATAAAAAGAAGAAAATAGACAAAGTAACCATACCCAAGACCACAACACATGAAGATAAAAAGAAAGATATAAAAGATAGAAACGAACCTAAAGATAAATGTATGAACGTGTTGGATAATTTAAAGCCATTGCTCGATGCGCCGAGCGCCAAGGATTTCTGGTCGAGTGATGACGTGGTGACTGAAACAAGAGACGACTCAAGCAGCAGTGACGAAGAGGTATGTAGTTTATATAATATATTTAAAGTCTTATGATAACGTATATAAATGGTAGCAAATCTCGCGATATCTCGTCTGCTCAGTATTCGCTATTTGAAAAAAAGTGTGCAAATAATTTTTTTCCTATCCGTACACGCATATACACATAATTAATATAATTATCTGAAATTCACTGACTATTCAGATCAGAATGTGTACAAATGTAGCTTTTGGCTTGTGGAAGTCCTATAAAGTGATAATCTTTAAGTGTTTGTAGGGGTCGATTTGTTCCTTACAAACTTTTGTTTATAGAATATAATAACAACATTTACGTCACTATTTGAAAAGCTTATTAAGATTAATTTTTCTTTAAGAATGCTAATCATTCAATCCGAGTATACTTCACCAAACGTAAATAATTTCTAGGAGCAAGAAAAACCCAAAAAGAAACGCAAGAAGCTCACGATCGCTGAAAAGAACGCTAAAGCAAGAGAGGAAGAAGAGAGGATAAGAGAATTGGAGAAGAGGGCTATAGAGAGTGAGAATGCCCCTCGGTCGAGCGATCAGTTCGAAAGGGCGCTGCTAGCGGAGCCCAACTGTAGCCAACTGTGGATAGCTTACATGGCTTTCCATTTGCAGGTAAAATTATAACGTGTACAAATTAACATTTTAAAGAGATTAATTCACGGAGGATTAGTTAGTCTACTGCAGTTACATAATCAGATGAGAATATTTAGATCAATATATTTCTAAAATAAAAATCTGTTTCCATTTGTATATATTTTTTTAATTTCAAACATCACCAATCTAGGCAACGGAAATAGACAAGGCTCGAGCTGTGGGCCGCAAAGCGCTGAACACCATTAACTTCCGGGAGGAGGGCGAAAAGCTCAATGTGTGGCTCGCTTTACTCAACCTCGAACACAGATTCGGTACAAAGGTAATCTATTTTTTCATCTTTAAAAACAGACGTTTGTTTCCTTAAAAAGAATTAAACACTCGAAGACTTCAGCAGGTCTTAATATTTTTCATAATATTTTTATTAACTGATTTAATCCTTGATATTTGCATCACCAGGAAAGTCAACAAAAAACCCTCGAAGACGCGCTCCAAATGAACGAGAAGTATCAGATCCATTCGAAGCTGTTAGATATACTCCTGGACACGAGCAAGCACCAAGAACTGATGTCGCTGGTTGAGCTTATGATCAGGAAGTACAGGAAGAACCCGGAGGTGTACCGGGTGTGTGGCGAAGCTTGTTACAAGGCAGGCCTCGTGGATAAGGCGCGGCACGTCATGCAGAAGGGTATAGCGGCGCTGGAGAAGAAAGAGCGTAAGCACAGCTTCCTCATTAAGCTAATAAGTTGTAGTTGTGTAGTATTTATGAAATAAGACAAAGAGTTTTATGCATAACGTTTGCACAGACACGAACAACTGTCAAACGTGCTTTTTAAAATAATCTTTTTTAAATAATGACCCCGTTACAAACACTAATTTTGAAGGCTAAGCTAGAGTGTAATTACAGGTTCAAGTGGCATAGCATCTCATTTCTATTGTTGACGGTACATTTTAAAATAACAATATAATGGTCGTATTAAGTTTTTTATTATTTTTTATTCGAAAAAAGGAGCACAGTGTTGCAAATACAAAAATGTCTTCAAGTTCCAGTGTCTATGGGTGACTTATTAATATTAAATGACATATTTCTTTGTCTGCTTCTAAAAAATCTTAATGTCAAAGGTCAATATAGGTATATTATAATCAAAAGAGTGTTAATCTTCTCACCTTTGGTTTGGTCTCAGTGTTTTGCAATTTTAAATATAATATCGGTGCGACTCTAACCCTTAAACTCAGTTCCTATCATTCCCACTCCGAGCACGGGCAAGGTAACGTACGGTATAATGAGTGTCGCGGTCCACAGACGTGCCGCTGCTGGTGCGGTTCGCGCTGCTGGAGCGCGCGGGCGGCGACGCGGAGCGCTGCGAGGCGCTGTTCGAGCAGGTGTTGGCCGCCTACCCGCAGCGCGTCGACGTGTGCGCCGCCTACGCCGACGCGCTGCGCGCCGCGGGGGACCTGCCGCGCCTCAGGTACCCTGCCGACCCGGCTACGCCACTACACTCATACTAACGTCAAGCTTACTTTACTCTATACTTTATTGTACACCGCAAAGAAAACAGATACAAAACATGGATACGTCCTAAATAAGACTAGCATACAACTCTGCCGACATTATCGCTACGTAGCGATCTCTCCCAGGCAATTAAAGTGCAAAGAATGACTCATAGGATATGAGGCGGGTGGCGCTCCAATAATAAATAAAGTAACATAAATCTACCTAATAAATAAATGTCAATATAAATTACACATATATCGATAAATAAATTATACTATCGGTACTTACATACTTAACTTACAAGTATATAATATAAATACAATAAATACGATAAGTCCTCGAACAAATCGAGTATTAATAAAGAAAAAAAGTTATTTATACGTCTGCCTCTTGTGCACTGGAATGTTTGTCTTGTCATTCATCTATATTATATATGACTACCTCGTTGATATAGTGGCTAGATATAAGGCCGCAGACCCGGAGGTCGTAGGTTCAATTCCCAGGTCGGGCCAGTAAATAGTTAATGGGTTTTTCTCTCAGAAAATTCTCAGTAGCAGCCCGGAGTCTGGAAGTTAGAAGTGTGTACACTCCCGTGCCTCAGAAAGCACGTTAAGCCGTTGGTCCTGCGCCTAAACTCTCTCCGGTCGTGTCGGATTGCCGTCCCATCGGAATATGAGAACTAGGGAATAGTGAGTGCACCTGTGTTTGCGCACACACTTGTGCACTATAATATCTCCTGCGCAGTTGGCTAATCTTCTCTTGAGATTGGCCGCCGTGGCCGAAATCGGTCTGGAGGACCTTATATGACCTGAAAAAATACTGTAAGATATTTTCTAATTACAGACAAGTAATGGAACGTATGACATCTCAAAAGTTGCCAGCACGAAAAATGAAGGTGCTCTTTAAGAAGTGGATAGAAGTCGAAGAGAAGATCGGTGACGCGGAACACGTCGAGAACATTCGACAGCGCGCACTTGAATTTATTAATAAAGCCAAGTTTTAAATAAATTAATCACATTTATTTGAAGTTTTTATCTTTTTTTTTCAAGATAACATTATTCCAAAAGGCGTGACAGAATGCGGCTTGGAGTCATCCGCATTCATTGAGACCTCACTTTTATAATCTTCTGGTACATAGCGCAATTGCTCCATAATCAAGATTAGAGTCAGGGGCGTAACTTGCCCTTGATGGGCCCCGTCAAAATTTGGTAGTGAGCCCTTCTTTCAAACTGAGACGTTCGTTAAGGATACATTGATATACTTTGATTTCTGTTTTTTTATATTTTTCGTTATTTTTTTATATTATTTACAATTTAATTGTAAATGTACTAATTAATTATCAACGCAGTATAAAATGACGTTTTTATATAAGGATTAACATATTTACGATATCTCCGGTAGTCAATAAGCTAACTTAATCTCCAGGCTCGCGAATTTAGCGTCTTGACCGTCAACGAGTTAAACTACTATTTTCATTTTTTCCCGCCCTTAGAGTTCGAATTTGATGATGACGCTGAAAAAAAAAGCTACTGCCTAATTTATTTTATATAAAAATTAAATATAAAGTATAAACAAATCACGGCCAGTAGCACTTGTAAGACGTAGTTAACCATTCTCAGATCGAAGCATCCTCGGAGTTTCTCTGACACATATAAAAAAAGTTTTTCGGCAACGTAAAGTTCAGCCTCAATATTGACTGCTTTTTATAAACGTTTTATGCAAATAAATTATTCATTTATTTTATTGTTTTTATTAAACTTTAATCAAAATAACATCAATACTAGATTCCTAAAATTAAAACACAGAAAGAGTATTAGTCTAACACAACTACTTGATTTTTTTTTTATAATCAAAACATTTTTGCAGTAAAAAATATAAAATTTAATTAACTCACATATTTCTATTAACTTAAATATTTGAACATGTACGTTTTACTAGTTTTAATAGTACTCTGTACAATAACAGGTTGTGGCATCGGTGGGGGCGGTGGGGCTGTGATGTTAATACCTATTTTAGTTGGCACTACATCATTTTTCGTGTTACTATCTTTTACGTTATTATTGATAACAACACTGTTACCATATATTGAAATCGGAGCGCAAAATTCGTAACCTAATTTAGCATAAAAGTTCTCTTGACCTTTTGTAGATAAATGAAGCATTTCCAATCTTAATACATTTTTACAATACTTTTCTACTTCTTTCATTAAAAACGTACCCAATTTTTGACCACGCATAGATTTACTTATTACTACAGTTTCAATAAAACAACTTTTGGGTATAGTCGGTATTGGAGTAAGTTTACAATGCCCTAAAATTAGTTTGTCGGCGTTTATTAATATTAGACTGGTCGGTAATTGATCGCAAGATGCTTGAAGAGACATCATTCTTGCTGTTTCACTGCGTGGCCACTCGTCATTGATCAGTTTGCAACATGGTTTCAAATACTGTGGATATCGATGAAGTTGTAAAACTTGTAGGCCTTTGTGTTCCATTATAATTCTGAAAGGAATTAATTGTATACTGGCAACAGCCTTTTGGGCAGAATAAATGTTTTCATCACATCAATACAAAATTTCATAAATAAGAACATAATGCCACACATGCCACTGTCAAAGTATGAAATGTCAAACCTTAAATGTCATTTTTTATATATAATATTCTATTTATTTACATAAATTAATAAATAAAATATTATAAATAACAAAAATACTTTTGTGTTGATACTCACGATAATTTCGCTACTTAATCTCAGGTGGGTTGTCACAATTCAGCAATCATAGTAATATTTTTGTTTTGAAATCTAAGGTGCAGTGTATCGTTTTCCATGCTTGCTAAAACCAAACTAACCTATTTTTAACTGTCACTTTTAAAACGTACAATATTTTTATACTTATGTATGTTCGATTCTTTCAAAATGTTACATTTGGAAATTTTAAAACTGCCTTTCTAATATTCAAGGATCCAAATTATGTATCGCAAAAATAATAATAACTAGGTGATTTCATAATAAGAACCCAAATATTGTAAACAGCTCAGTTATTTCAAATTCCCATGACGTAAGTCTTTATCGGTATTTATTAGCTTAATCCAGTTTTTCGGTGCTACGATGGAAGACGACGACATACCGACGCTGTCGGCTGAAACATTCGCAGCCTTACAAGAGTTTTATGCCGAACAACAAAAGAGGCAAGAAATCCTGGAAAAGTTGGAGTCGAAGCAACAGCTTACCGAAAATATAATATTTGAAGAAAACTGGGTAAGATTTTCTATTTAACATTTAGCAATTTTTTATAAGATTATCACTCTAATATTGTAAATAATTATAGCTTTTCTGTTCTTCCAGCAATTAAGTCAATTCTGGTATAATGAGAGCACAGTACAAGCTCTAGTGAAGGTTATAGATAAGTGCTTACGAGACGGTGAGAAGGTGGCACTTATATCTTGCCCAACTCTATTTGTACCAGTCAAGAGACAATTAGAAAACAGAGCAAGAGGTAAAACACACTTATTTAAGATTTAAATTGTAAGCTTACCTAAAAAAACTGTTTTGGTCTAAAATATAAATATTATTTATCCAAGTAGGCTTTTATCACCTTTAATTTAATGTCATATTGATACTGGATTAAAACATAGATTCAACTAAATGAATCGACAAGACATTCGAGAAGTTCTCTTTACTCGGTGGTAGAGCTTTGTGCAAGCTTGTCTGGGTAGGTATCACCCACTCATCAGATATTCTACCGCAAAACAGCAGTACTTGGTATTGTTGTGTTTTGGTATGAAGGATGAGTGAGCATTTTGGAAATCTCATATTAAATAACAAACAAAGTATTATTTGTATTACAGACATGTTATTTGAATAAAAATTATATTTTTGATTTCAGTTAATTTACTGGAATATGACCAACGTTTTGAAGTACACGGAGTAGATTTTATCTTCTATGACTACAATGAACCGATGAAATTACCTTCAGACTTGAAACATTCTTTTGACGTAGTGGTAGCTGATCCACCATTTCTGTCTGAGGAGTGCATCACAAAGACATCGGAGACTATAAAGCATTTAGCTAAAGATAAAATTATTGTATGCACGGGAGCTATTATGAAAGAACATGTAGCAAATTTATTGAATTTAAAACAGTGTAGATTCCAGCCTCAGCATCGGAACAACTTGGCTAATGAATTTTCTTGCTACGCTAATTTTGATTTGGATGATGTTTTAAGATGAACTTTTGTGATATTGTAGTTATTGTATATATGTATACAGGGAAGTATATTAATGATTCTGAATTAACTATATGTATCAATCAACCAATGGATGTGATATGATGGTTATTTGTGATTAAAAATTTATATAATGATAAATAGATATCCTTAACCACATTATGTTTTTAATTTATGACATAAACATTATCATAACAAATTCAATTGAAAAGTTAATTTAATCTTTTACTATAATCTATACTAATATATAAAGCTGAAGAGTTTGTTTGTTTGATTCGGCTAATCTCAGGACCTACTGGTTTGAATTAAAAAAATATTTTTGTGTTGTATAGTGCGTTTATCGAGGAAAGTTCTAGGCTGATTTTTATTCATTAAATTTTTATTAATTATACGCGGGTGAAACCACGTACACAGCTAGTATTTAATAATTTATTGTCAAGTATTGCCGAATTATGTAAATATTTGATTGAGAAAAATTTCGGTCACAACAGCTTATCTCAAGAGAGGCATAAGTGCAATTTCTATTCCCTCACTCTTACAATCCAATTGGACGGCAATCCGATACGACCGTAATGTGTTCAAATGCAGGACCAAAGGCTTTCGTGCTTTCTAAAGACGGAGTGTATTTCCAACTTCTGGACCCCAGTCTGCTACTGTCAATTTTTCGTCAGAAAACATTTTACCTGACCAACCTGGGGTTTAAATCTAGGACCTCGGTATCTGCCACATGCCATATAATAATAATATAATAACGAGGCAGTAAAATATAATAATAAATACTCTTTAGAATAGAAGGAAGAAATAAAACACTTTTTATCAAAAATCCATCAATTTATTGTTCTTAACAAAATTATTACTTTGTCGTATTATGCTGGTTAATATTTCAAATATCAATCAAACATTAAAATTTCATTTGCAACAACACTAAATCTATATAATGACTTACTCTCAATAAATGCATCTACCTTATACAAAATTATACCTCTAGGCTATTAATAAAGGCCCCATGGAATATAATGATAGGTACTACAAATATACTTTAATAATAAAATATATATTGAATAAATCCATTTTAGTAACATTATTTACAATCATTTTAACGTTTCCAGTGTACCTGTTTAAAGGTATAAATATGTATTTGATTCTACTGTAAAGTTAATTAATTATCTTCATCAACAAATATTTTTATTGGAGAGTAAGTTCATATATTTATATAGACTACCCAATTTTATTCGAACAGCACACATTTCAATAATAAAACAAGGCCTTTTTTATCTATGCCAGGGTGGCCAGCATTTAAATTATTTTTTATTTACTATACTAATTTAATATTATTTGCTAATCAGCTAATAATTAAATTATATATTATTTTTTAGAACACATTTAATATGTAGTATTTAATAGTGACAATATAATATAAAAGGGGATAAATATAATACGTCTGTTTACTAGACATACGAATAATTAAAATTATTTTACATAAAATTGGACTAAAATAAATAAAAGATTAATAATCAATTCTTCGCTTAGAACTATGATTCTTTTGGTGTTCGAATACATATTATTTTGTAAACCCAAAAAAAACTTTTATAATTGAAAATAATAATTTGAATTATTTTTTTAAGTGTAGTAAATTTGTACTGAACCAAATAGATCAATGAATTAACTATAAATATATTGTCTATTATAAAAAATGACGCTAATTAACAAAGCGTCAATTTAAACAAATTGACTAAGTTACAAACGATGATACATAGTAAATATTGCACATCGTATTTTCACGAAAAATATTTTAAAGTAAGCTATGGAACTATAGAAAGCTCTCACATAAAATATATTTCTCAACTGTAACAGTTGTTACTTATATTTATTAAATTCGATCGAATATGAAAATCCTTACAAACACTAGGCCACTGTACAATATTGATATCATAGACATATAATGGTTTGAAAAAAAAAACTTTAAAATAACGGACGTATTCCTACAAAGTAAAAAAAAAAAAAAAATTTTTTGTAATTAACCAAGCCTCTTGTTAAATTAGATTTTTACTGTTTTTTATATACATAAATAGCAAATATTTCTTTGTTATTTTTCTTCGTTTCGTTTCACATTTTCTCTTGAATAAGCTTACTTTCTTATTGTAAAGTAAAACTAAGAACACAAGCTGAATTATTGTCGTGGGTTTATTCGAAGTTAGTTTTTTTTCATCGTAAATAAAAAATGTTTTTATTGCAATTAAAGGATATCTTTATTCCCTTTCAAATCAAAGTTATTTATAGTTTGAATGAAATCGCATAACTAATATATATAGTATAAATATATAAAAACTTGCTATCCGATGTTAAAATAATATAAAAAGATTTGTGCTGGTTATTGAACAAAAAAAATACAGCCTAGCAATAAAAAAAAAAAAAGATAGAAATTACATTTCTAAAAAAAATGGAACAAAAATTCTTTATTTAAAACGTTTTAAAGTTTTTTTTTTTTATGAATTACACAAAGCCTAAACAATCAACTCTATTAAAATATCAATATTTACATAATGTTTTATGTATAAAAATATATAAATACATACTATAACTTTTATTGAGATAAACAAAATATATACAAAGTTCATGCTATTTTAAATCCTTACATTAAAATAAATACATCTGCAAAATTTTACAATAATAATGTGAGTCTAATGACAGGTATGAAATGTTAAATTAAACTTAAACTAATATTATAATTATATTTTCGTAATGATATATTTTTCTTTAGGCGCGTTATATCAAAGTACGAATTTCGATTTTTTAATTTAGACTGTATATTTTTTTTATACACTACTTGCCAAAGAAATGCTCTCAAGATCATTATGAACGTATTTATAAAAAAGGTATATTTTTAGTAAAGTTATTTTTGTCTATATACCTGTCTCCCGTCTTCGGATAAATACATTTTATACATACATTTTCAACAAACAATATATTTAATATTGTTTAACAAATAATAACGTATCTGAACTTTATCTATAAAATATCAATATAATACACTTTCCATATTTTAAAATTCTCTTTCCGGTAGTTAGTTTTACTAAAACTAATGTCAGTTTCCTACATAAACATAATTATATATTCTGTTAGATTATCTGTCAAACAATTTGACGTTACATTAACTGTCGTTTATAACGCGCCTAAAGATTTAATGTCATTACAATTCTTACGTTTCACTATATCTAGATAATTACATTTTATCTTGGAGCTAGTGACGCTTGAGATATACTGCTATAGGGCGCTTTACTTATTTTTTTAAAAATAATAACCTACGCACAGGTATTACAATATACTTCCAATCATAGTAAATGGTTTGTCCTCAATTGAATGTAAAGGAAACAACAGCTATAGTTTCAAGCAAAAATGTACAAGATATACAAAAAAAAAAAAACATGGAGAACTAAATAAGGGACACAATAATTGTGTCAAAATATAACTTAAATATAAATGTCTTTTAAGATAAATATACAAGGCAACATCGAACTCGATATTGGTTTTCATTTCACAGCTTATAAATAAAAAAAAAGAAAAGATAATTGATAACTTTTAAAAAGTTCATCTATCTAGTATAGTTGTCTTGGTTTGCTAAGGTGTCATATATTGTCGAGTGTTCAGATGTATGTCGAGTGAGCCAGTGGAATGATAAATATCGCATTGCTAATGTAAAATTGCTATGGTATCACGAATATACATTGAGAACTGATAGGTATTGGAATAGTGGTCATGTGGATCACATCTCACCTCTCTTAATTCCAATTTATTTTTTAAATTAAATCATGACTGTTTTTACGGATTGTGATTGAACACGTAATCGAGTTCTCGATGAAATAATAAATTATAAGAAATGCACAATATAATTATTCAGAGATTCGTTTCGAGCTCACGATATCGTTTTATGTTAAGTAGTAGACTTGCTTTATTTTTTGTTTGTTTTGAACACTCTTCTTCACTCTTGAATATAGTAAAAAAGAATTATTCTATAGAGCTCAAAATTCCAACGCTTTTTGGTACCTCAGCTGGTAGGTCTACCAATATAAAATAACTTATCGTGGAAGTACGTTGTGAGAGATATCAATATATCAATAGCTAGCTAACAAGCTACTTAAGATAAGTTTTATTTATCATATATTTCATTCAAAGTCGGAAGTTTTTTGAGTCCCTATACGCGTCATGTTATTCAGTAAGGGATTCGGAATGATCTAAAAGTAAAAATGAGGAAATCAGTTAAGGACATCCCTTGGTCAAATGTCCGAGTTTATCAAAAAACCACACGAGCCCACACAACGTGTCACAAGTCGATATTTAATATAAAAAGTCAACTTTTATTTATTGAATCTAAACTTTATGAAACTAGTAATCACCTCCTAACGACTAAAATCAATTTTAGCTTAAGGAGACTCAACGATCGACATCTTCAATGCCCTGATAGCACTGGCAAGAGGCTCAATGTGGTTTTCTTATAAGCTGGACACATTTATGTTTAACAGTAAAAGGCACCCATTGCGCCGCGACACACCTACCTAACATACTCGTACTAATAACAATCATATATAATTTCCATCTTATTAATAAACGTGATTTTTCACACACTTTACAATTCAAACGCAGTAAATCTGGTTTTTAAGTTGGATGTGACTGGACATTACGAATAAGATCAAGAGAATCCATCCGAATCAAGAAAGCCGTCAGACACTTCGTTAATCGGGGACACAATCGATCCTTGAGCGCGGATCAGTGACCATTATCATACAATTTCGTTTAATCTGGGACAGAGGTGTTCGTATGAAATCGTAAAATAAAATAAGACATTTTCAGGTCACGGGTAAGCTAAGTTTAAGTAAACCATCGTAGTACAATAACAGCTTCAAACAAGCAATTCCACTACTCTTAAAATATCCCTGACGTCTTTTGCACTACACCACCACCTTTTGGTGTGTGTGTGTGTGTACACTTTTGCACGCGAGTGTTCAGTTCACTACTATATTTTTACTCTTGTGTGTGTGTTAGACATTTTGAACGCGAGTGTTCAGACTGACAGCAGGTCACTTATATATTTATGTAACGTTTTTTTTACATAATACTTGTTCCTAATGCGTCATCACTGTTTATTAATAAGGAAATGGGTACAAAAATAGGGTGACTTCAAGCACTACTATTACGCAGCTGATGAAGACAGGGCGTTGTAATGTAACAATTTAAAAGGCACAGGAGTGTGAGGGTCATAGAGTACACTATTATAATTATACTGATGGAATTACTTATTAAACCTAGTAATATATTGGTTAACTGTTTTTTGTACGATCAATATTGTTATCGGACTTCGAAAATCATAGTATATGGCCTATTTCAAATATGAAATTACTTGTAACGTAAAGTTATTTAATTAAATATTTATAAAATATTCGTTTGCCTGTAGAATATATTATTGTGGTATTTAATTATTACATTTAAAATTAAACTTATTTATCAACCATGACAATTAGTAACTGTATTCAAATACTATTTACTCGACTGTCGCGTTTCGTGATTGGGTTCCTCTTTTAAGTTTAATTGGATTGAATCAAGCGTTATGACTTCATCAAATGGCGGACATTATCGACCTTGAAATTTGATTTTTTTTAACCTTTATTTCCATTTTTTTATTGATCGTCAAAAGTTATCAAACCCAACGAAAAAAAACAATCGGTTAATAAACAGAGTATAAAAAGGCTCGGAACCTTTTTACCTTTGCCTATTTTTACAATATTTTTAATAGATTTCTAGTATTTTAAATAACTCGTTTCTAATTATCTTGGTATATATATATGTATTTAAGTATAGCTGTATACTTCTAAGTAATGTTGAATATTAAATATATAATCATGATATTTTGTACCTTATTATATGACTGTTTATTTGAATAATTAAACTAGTTTGTGATATATGACCCCGTATGTCTGTTACATGTATCTTACGAACAGGGCAGGATTTAGAGGTGTGGAGGCCTCGGGGCAACAAAGGAGTGGAGGCGGCCCCTGGCCCCAAATTATTTTCCAAATTAAATTATAAATTTTTGTCAGTCGAGCTTTTCAAGAAAGCTGAGCTTTTTTTTGGTACCACCCCACTCAGCCATTAAGCCATTGGGATAAGGAACGGTTGTTTACTAATCGGAATTTGAAAGATTTTTCTTTTCGAAGTCTCTATTGTGGGGGCCCCTCTTTTGTGGAGAACCCGGGGCTGTAGCCCCGGTTGCCCTCCCATAAATCCGGCCCTGCTTACGAACATATATACCCTCCCTTACATTCCTCTAAGCTTGTTACTATTATTTGTCTCGCGGTTCGTATTAAACCAACGCCACACATTCGACAAGACATATTTCGATTTGATTTAGTTTGAGTTGTAAGTATTCTATGTATATTAGTAAATAGTGTCGATATATAGTAAGCGTTACATTTATTGTATTTATAATGTAACTGTACATATTGTTTTCTTTAAATACACTAATTGAATTGTCTAACTAATCTTTTCTAATATAATACAAAGTAGAACGTGAGAGTCGAATTCATAAAAAAGTATAGTGAAGGAATGTGTCACTTATAGGGACAATTATGTGCCATACTTTCAATTGAACTACACTTGAACTACATATGACCTCATTTAAGCTCGATTTAAAAATACATCATTTCGAAACACGTTTTGGCATCATATCCCCCTGGAATCTTCGGAAATATGAATTAACTAGTTTCATATCAATCGATCGAATGTCTGGCGTCGGATCACGAATTACATCATTTGAAATTAAACTACGAAAAGTATTCCCGTTACCGACACACTCAACAATAGTACGCGCGACGTAACGTGTAATCACTCGGGTACGCATCACAGGGTTCGTCGGGGGCGCGGTCAGTACGAGTATGCGGGGCCCTACCTGCGGCGCTTGGCGAGCAGCAGCAGCAGCAGCAGCACGAGCAGCGCGGCGCAGCGCAGCAGCAGCAGCAGCGCCGACAGCAGCAGGCGCGCCAGGCGCCGCGCGTCGCGCCGCAGCGCGCGCGTCACCGGCTCCGCGCGCCATCATCCCGTGCCGCACTTGCCGCTCTCGAACACGCCCTGCGGCACGGCTCTCAGTCGGGCGATTACAATTATATACCATTCGTCGCTTATACGTTTAACGGGAACCCTTCGGTATATTTACTAAGAAAATATATCCGCGAGGTCAGCGTGCACGTGCGTCACGATCGATAGTTCTCGACGGAATGATTTCGAAGTTCGAAATTCGAACGATGCTCTACTGAGTCGCCCCCACTCGTGTGACTGTCGAAGCGTCTAATGTCACCGTTAGTGTTGCCGTAGCGCAAAAGTCAAAACTAACATCACTTTTAATAATTCTTATTTATTCTCCAACATACATAATATATTTATGACGTATTAATTTTCCTTGATTCCATTAAATGATGTAACTCTGACTGTTTCGAGTTTACCTCTGAGGATATAACTTCAGATAGAGATGAATAGAACAGGGAAGCACAACGCGCAAATCACGATCAAACAGCATATGGGTAAGCAAACGATGTGACATCGATTAAGTTGCCGTATCCACTTCTCACAAACCTTTCTGAAGAAGGGCGAGAAGGCGACAAGCGACTCCCGGGTGACTGGTGACGCGTACAGCGGACACCGTCTGTCCGTCGAGCAGACCGTCAGAAGTCTTCTGAGGAACGTCTCCAACTGTGGTCTTCTAGACCGCGCCAACGCTTCCGAGGACCAGAGCGCACGGCCGGGGAAAGGGATCGCTGCCACCTGAGAAATATAAACGGTCGGTAATTGTCAACTAACGTAAAATAAGTTTCATGCAAGGTTACATAATGAAACTGTCAGATTGGTCTACTGCCTAACTTAAAACCTAAAAACCACGTGGTCCTGGGGTTCAAGTGCGGAGTCGGTCCGACAAAAATAGTCAATAGCTTTATGAAACCAGACGCAATCAGGACACGGTGAACTCAATTGTCACACGCGATCGCCGATGAGGTAGCAGCGTGTACCCAGTGTGTACGGTACCTTCTCCCCGTAGAGCGCGCGCGCGGCGAGGTAGAGGTCCCGGAAGCGGCGGTAGCGGCGCAGCAGCGCGGTGGAGGCGTGCGGCAGGCGCAGGCGCACCTCGTACTCGTGGTGCGTGCGCGCGCCTGCGCCGCGCGTCACCCAGCCCGGCACGCTCACCACCTCCGCTGCGCACGGCACAGTAACTCATCATTACATCAATGTCAACAAAATTATATACAAATAAATAAAGATTTTTTTTATGGCATAGGAAGGCGGACGAGCGTATGGGGCACCTGATGGTAAGTGGTCACCGACGCCCATAGACATTGGCATTGTAAGAGATGTTAACCATCGCTTACATCGCCAATGCGCCACTAACCTTGGGAACTAAGATGTCATGTCCCTTGTGCCTGTAATTACACCGGCTCACTCACCCTTCAAACCGGAACACAACAATACCAAGTACTGCTGTTTTGCGGTAGAATATCTGATGATTGGTTGAAACCTACCCAGACGAGCTTGTACAAAGCTCCACCACCAAGTAAAAGCTCTACCACAAAGTTGTAGTGTCTGTCTGTGATTTCAAATTAACTGCCACTTATAAATTAATATGGATTTGGAACCAAGTTCTTTTACGCGGCTTACATTAGAGTGAAATGGCAGTGGCCCAAGTTCATGTCACATAACGAAATAGCGTTATGCCTACTTCTAAAATGCTACAAAATGCGATTTTGAGTGCCAAACCACGCCAAACTATAGAACGTGAACTGTAACTTAATGCGCCTACCATTTTATTTTTTCTCTGTTTGTCCGGGGTAATGTTCAAAACGGCTAAATATTACAAATTGAAATAATATATTTTTAAAAGAAGTAATTTAAGGTACCTTTTAGTCTTTGTTTCATCAAAATTGGTTGAGTCTATCAAAAGTTATATTATTTATATAGTATTTTTTATATGACATATATATATATATATATATATATATATATATAACATATATATGTCATATATATCGTTCAAATATGTGTTATCAATGTTTCGTTCGATCGTATCAATTACTAAAATTCCCAATATTAGTAAATTCCTTAAAGTGAGGATTGCTATTATTATAAAAAATGTTAATTGAATTAAAAATTTAAATCGTTTCTTAATCTTTGATTAGAGAGAGTTGCGTTTTGCGTGCGAGTTGAGTTTAGAGATATAGGAGGTTAAAGCACTTTTTGGTGTGACAAAAATACAGTAATATAATCAATTAGAATCTACATTTTAGAAAACGTTTTGAGTCGATATAATCTTAAGAGAGATTAACCAACTGCGCAGGAGATATTATAGTGCACAAGTGTGTGCGCAACCACAAGTGCACTTTCTATTCTCTAACTCTCATAACCCGATGGGACGGCGATCCGACACGACCGGAAAGAGTTCAGGCGCATGACCAACGGCTATGAGAGCTAAGGAAAAGAGAGTGCACCTGTGTTTGCGCACACACTTGTGCACTATAATATGTCCTGCGCAAGTTGACTAATTTCTTGAGATTGGCCGCCGTGGCCGAAATCGGTCTGGAGGACCTTAATAATAATCGCTAATATCATAGATACGAACGGTTCGTGTATATGTCTGATGTATTTGTTACCTCATTACGCTTTATCACAGATAAAAAATGACATAATTAACACATTTCGGCATTTTTATCCCGATTAATTGGATTTTAGATTATGAAGTGGGCGATTCGCTGGTAGAATTTGTTAAGTTAAAGTGACTTACCAAAGTTAATGGGATGCATGAGGCCTTCGACGCCGTAGTCCTGAAATAAAATTCACAATTAATTTGGTTTAAAAAAAAAAACTTAGCTAGAATTATTATAAGGTGTTATGTAAATATACATAATTGTACATAATGCATCAATCAGCAAAATTCAATTTTGCGAAGATTCGATACTATCAAGACTTAAATCTGTAGATATTACTAAAGGAGCAGGTCTTGATGGAATTCCACCTGTCTTTATAAATAAATGTTCCACAGCTTTAGTCAAGCCTTTATCGATTATTTATAATAAGTCTTTATTATATGGAGTATTTCCTTCTTTATGGAAAATTGCTAAAATCACTCAAATATTTAAGGCAGGTGATAAGAATGACGTTAAAAACTATCGCCCTATAAGCATTCTTAATTGTTTTGCAAAAATATTCGAAAGTATGGTCTATGATTATATCTACAACCATGTTAAACAAAACCTTAATATTAATCAACACGGTTTCATATCTGGTCGCTCAACAAATACAAACTTGCTAGTATATTCAAATTATCTATTCGAATCATTTAACAAGAGACAACAGGTTGACTCAATATATATAGATTTTTCTAAAGCTTTTGATCGAGTCGATCATAATATTTTATTGCAAAAGGCCAGCCATATGGGTATACATGGAAGTCTCTATCGTTGGCTTTGCTCCTATCTGTCCAATCGTTCTCAATTACGTTACATGTCATATGAGTCTACTCCTATCTTAGCCACTTCAGGTGTTCCTCAAGGTTCAAATCTTGGGCCCTTATTATTTTTAATATTTATCAATGATCTTTTTCCATTAATAAAGAGCGAATGCCTAGCTTATGCTGATGATATAAAAATCTTTCGTCGTATATTAAATTGTTCTGACTGTGTAATGCTTCAACAGGACCTCGGCATTATTCAGAGTTGGTGTAACGATAATTTAATGAAATTAAATAATGAAAAATGCTTCGCAATTTCTTTTACAAAGAACAAAAATTTTATTACATATAATTATACAATTAAAAATATTGCAGTCTCTAAAGTAAATACAATTCGTGATTTGGGTATATTGTTTGATTCTACTTTATCTTTCAAAAACCATTATGACTACATCACAAGTAAAGCAAATAGATTATTAGGCTTTATTATTCGCACCGCTCAGCCCTTTAGAAACTCGAAGTCTTGGATTATTCTATACACATCTTTAGTTCGAAGCATTTTAGAATATTGCTCTACAATATGGTCACCAATATACCATACCCATATAGATCGCATTGAGTCTATCCAGCGGCGATTTCTCAGAATACTAAGTGGCAAACAGGGTCTTCGACGTAAATTACCCACTTATGAAGAAAGACTTCAAAAATATAATTTAAAAAGCCTTAAGGACCGTCGAATTATAACAGATTTGTGTATCCTACACAAGGTGGCCAATGGTGGTCTGGACTGTCCAATATTGGAAAACCTATCTTTTAAAATTCCCAACAGATCAGTACGTCGACCTCAGCTATTTAGCATACCACCTACAACCAATAAAGCATCACAGAATAATCCTATTCACAGAATGTGTAAGCAATACAATAATTTGGAATGTCATTGTGATTTGTTTAAAGGCAGCTTTAATTCTTTTAAATTGTCTTTGTATAAATTGGAATTAAGTTGTTAGATCTTATTTATTTTAGTCTTTTTTTTATTATTATCCTTTTGTAGTAATTTAAGTCATTTTTTTTTTTTTTTTTTTTTTTTTCTACCTTTTGTTGATTGCGTCTAGTTGTGTTTACATCTCTTACACACTGAAGTGCTGTGTACAGTTGTAATTGGAAAGCAGATTTATTGTTAAATATGTTAAGTACTATCTCATGTATCTAAATGTTTTAATCTGTTATCTGTTACTGTACCAACAAAAATAAATAAATAAATAAATGGACTTATTATGTAACTACACTCGGCGTCAAAAAAATCGCACCTTTTGAAATTTTGACTTCAAGCGAATAATACTCTTAACTTATTTATTGTACCCTACCAAAATTATCATATCATTTGAAAGCACAATTAATACACTTTAAAAACGCGTATCGTTCTTTTCTGTAAAAACAATAATCACGAAACGTTAGGGTCTTTAAAAAAAAAGTGCTGAAAAGCTCATTAGAGGACTCACCACTTGTGCCACCTTGGACACGAATAAAAGGGGGGGGTAAAAATTAATTATGGGTCATTAGCTATCCAGACATCACAGAAGTCACACCTGAACAGCTCCAGTAAGAAAAAACCCTGAAAAATGGATACCACGGCAGAAGAAGCAGCTCAAGTGGTAGCACTACTGCAATCAGGACTACGCCAAGTTGATATTGCTCGACAACTCAACATAAGCCGTTTCCGGGTGAAACGAGTATCCCAGCGGTTCCAGGAGACTGGAGGCTACATCAGGAAGCATGGATCCGGAAGACGACGTTGCACTTCCGACAGAGACGACCGCTATAATGTGTCGACGTCTTTGCGTAACCGATTCTTCAACGCTGTTGAGCTGCAACAGCAGCTCCGAACAGCTCGGAGGACGTCGGTGAGCGTCTCCACAATAAGAAGAAGGCTGCGAGAGAAGAAAATCCAGGCCCGTAGGGCTGCTACTGGCCCCAAATTGACAGCAGAGCATAGGCGAGTCAGACTTCAGTTTGCCCGAGACCACGTGGATTGGACGTTCGACCAATGGAAGTCTGTCCTCTTCTCCGACGAGACTAGGGTATGCCTTTTCTGCAATGATAGGCGTAGAAGAGTGTACAGGAGGCAGGGGGAACGGTACTCACAGGCCTGCTTTGAAGAAACCGTCAGCTACAGAGGAGGATCCTGCATGTTCTGGGGCGGAATTTCAATCCAAGGAAAAACCGACCTTGTGTGCGTCTCCTGCACTGGAGGTGCACGTGGCCAGGGGTCCCTGACTGCTCATCGGTACATCACAGAGATACTGGAGGACCATGTGGTCCCGTATGCTGGTTTTGTCGGGCCTGAATTCACATTCATGCACGACAACGCCCGCTCCCATACGGCAATCATTGTTCGGGACTACCTGAATCAGATTGGGATCCCCGTGATGCAGTGGCCAGCGAGAAGTCTTGACCTGAATCCCATAGAGCACCTTTGGGATGATCTGAAACGCCGGGTGCGGTCTCGTGATACTGCCCGCGCCACCCTTGAACAGCTTCGGGACACCGTCGTCGAGGAGTGGAGTGACATTCCTCAAGAACGCATCGTGACGTTGGTGAGGTCAATGAAGGATCGCATGGAGGCTGTAATTAGGGCTAAGGGAGGTAACACTAGGTTCTAAGTTTAGTTTTAAGAATTTGTTTTACTGTATTTTTTAATTTTGTTATGTTTTTAGATTAATTAAATTAAGTAATTTTGCCGTGTTTTTCCTTTTTTCATGAAAAATGTTTTTTATATGCTTAGTAATCACTATCACAGTTTTATTATTTAAAGGATTCAATAACCTTTAAAATGAGGCCCCACACTTATACCTTACCATAGATGAAATAGGGTTTATAGTTGCTTGAAGTCAAAATACCAAAAGGTGCGATTTTTTTGACGCTGAGTTTATGTTAACTAAGTGTCGTTGAATACATGAAACCAGTCATTTGTATTAATAAAAAAGAAAACTGGCCCAAGGTTGGGCCCCTGCAGGGGTCTGTATACTGAATTGTTTGAAGATCTTTTCATTAACGTCAAACCTCAGGAGATTCGGTTTAATGGTGCGTCAAAACGTTCACAGCGATTATCAATGTGTAAGCGATTGACCGCAGTAAATAGTAGCACATGCTGCTGAGGGCTGTACTCACGGCGATGGCGAGGGGTGGCGGGTCGCGCACGGGCGGGGCGGGCGCGCGCAGCGGGTCGCGCCACGCGGGCTCGGCCGGCAGCTCGTCGTTGGACGTCGACACGTTGTCAGACGCTTCCACTTCCGTTTCCTTTAATCTACACGTTGAAAAATTTATATTGACTTAAGACTTTCTCCACTCTGCATGCTCTCTAATCTCTAAAATAGGGAATCCCCCTATCGGTAAGTGGTGTTTTCACCTATAGACGCCGGCCCCGTGAGAAGTATAGAACACCCCTTATACTATACGAAAATATATTTCCATGTAAATATAATACCTCTCACAATACTTAAAAACCAAATACATCGACACAAATTATCATTGTTAAGCATTGGAAAGATTGAAACGCGGTCTTACATAAAGTTCTACAGCTGCATAAATAAGTGAACAGTGTAACACTTTAGACATTCCAGCGTACAAATTCAGCACTGACCTGGATCGAAGCGGGTCCTCGAAGTGTCCGTTCTGCAACGTTTCAGCCGAGGGCTCGCTGGCCACCTGCATGTCGCTCTCGCTGAGCGTGAGCGAGGGGGTCTCCTGGATGGGAGTCACCATTATGGTGCGTTTGTTCGGCTGGTTATCGAAGAAAGAGTACTGTAGTGCCATCTCTAGCCGGACGTACTTCTTCTGAAGTTCTTGGAGTACCTTTTGTAGAATATTAATAATAGTAGGTTTAAGCGGGAGTAAATATGAGTTAAAGAAGATATTTTAAGAATATAAAAGATAACTGTTTTTGCTAATTATTAACTTTAACTTCATATTACAATTGTATTGTCCAACGTAGATTGTGCAAAAAACTTTAACACAGAACGATAGTAAATTATGAACAAACCCAAATTATTTTTTGGACTTTCAAGGCATTCATAGTAAATTTCTGTGAATAGTAAAAATGCCACTGAGTGATAAAACCACTTTAATAAAGTTTTCGAATATCTAATTTTCTAAGAAATAAACATGTATTGAGAAGATTTGCACTTACTGCGATCTGTCTGTTCAGCTCTTCCTTGGAGCAATCGTTCTCCAGCGAGGATATCACCAGCATCTTTTGCGAGGCGATCCTCGAACAGAGTCTCTGCATCGCTCGGAGCGCTTCCGCTTCCGTCACTTGCCGACGAGACTTGCCATCACCTACAAATATCATTCCTTAAACATATCTTCAATTATTAATTCAACCGGTACATATAAAAAATAAACATTATTTACAAAATCAATAACATTATTTGGAACCCCCAATCAATACAATATTAAAGCTTGTGTTCGGGGGTACCGCTCTTCCATGTACCGCAACTTTATAAATGAGTTAAATATTCTATATAAAAACAAAATAGAAGCAACTCATTTTCTGTCTGTCTGAGTGTGCGTTGTGTTATGTGCGTGTACGCACGTGCGTGCGTATATGTGTGTGAACTCAGTTGCGAGTCCTATTACTATGTCTTGGGGTCGAAAAACCGTTCAGTAGTTTTTGGGTGTAAGAGTTACATCCATCTAACCCCACAAACTATCGTATCTATAATATAAATATGATTAAATATATGTCATGTATGCATGCATGCATTTTATGTACTAACTCCTGGTAGTTATTGGACACTGATCAATTATAACATCAATTCTTTTATCACTCAATATACTCTAAGAGGCTTTATTTTAAAACCCTTACTTGCCACCTTGGGGTACAAAACTACCCCAGGCCTATTGAGGAAATAGTCATTTTTCCACTTTGGCAAGTAAGGGTTAAATAAACTTTTTTACTCGAATTTTATCGAATGTCACATTATAAATGAAATCATGGTCAAATTCATCTTCTCACAATGATCATTATTCCAAAACAATTATAAATATATATATATGTGTTAAGTATTTGTCTCTATGAAAAAAGTATCTGGCAAACCAAACTTCACAATTAAACTGTAAAAAAAAATCTAAAGATTGTTGTCCTTAGTGGTAGTTCTACTACCACTAAGGACAACCACCGCTTTAGTGAGTCACTGCGGAAAATTACTTGTATATATAAATCTGATCTGTGTTTGCAATTACTGTCTAATAATTACTATATACTCTGTGGCAAGATGAAATTTTCTAAAAATGTCTGTGTGTATAATGTTTAATAATGAGACGAAATAATAAGTATAATTTAAACGGTCAAAAAATAAAAAATCCTTTTTTTTTTTGAGTAACGCAGAATGCGTTGCAAATTTACTTCACAATCGGGACGTATACAGAACAAACATTAAAACATTCATGTTTATTTATAACAAAGGAGAAGTTTAGTATGATAAAGTAAACATAATATACGTACTGATTCGCCTCCTATATTTCGTCCTCTGATGTCTCTCCTCTGGCGACCTCTCCACCGAGCTGGACGACTGACCCTCCACTATCCGCGGCTGGTGACAATATTAAAATATAATATAACCAGTGTCGAAAATTCCCACTTCATCATATTATTATTACTAATCTAACCTTCGATCAACAACGTACTAGATTACCGGTAAGCGCTTCATAAACGGCCCGAAAAATAACAGCACAAATTCGATTGTGTGCTTATTTCAAATTAGTATGGTCCAATCGTAACCAAGGTTAAGACGTCAAAATTTGTGGAAATAACCACCGCAATGGCGTAAGTTTACTTGGTGGTTTACTTGGTGGTAGAGCTTTGTGCAAGCTCGTCTCGGTAGGTACCGACCACTCATCAGATATTCTACCGCTTTACTTTGTATTGTTGTTTTCTGGTTTGAAGGGTGAGTGAGCCAGTGTAATTACAGGCACAAGGGACATAACATCTTAGTTTCCAAGGTTGGTGGCGCATTGGCATTGTAAGCGATGGTTAACATCTCTTACAATGCCAATGGCTATGGACGTTGGTGACCACTTACCATCAGGTGGCCCATAAGTTCGTCCGCCAAGCTACAATATAAAAAAAAAGTTAAACGTTATGTCTGTAATTATCTGCTTTATGACTAACGAAATAAGGTTGAATTTGGAACCAAAGTTATTGTACAATTCTTATCTCTTTCTGTCATTCATCGCGTTAAATCCGAAGTGAATGTTAATACAATCTAAACCACACTTTATTGATCGGGAACAAGGCATAGTTTAGATTGAAATTACATATTAAGCCTTTACATCGTTTCACCCATTTTATGGTATAGTCAGTCGGTGCCACATTTGAGTATTGTTTTTGTTCGCGAAGTGTTATCTAGTAGTATTGTAGATCGAAAAATCCAACATTCAAAACAATATTTTCATTAATATCGGATTTGCGTTGATAAAATTAGTCTTAATTTCAACTTTGAGGGGGGCGTGTCGTAACCGGAGGTCTGGCGTTGTATAAATTTCACCCATAAAATGTCGGGATAAGCATTTAATTGTAGTTGTTGATATAACAATGATTGCGGTCTTAATTATAAACATGTATTTTCCTCTATAATTGAAACAATGTTACGATACACTATAAATAGAATTGTAGGTAGCTTTAAAGATGGAGTAATTCTTTGGTCTGCGTAAGTCCAGGATCGGGTCAGTAAAACATCATTGGATATCCTGTCCATCAACTTTGAGTACAGCTAGAGTTGAGTTTTCAAGTTAGCAATGTTTATGCCAACCCTTTTAAAAGTAGTAGAGCCGTTGATCTAATGGGTGGTAGCTACCCAGACAGTATTTTTTTTTATATAGTTCCCGGGAGTGCAAATGACTACTCCGCCTGATGGTAAGTGGTAGTAAAGTCCAAACGCGACGACAGCTAGTGCAGTCAGGAAGAATGACTTGCACTAGCCGCCCCCGCCTTGCCGGCCCGCAAGATGCCTCTTCACGCCTCGTTTGAAGGAACCCAGGTCATAAGAGGAGGGGAACACGTGTGCTGGTAACGAATTCCATGTTTTAGAGGTGCGACAAAGAAAAGAGTTGTATCGTAAATAATATAAGGTAAATTACATAATAGCGAAGTAAATAAAAAAAAAATTAACATTACACACATAAGCTTATAGTAACACAATATACCTTATGGTAATCTTCGGTGCTCGACATATCATCACTGTCGTCGGGCGCCGGACCCAGTCTGAACTGAGGGAGGGGAGTCGGTTCGTCACTAGCGAAGCCCGAGACCTCCGTCGTGGACGGAGTGGGGAGCGAGGACTCGGAGGGGAACGGCTTCGGCGACGACGACGCCGTGTGGAACGTGTCGGTAGTGTTCAGGGTCGAGTTCGGCGACGGCAGCGGGTCGAGGCTGAGACTTAAGCTGTTATGGAAAATTATGATTAAATTAAGTTTGTAACACATTGCGATTTATAGGATGTACGTAAGTAAAATATAGTAATTATTTATAAAAAAAGTTCGCTGTCAAACTAGTTCCGACAAATTACCGAGGCCAAATTTTATAACAACACGTTGAGTCAATAGGTATATATACGATTGCAATAAATATACTGATATATATTTAAAATAGTGAAATGAAATATATTTATTAAAAATAGTTAGTTATTGCAACGACACTCGTCGCGATCGGTTGGTAGCGGGAGGCGGCGCACCTGAGGCGCTTGTCGCGGTAGTGGCGCTCGTCGGGCGCCAGGTCGGGCGCGCCCGCCCGCAGCACGAGCTCGGACTTGCTGCGCTTCACGCCCTCCAGCGGGCACGCGTCGCTGTCGCCCTCTGTGAGCCACCGGACACATCGTTATCGTCTTTTTAGAGATTAAACCTACTTTAATGATTAAACTTATTCGGTTGAAATGAAACGGACCACTCGTTAGAATAAGATAGATGGTGTAACTCACAAATTTTCTCTGAAAGCCCTCCTTAGGCTTAGTTAGTTGGCTAGTCGATTAACTTGGTTAGTTAGTCGATAGTTTTATATGCTAAGAAAGTTAACGATGTCTAGTGCTCACCTCCATGCTTGCCCCCGTCGGCCAGGGCCCTCGTGAGGCCCCTCTCGCGGGCGGCCAGCAGCGCCAGCTCCTGCTGCAGGTGCTCGACCTTGACCCGGTGCGCCGCCACGCTCGCCACTCGACCTTGCAACTCCTGTTCTAAGCTCTCCAACTCTTTTTTCTGTGACAGAGACAAAATAAGATTACTAATTTTTAGTTTCTTAATCTTGGGACAGTGATTCCCACTTAACGAAATCTTAACGGAAATGTAAAACAAAAAATTATCTTTATTTAAAAATCCAGAGCGAAGATTAATTCACACGGAACTAAAATTCACCGACCAGATAATGATATTTTAAATTGTATTTAACTGCAACCCACGTGTCTTTCGACGGTCTCTTTGATGCTCTTGGCAGTGTTGGGCTCGCACTGCTGCAGGAGATGCATCAGGCTCTCGGTGGAGGTTTCTGAAGGGGGACTCTCTGGACTCGGAGTAAGACTCTGCAATAAACGGAACTATGTTACAATATTGAGTCAAATACATATGGTACAAATCTTGTCGAGCTACCGATTACAATGAAAAGTATATTTAGGCGGACGAGCATATGGGCCACTTGATGGTAAGTGGTCACCAACGCCCATAGACATTGGCATTGTAAGAGATGTTAAGCATCGCTGACGTCGCCAATGCGCCTAAACAGTACCAAGTACTGCCATTTTGCGGTAAAATATCTGATGAGTGGGTGGTACCTACCCAGACGAGCTTGCACTGAGCTCTACCACCAAGCATATATAGAGTGTAGAAAGTGATTATCTTAATTAAAGTGATCAAATAAATTATAGTTGTGTGAACAGTGGAAAGCTCTCCCTTAGTTTTAAATACCATTTGATCCCCGAAATTAGTTCGGTGTAAGCAATTATTATAAATGCAAAAGTAAGCTTGTTTGTTTGTTACGCTTCTAAGTCAACCGACTATTGGTGATGACAAATAAATCAATTAACTAAACGCCGGCTAGTGTTGCAGAACAATCGATAGTTTGACTATCGATAGTTGACCTTGAAAACTATTCACTATATCGATAGTACTGTATAATTATTATTATTATTAGTACTGTCGAAAGTACTGTCTTGTGTCTAACTAATGGGTTTTGCAATACTATCGACACTATCGTTACTATCGAATGAATTAACGATAGTATTGATGTTATCAATAGTATTGTTCTCGGTGAGCTATCGATACTATTGCTTACACCTTAACTAACGATAAATAATCGATTGTCTATCGATAGTGAACTATCGACATGCAACACTAACACCGGCTAAACGACGTTTAAAAACTGCTAATATAATGTTTTAATTGTATTATATGTATATATCTATCGAGCTCAGTGGCGAAGCCATTGGAGAGGCCTATGTCCAACAGTGGACGACGAAAGGTTGATGATGTTGATGCTGATATACAGTACAGTACAGGATTTGTAACGACCCAGCAACCTCGCAGGACTAGATAGCTAACATCATAAGCGACAACTTTTGTTTGTCAACAACGATTTCGCACTTAACTCAATACATGAAAAAAAAAAATGTTACAAGTTTTGTCGTACTGTCGTGAAATTTGTAGGTCATTCATAAACGAAAGGACGACGCGACGCGTCGATCTTTGCGATGCGCGATTTATAAACGTTCAAATTCAATTAATACTTATTTTTGTATGAAAATAAAATCTAACAAATTATCAGAAGTCGTAGAACAAAAGTTGTTGCTTATGGTGTTAGCTATCTAGTCCTGCGAGGTTGCTGGTATGTTACAAATAACCCTGTATATTTCTTACATTTAAAAAACTCGTACTCCTCCGTATCTCACCTCATCCAAGTAGCACCCCTGCGCGAGCAGTTCCTCAGTCTTGGTGCTGACGAATTCCTGGAGCTGCTCTTTCACCCCCCCTTGACGTCGTCTGAGATCAGCTATCTGCAGCTCCTCCTTCACAATCTACGGGGCACGGGAGTAGCAACGTAAAGGTAACGGTGGAGTTCTTTACTTCAAGTATCACTCACTCTATTCATTCTCAAAATCCACAAGAAAAAAGTGCTTACTACGTCAGACATGAAGTATTATTATATAATTAAATTTGATTTATGATTATTACACTTGAAATAAAAAAATCCACATAATAAACGAAATTAATAACCAGCACAGGAGAACTACGTTACAAAAGCAAGCATCGACACTAACTGGGACGATAGTGTTTCGTTTATGAGAAAATAAAAACGTTCGTATTGTTTGCATGAAAGTGAATGTACTGATTATGTGATACCAGTGGTTCTCGAATCGAAGTCGATTAGAATTTAATTATGTCATTCACACGATTTTTTATTTCGATTATTACTCTTATCCGGTGTAGAAATTTAAAAACAGTTCTCCTATATCAATCTATCGGTTCTGGTGATCTGAAATACAATCTATAATAAGGTCCTCCAGACCGATTTCGGCCACGGCGGCCAATCTCAAGAGAGATTAGCCAACTGCGCAGGAGATATTATAGTGCACAAGTGTGTGTGTGCAAACACAAACACAGGTGCACTCTCTTTTCCTTAGCTCTCATAATCCGATGGGACGGCAATCCGACACGACCGGAAAGAGTTCAGGCGCAGGACCAACGGCTTAACGTGTTTTCCGAGGCACGGGAGTGTACACACATCCAACTTCCAGACTCCGGGCTGCTATTGAGAATTTTCTGGCAGAAAAACCCAATAACTATTTATTGGCCCGACCTGGGAATTGAACCCAGGACCACCCGGTCTGCAGCCTAATATCTAGCCACTAGACCAACGAGGTCTATAATAAACACGAGCCCCGCGCATAGACTTGACTGTAAAATGTTTACTTACTTTAGTTTGAAATTTATATTGTACCATGAATGGAGTTAAGAATGACTTATTCTTAAAAAAAAAAATTAAATAAATTCGTTTTATGCATAAAATTTAAATGTTTTCATAATATGGAATGGAATATTTTATATATTTGTGATGCAAACAAAATTGAATATTAAAATAACAATGAAGTATATATTACATAACATTAAATATTTAAACACAAACCATATTGATTCCAAAAATTAATTTACTATATTTCAATTACAAAAAAAATTAATTAATTTAAGCGAGAAACACTAGTAGAACCGCAGGTGTGTGGGACAATGACATGAACGATTACAGAGCACGGACGCCGTGACGTAATATTTGTTTAAAGCGCATACAGCTTTATCTAAGAACATGAGATAAAAATAAAAGAAATAAAAATTACGATGAGAAAAACATTGCAATAAGTGAAATTTAATGACGCATTACTTCATATTTCATTCAGTGATCTGTGAGAGTTGTAACGTGCAATGCATTGTGGGTGATCATTATTATACATGACTTAATACTCACTCTTCGGTGTGCTAACTCGTAGTCAATACCACCATTGCACTGGCTCCATTATGAAGTTACGCATAGTAATGACACTTTTTAAGTCAAATGCCTTTTTTTAGGCAAGATGTCCTGTGATAATATAATCGAATATCACCCCTGAGACGAGAGATTAAGGCTGAGTTGTGAGCTCTTTGTTTGTACTTCACGTTAATAAAACATTATATATTTATTATTTACCATTAGATGACTGCATAGTAGTAGGTAACGCTGATCGCTGACGATGACATGTAAAGTCTGCCGCTCGCGAGGCGCGTGCGTGCGTGTGTGCGCGTGTACTGACCTGGTCGGTGACGACTCGCGTGCGTGCGCGTGTACTGACCTGGTCGGTGACGGCTCACGTGTGTGCACGTGTACTGACCTGGTCGGTGACGGCTCGCGTGTGTGCGCGTGTACTGACCTGGTCGGTGACGGCTCGCGTGTGTGCGCGTGTACTGACCTGGTCGGTGACGGCTCGCGTGTGTGCGCGTGTACTGACCTGGTCGGTGACGGCTCGCGTGTGTGCGCGTGTACTGACCTGGTCGGCGACGGCTCGCGTGTGTGCGCGTGTACTGACCTGGTCGGCGACGGCTCGCGTGTGTGCGCGTGTACTGACCTGGTCGGTGACGGCTCGCGTGTGTGCGCGTGTACTGACCTGGTCGGTGACGGCTCGCGTGTGTGCGCGTGTACTGACCTGGTCGGTGACGGCTCGCGTGTGTGCGCGTGTACTGACCTGGTCGGTGACGGCTCGCGTGTGTGCGCGTGTACTGACCTGGTCGGTGACGGCTCGCGTGTGTGCGCGTGTACTGACCTGGTCGGTGACGGCTCGCGTGTGTGCGCGTGTACTGACCTGGTCGGTGACGGCTCGCGTGTGTGCGCGTGTACTGACCTGGTCGGTGACGGCTCGCGTGTGTGCGCGTGTACTGACCTGGTCGGTGACGGCTCGCGTGTGTGCGCGTGTACTGACCTGGTCGGTGACGGCTCGCGTGTGTGCGCGTGTACTGACCTGGTCGGTGACGGCTCGCGTGTGTGCGCGTGTACTGACCTGGTCGGTGACGGCTCGCGTGTGTGCGCGTGTACTGACCTGGTCGGTGACGGCTCGCGTGTGTGCGCGTGTACTGACCTGGTCGGTGACGGCTCGCGTGTGTGCGCGTGTACTGACCTGGTCGGTGACGGCTCGCGTGTGTGCGCGTGTACTGACCTGGTCGGTGACGGCTCGCGTGTGTGCGCGTGTACTGACCTGGTCGGTGACGGCTCGCGTGTGTGCGCGTGTACTGACCTGGTCGGTGACGGCTCGCGTGTGTGCGCGTGTACTGACCTGGTCGGTGACGGCTCGCGTGTGTGCGCGTGTACTGACCTGGTCGGTGACGGCTCGCGTGTGTGCGCGTGTACTGACCTGGTCGGTGACGGCTCGCGTGTGTGCGCGTGTACTGACCTGGTCGGTGACGGCTCGCGTGTGTGCGCGTGTACTGACCTGGTCGGTGACGGCTCGCGTGTGTGCGCGTGTACTGACCTGGTCGGTGACGGCTCGCGTGTGTGCGCGTGTACTGACCTGGTCGGTGACGGCTCGCGTGTGTGCGCGTGTACTGACCTGGTCGGTGACGGCTCGCGTGTGTGCGCGTGTACTGACCTGGTCGGTGACGGCTCGCGCGGCGCGTGCGTGCGAGTGCGCGCGCGCACTGAGCTCGCGCTGCCGACAGCGCAGTGCGCGTCGCCGCAGGGTCCAGCCGCGCTCGAGCGCCCGCCAGTCGCCCGACAGCCGCCGACACGCGGCTGCGTACTCCTTCTCCATCGCCGACCGCTCCTAGGTCATCATGAGGTAATGCTTAATACACTTCTTATTTAGGTATGTCTTTTTTTAATTTAAAAAGAACGTAAAGGCGGATATTTAAGAGCTGAAGAAACTCATAATAATATTTCCCGGAGTATATCGTTTACCTCATCCAGTTGCCGCTGCGCCTGCAAAAGCTGCTCTCGCTCGGCGTGCCAGCGACGTTGCCGCTCCTCCTGCTGCAGCTCGAACTGTTGCCGCTCTCGCTCCAGCTCAGCACGCTGTGCTTCGATACGTTCGCAACGGATCTCACTTTCCAAATCACTACAGAGAATGCATTTTATTGTAACCTTTAAATATTTCCAACATAAACTACAATTTATGATGATAATGTAAACATTATAATTTAAAAACAAAAAAACTAAACATAAGAATAGACAAAATTATACATTCATTTAAACTGCTGCTAAATTATAAGCTACATATTGGGCACTATGAGTGTAACGCGAAGGCAAAGTTAAGTAATTTTAAGACGATTAAGATCGATCAATTTAATGAATATGAATGACATACGAGAGTGTGGTATTAAGGTTCTCGTTGCTCGCTGCGAGGTCGGTAGTGGACCAGGAGAGCAGAGACAGGCGGGAGAGGTTCATGACGGAGGCGCCCTCCTGCCGTAACTTGGCAGCCTCTGCGGGGTCGTTGTAGCGGAACATATTCGTGCGACCGAGGAGAAGGATGCAACCTGGTGGGCAATTCTTGTTATATTTTAAAGTAATTCAAAAGGAGGTTGTTACAAGCAATAATGATTTTTGCATAAGTAGTGGGGACGGCCCTAATTTGAGGTCACCATAAACTGCCTGCAGAGAGACACTAACCTTGGCTGAGCTTGGCGGGTTTGTCGAGAAGCACGGTGTTGAGCCAGCACTGCGCGGAGGGGGCGGGGCTGATGGTGGCCACGCCCTCCTGCAGCGTGACGCGGCAGTGCAGCGGTAGCACGCCGGCGCCCGACAGCACGATGTCCGGCGTCGGCGAGTACTCTTCGCTGCCGATCACTGTCTCGCCTTCCTGGAATCCACGTTAATATTCAAATCACGTAAAAGCCAGTTAGTTAGGATTTTTAAAAACAAAATATTTTACAGATGACATATAAATTAGTCACCTTGAGGTGGTATAGCGTTACTCCAGTTGAAAGCAGGTTATCATCTATTCCCACAAGATGCGGCATGTCCGAGTCGAGAACGACTCCCAGTCCGCTCTTCCTGAGACCGAGCGCCTTCTGCTCCTGAAGGATCTGTTGCGTTTCCCGCCATTTCTCCGTCCACTTCTCCGTTAAGACTTTCTCTTGCGCCTCCTTACGTTGCAGCGTAGCGAGTACAGCTGGTTCCGTCTCGATGGGATCCTTACACAACAATAAATTTAGTATATAATATATATTATCGTTCTATATTTATAATATAAAGATCGACGTTTTGTAAATAATATCTTGAAACCACGAAACAATGTTCTTATTGTATGTCATTCAGAATTACATATTATGGGGCTCACAAATAATGTATGGGGATGTCCATGAGTATACTAAGTCTAATAAACAGTCTCCTCACCGTGTTGTGTGATATCTGCTTGCGCAGTTTCTCAATCTCCTCGCGCAGCTCCCTGATGAGTTTGACGTTCGGATCCTCGTTGATAGTGGGCTTGTTGATGATGTTCTTTGCTCTGTTAGCGTATCTGAGAGTGGATAACGTTTCACCGTAATTGCAATCCGCTGGCGATATCTAAAAATGCAATTTAAAATCATAAAGATGAGAACAACGTCGTTTCAATATGATAATGAAAATTTACAAAACCAGAATTTACTTACAGCGGCAATCATAATAGTCTTAGAGTTTCCTCCGAGTGAATCTTTAAGTAACCATGTTAACACCGAATCTCGATATGGAATAAACACCTTTTTGCTTTTTGGTGTACGACCTGAAACATCACATAATAGACTTAAGTTAAAAACATTAACATTTGAAAGACTTAAATTATTTTTAACTAATAAAAATGGACCTAAGTTATTACCTTGAGGTACTCCTTAATTTTAATTGCAGCAAAAATAATAAGCGTAATGAAAATATTGTTCTTAAATGTTAATACATGATACATTTTGATGTCTAAAAAAACCGTTTAAAAATAATTCTTAGCTGCAAATTTCAATTCAAATTATAAGGTTCATTGAATCAAAAGCTTCACAAAATTACTTACTATCGACAGGCTGGTTAGTGGCCTCAGCGAGTGCAGAGATGACAGAGCCTAGTGTCACAAGTGACTTGTTTATATGTGCGCCTTCGACCAACCGCTGACCAGTCGCTCCAGTGGCATCTGCTCGCTCACTGAAATAATTTATACGATGACACATAGTTACATAGATTACCTGACAAGAATTTCGTAGAAATGGGAGTTTAAAATTTTATAGAAATTATATCTTTAATCATCAATTACCTGCCAGCGAGATCAACGAGATGGACCTTGGACACAGTCTCGCTTGGCATGTTGTTGTGACGCAAGTAGCTCGCCTGCACGAAGGTGATGGTGAAAATTGCGTGCGACCGCGACGATACATCGTTCATTTGCGTTGATGCTGTGGTTCGGTGGAGATTACCGCGATGCATGCATTCCTGATAACAGATTTATGCATCTGCTTAATCTACAGAAATCTTGAAAATATTTTAATTATTATTAAAATACCACTTAGTAATCAATTGATAAGTGACACGAGATATTCATTTAAGGCCTTAATTATTTAATAGCTGAGAAAATTAATTGAATAACAACCTACTTGTATGTCATCATAATCAGAGACCAGATGTTTGGACAGGTCCTGGACGTAAGGTCCGAGTTTAGGATGCTCTCGGACTCTCAGTGAGTGTCCAGCGTCGGTGGCCAGCAAATCCTTCACTCTTTCGTTGTAAATCTCAAGGTAGCTGACTTCCGTGCGATAGGAAGCGCCGGATTCCTTTCCAGCTGCTACCCGCGAGAACAGTTGGCGACATATCCGCGGGATAAGTCCTTGTGACTCCTGTCAAAGAATTACGAGTTGATTTATACATACACGAATAGTTTTGAAGATATTGGTAAAATAGTTCAACTTAGTTATTTTGATAGGAAATGATTATAACATTTACTTTAGTTACTGACTGCCTCGTTGGTCTAGTGGCTAGGATTAAGGCCACTGACCCAGAGGTCCTGCGTTCAATTCCCAGATCGGGCCAATAAAGAAAATTATTGGGTTTTTCTCTCACTTGTGCACTATAATATCCCCTGCGCAGTTGGCCAATCTCTCTGTGGCCGAAATCGGTCTGGAGGACATTATTATTATTATACCATTTACTATCAAAACAAAATAACATTTTTTTAAATTATAATTGTTGATAGATTAGAAAAACTAGGCTTCCTAACAAAGCGAAAGCGCATGTGAAGCGCAATTTTATACGATACAACGATCGCAGTTTTTTCTGATGGCTAGGCAGGTAAATAAGAATGAGATAACAATATCAAACCAAATACAAAAAGAAATACATGATATAAACATGTAACGATTTTTAAATAACCATACGTTTAAAATCTTTAAAGAAAAGAATATTTTATTTACATATCAATATTAATGACAAAGCTAAATAGGAACGCAGAAAAAAAAAATTGTGATTAATCGACCTTGACAATGCAATTGCAATCACCGCAGTACAATTGCAATACAAACGGTGCCTGCGACTTCTTACGTTTGCAACTAACCTCCAATCAAATGGCATCCAGTTTTTCTGACAAGCAATTCTCGGTAATAGTAAGAATTTTGAAAGTTGACTGTCCTTTTCATGCTTTGAAAAACATATTGTTATGAGCGCGGTTACTTACGAACGCTAAATTCAGCACCAACGACGCTTCAATACTTATAAACGACATTAACATTTTGCGCCAGAATTGGACTGCCACTTTTACAGCTTGAAGAAGAAGTACGTTCCAGAAACTACTGCCGCATTGGTGTCCAATGTTGGTGAAGGTTCATATTATCCGTATATTTACAAAGTGGTTTAGTTCTTTGTGCAAGACCTTCTAGTACCTACGTATTTCACATTCAACACATATCGACCATCCAATTCCAATTCCCAATCTTGGTCATATTACCAATGCCCCGGTAATATGGGGAATGCTTAATATTTCCCACGGTGGTGGTGGTAAACACTTACATCGGTCGTCCACCGACTTCTATTAAAAATTATATATATAATTATACGTTAGGGGACCATAAAACCCGTGACAATGGTAAACTTAAAGGGAAAGAAAACAAGAAAGTACAAGCAGAGGATAAAAGTAACAGCCTGTGAATGTCCCACTGCTGGGCTAAAGCCTCTTCTCCTCTTTTGAGCATAATGTTTTAGAGCTTATTCCACCACGCTGCTCCAATGCGGGTTGGTGGAATACACATGTGACAGAATTTCAGTGAAATTTGACACATGCAGGTTTCCTCACGATGTTTTCCTTCACCGTCAAGCACGAGATGAATTATAATCACAAATTAAGCACATAAAATTCAGTGGTGCTTGCCCGGGTTTGAACCTACGATCATCGGTTGAGATTCACGCGTTCTTACCACTGGGCCATCTCGGCAGAGGATAACCTTAGGCCAAAGTGATTTGGTTACAAAATGGCGAGAAAATGTGTAGCACTCACTATTGCTACATATGCATCACGACTATTGGTTTTTTGTCATTTATGATAAATTATTTAATTAACTTCAAGCTATTATCATTGCAAATGGCATTTCTTTCTATATTTTGGAAAGTATATAAACGCACACATATAATTATTATCAAAAACAATTAAGCAAATATGCTTTGATAGCATTCGCGTCGATGATCTTCACGAAATTCTATAATTAGTATATTTGTATGTGGATAGACATAAATTAGTGTGATAAATATAACAATCCGTTCATTAATTGGTCAAAACGATTTTATCAAAGCTGACGTCATATGCGCGAACGATCTGTACAAAACATCATCAACAACTGTATCACTGATCCGGTTTTATTTTAGGATATCAGGTGAAAACGAGCAACTCGTTAAAAGTATACAAATTTCAAACGGAATCATGTTCCAAGATTCTGAGTAGCTCCCCGTAAAGGACGACTTTGGAAGTAATTATGAATCTTATATATTATATCGATATATCGAAATGACGATATCTTATAAATTATCAAATATCTATCGTAGTAATGATCAAGTTTTTTTGGGTAAGATAAGCAATATGCAAATAAAAAAAAAACTTAAATATTGTAAAAGATAGATAAAAAACTAGACATACAAATATACTCCAAAGAGAAACATCTCGTACAAAATCTATCAATACATTTTAAATGCGATGGTTACGATGTCCTCGTGATCGATTACGGCCACGGCGTCCAATCTGTAGGCTTTGAGCAAGCTCGTCTGAGTAGGTACCACCCACTCATGAGATATTCTACCTCAAGCAAACAGCAGTACTTATACTTGGTATTGTTGTGTTCCTGTTTGAAGGGTGAGTGAGTCAGTGTAGTTACACAAGGGACATAACATCTAGTAAGCGATGGTTAACATTTCTTACCAAGGCAATGTCTATGGGCGTTGTGACCACTAACCATCAGGTGGCTCATACGCTCGCCCGCCTACCTATTCTATAAAAAAAATATCTCATAAGAGATTAGCCAACGGTACAGGACATATTGTAGTTCACAAGTGTGTTCGCAACAGGCGCAGTCACTGTTCCTTTAATGGTATAAACCGATGGGTCGGCAATCCGACACGATCGGAAGAGTCCAGGGCGTAGGAGCAACGGCTTTAAGTGCTTTACGAGGCACGGAAGTGCACACACTTCCAGACTCTTACTAAGGCTCCTACAAAGAGTCTTCGGCAGAAAAACCCAATAACTTTTTATCGGCCCGACTTGAGGTGCGAGTTTTTTTTACTTGTTAGATAGTGTTGACGTTAATACACGTTGTATGGAATGAAAACAGTCCCGTCTAATGACACTAATCGGAATCACAATTTGTGAGTGTGAGTTTTTTTACGTCATCGTTAACGAGCATCTGACATAGAATAGCATTTGAAAGTGAGAACGTTAACGCTCGTCTTTAATGTATTTGCGACTGCGGGAAGCAACTTTGACAATTCAAAGAGTAAAATTTACGTTAACGCGATCGAAAAGTTATCACAAATACTTTCACAGAGAAAGTAGAGTGAGAAGAATAATTTGTCAAACTTCTTATCTGTCTTAATAAAATAAAATTATGGCAGAACGGGTATTTTTTTCGGGACCAACGAGGCAGTGCAATGATATATGTATATTTGAATCATATAATATGTAGTAATTATTTATCTATAGTAATATATATATAGGTTGAGATCATGCAAAATTTCTTATAGTATAATATATGCTGGAGTTTGAACTATCACGTCTGCGTTGGCGAAAATTAATGAACTTCGATGGATAGAAGCACGTGAAACCCGCTGACGCATAGTTAATTAACTACTTCAGCCCCATATATTTCTCGATGACGCATGCGTAATTGTTCGTATTTTGAAACTCGCAGTATTAGCATAGAGTGTATATTTTTTATATAAATAGATATTGGTTTACCTACTTGACATTAATAGACTTCGGAACTTCAAACATGACTGATCACCGTTAAAGACTACACATTGGCATTTTCTGTGTATTTTTCCATAGTGAAAGTTTTCACTTCATCATCACAGCCTACACATAACTTTCTATACCGACTTATATACTTTCAACTATCACCACGACTATTGTTATATACTTATATAGTATATAGTCAGGACAATGGTTTTGGTAGTATAGTTATATTTTCACTTACCGCTGACCCACTACCCATCATGGTGAACGTCTTCCCGCTTCCGGTCTGCCCATAAGCGAATACGCATGCATTGTAACCTTCGAAGGCGCTGTCAATCACATCCAGACCAAGGTCGGAGAACACCTGAAATTAAATAAATGAAATTAATTGATGTTAACGCCTGCATTTGTAAAGCTAGGGACTCGCCGCTTGGACTGGAAAAGATAACTAAACCAAAAATAATTTCCAGTCGCTGATTTGCAAATATATAGCTGACACTTAACAGCTCATCTGTTCGCCTGGTCCGCATTGCAGAACGCTTTCGATTCTCATATTCGACAGACAAATGACCTAATTTAGAGAATCATAATGAAATTAGTCAAAGCAAAAAGACCGCTGATATCATCTGTCATGCTTTTTGTCCAAGTAATTCTCTTGGTATTGGATCTCTAGCTAAAAGCATCTTGAGAAAAGTTTTGACCGAGACTACTTTATAACGCTGTGTTCCAGTTTGAAGGGCACACAAGCCCAATTTACATCCTGAGAAGCGCGTTGACCGTGTCCATGGCGATGAGATGCCCATTTACCAACAGTTAGTCCATTTGACGTCGTTGTCCGATGTAAAATGATGAGTATATTTTGATTTTAAATTGAATATTCTTTGTACACGTTTAATCGCTATTTCTCTATATTCTATTTGAATCTGACATAATAATAACCAAAAAAAATATATTAATTGTGTTTAACGACACTGTTGGTGGTAAAAACGTGGACTGAGGTCATGACCTCGTGTCTTAGCTACCCGATAGGTAAGAGCTATCGAGAGCTATTGCCCGCACCTGTGTTGCCATGTAATTTTAGTCATTTATTAAAAAAAATATTTCCGGGATAAATTTTTTGCTTAGTATTTTAAAAATTATTACATAAATAGAATTGACACACGATACCAAATAACGACTTCACGGGTCGGACACGAATTTTGTTACACGCTGTATAAAAACCGCGGACCGTACAATAGATTCGTTTAATAAAATCAATTCAAATTCCTTTATTCAAAGTAGAAGCTTAACATTTATTGATAGTCAAATTAGAAGTTTCTAATTCTAATTTGACAATTCTTAGAACCGGCGAAAGAAACTCAGCGTTTTTTAAGCAGATAAAACAGATAGCAAAGTTTTCTAAATTTAGTAACGGACGCATTTTGAACGTTGTCCGGGATCCTGTGTATATAACTAATTTTCAACAAGTTTCGTTATTGCCCAGTGCTTTAAATACTAGTCGATATTAATAAATATTATTATAATAAGCCTAACCAATGTTATAAATGCTAATTTGATGCGAATTATTTGTTTGTGACGCTTTCACGCCTAGACCAGTAAACCGATATTAAAAATTCTTTCACCAATGGAGAGCTACATTATCAGCGAGTATCATAAGCTACATTTTGTCCCCGTATTCCCACGGGAACGGGAACTAAGCGGATGAAACCGCGGAAAAAACGCTAGTAATTTCGTAAATGCGAAAGTGATTTTGTTTATTTTTTACGTTCCCATCGGAATACGAATGCACCTGTGTTTGCGCACACAGGATGGTCGTCATAATACAACACATAGTGTCTATATATATAACCTTGAAGAATCGTAATAGCAGTATACATTTATATAATTTGATCATAGCACCGAGCCTGTGACTCACTCTATATTACGTATTACGTCACATGAACACCATTATATCTCCTGATTGTTGGACTTGTTTACTTCGATGGACTCATTAAAGAATACACTCGGATAACATTTTGCAAATCTATCTTTTTTTTTAATATTATTTTTTAACCACAACTTTAATTGATTATTATTATCATTTTCCAGATCCGATATAATTCTAAATATTTTCTAAATTTTTGAGTTCAGTTTGAGTATTATATTTTTGCATGTAGTAGGATATAATTAATTCATATTTATCGTGTCCATATCTACTTCCTGCCCTTATCCCACTATGTGGAGTGGACAAACATGCATTTTTATTTCACTGCTTTCTGTCACTCCCTCAGTCGTCATCCGAGTACTTACCACTTTCATACACATATCCTTTCTTACGCTATCCATCCACACTTTCTCCAGCCTCCCCCGTCCCCTATATCCATCAACATTCATACTCATCACCCATCTAGTAACATGCTTTTCATCCCTCCTCATTACATGCCCATACCACGCTAATCTATTACTTGTTTATTAACTATAACGATTGATGTAAATCTTCATACAGACAACAATCATTACAACACAAATGTATAAGTGATTTTCTTTATATTTTAATTTATAATATTACCTTTGTTTAATCATAAATTATAATGTTATTACAATGTCTCTGCATGTTCATTAACAGGCACCATCATAATCTACGTTTTAAGAATAAATCTATTTATAGAAAACTGGTATTTATTTACAATATAAATATTAGTTTGCATTTGACGACGTCGATTCCAGATGATGAAAGTTTATATGACAGAAAGCATGTCCTATCAATACTTTACGTAAATCGAAAACATTTCATTTAATTTACGGATAGAGTTCAGGGTCAGGAACAATAGGATTACGTGTTTTTCGAGGCACAGGATGTTACGAGAGTTTCTAGATAGAAAAACGTAATTATGTTTAATTAATACTCTGGGTTTGATGCCTGAATCTCGGGCTCTGTAGCCTTATAAGTTAACCACTAAACCGAAGTTACAGTCGATGTAACTATAACTATATATAAACTAGTAGTACGACAAGCCTACCATGTCACTTATCTATTAATCTATCAGTATAAGTGCACTGTAATTAGAGGCATAGTACATAAACGAACGAGCTTCGCGAGCTCTAATAATAATTAGTTATAACGTTTTTTTTTTTGTTTAAATTTGCATTATTTCTGAAATTAACAAGCAAACCCTTAATAAATATATATGTATGTATAAAAAAGAAGTACTCATCATCTTAGATACCATGGCGAGGCGTTGACTGTAAGAAATCGTCTATACCTATTACAGTCTCAACACAAATTGGTTATAGATAACAACATCCATTGCGTTTCTAATTTAAAATTTAAAATATCAACGTATATTAAAATAAAGTATGCCAATGCAACCTTGACATTTATTATTATATCATGACTGTTAAGTCCATTTATATATAAGCTAACTCCTACATAAAAAAATCTAAAACGATGATCAAAGTTTAATGAAACAATTTGAATTTGAACGGTGATTGGTCAATAATAGATAGATAGTAATAGGCGATCATTGAGCGTTCCGATTCAAATTTAATTACTTAACTTAATTTTCCAAGCGTTTCAAAAACTAGAGGCTAATCAATCAATTAGGAAACAATTTATTTAAGCAATATAAATAAAATCGTGTTAATATTAAAGCCAAATATCGATTTAAAATATCAAAATAATAATAACGATCGGTTAGCGTGTAGGCTTGAAATACTGAGGCGTATATTTTTCAGAGATGGATCAGGGTATTAGTCTAAGCAATACTCAAAGAAATAATATATTTTATTTAAGACACCACACAATTATTTGAGTTCCCTGTACTGACTGATTAATACATTATAATAATCTAATAAGAAATTGTTATGATTTCGTCATCATGTCAAATATGAAGTACAACTAAAAAGGCGATGTGCTGACGGCACAATCGTTTTAAATCGATGTAAAAGATCGTAACTGCATGTTTCAAAACAACACATAGTGAACGACATTAGTTGCGTCGCGGAAGTGTGTCATTAAAATACAATACAATAGTAAGAGATCTTTACTTTTTACCCATGCTTAAATACAATAGGCAAATAAAAAACGAGGAGGCACTCGACACGAAAAAAACTACCATAAAAATTAATACACTTATGTAAAAATCGCTAAAAATATATGTCGTATTAATTAACTTACGTCGGTGTTGGTTTAAAAACCTTGTCGTGTATAATAGTAACGTATGAGACATGCAATTTGCCTATTACAATGATTAAATATTTGACGAGCCGGTTAGGCGTAGTTGGTAGAAACTTGCCTTTCGCGGTCGTGGTTTCGATTCCCACCCAGGACAGACATCTGTGTGCATGAACACGTCTGTTTGTCCTGAGTCTGGGTATAATTATCTATATAAGTATGTATTTACAAAAGAAAAGTAGTATATGTATTATATCAGTTGTCTGGTTACCATAGTACGAGCTCTGCTTAGTTTGTGATCAGATTACCCTGTGTGAATAATGTCCCAGGATATTATCATTACTATTACATAATAGTAGTGTTAAATATCTTTAACATCAGATGTTGTTAAGCTACTATAAGGTACAGCGGTACTATTCTATTTGAACTTATTTTGTATCCCCAGCATGAAATATTGTAAGCCGATTTACGTTGATACGCTATTTTGATCCGTATATCATTTAAACGTTATGATTATTATTAGAGTTAATGTCGCATATCACTTTCTGACATTTCAGGACCGTCTTCTGCGATGAGTTTCGAGTTTGTTCTTACTCTACTTATGTTGATCTATTGTCTGCCTCGTTGATCTAGTGGCTAGATATAATGCTGAAGACCCGGTGGTCCTGGGTTCAATCCCCAGGCCGGGCCAATAAAAAGTTATTGGGTTTTTCTGTCAGAAAATTCTCAGTAGCGTAGAGTCTGGAAATTGGAAGTGTCTACACTCTCGTGTCTCGGAAAGCACGTAAAGCCGTTTGTCCTGCGCCTGAACTCTTTCCGATCGTGTCGGATTGCCGTCCCATCGGATCATGAGAACTAGGGAATAGAGGTTGCACTTGTGTTTGCGCACACACTTGTGCACTATAATATCTCTTGCGCAGTTGACTAATCTCTATTGAGATTGGCCGCCGTGACCGAAATCGGTCTGGAGGACATTATGTTAATCTATACGTCAAAATAAAATAGGCAAAGGCGAAACAGTTGATTACACTTTTTCTTCTCTGTTTGTCGGTTTCTTTTGGTTGGTAGATATTGAAGAGCTTCAGCCTTACCAATAAATTAAGTTGGAAATTAGAGTTAAAATAATGTTCGAAACATTCATACATACATTACATTCATACATGTTTTCGTCAAATACTCAATAAAGGTTATGGTCGGATTACGACCATTCGACGAACAGTAGTATTTATAAATAAGCTTCCGATTTATAATGTGATTTAGCGAAGAATCGCTTAAATTCCAATCCATGTTTTTTCATTACGAGATAAAAATACAAAAAAAAAATATTTAAGAGTTTACATTAACGGATCACTTTTTCGACTCTATAAACAACTGGACCAGTAGTAGTTCGTACCGGTTCCGTTTTATTAAAAACGTAACAAATGACGGTAAAAAGACGCCGGTTCGTGACAACGACAAAAAGAGTCACCCGTACGAACGTGTGATGCTTTTTCAAATTCATCTCGCGCTCCTGACGACATCTGAGATCAAATCTTACCTTGTTGTATTGATTTAAGATATAAAATAAAGAAATTAGTTTTGTATTACGTCTATTTATTAGCACTGTAGACGAACGGCTAACTACGATATAAAATTAATTAAAACATGTCGATGTACATACATATTCGTTCTAAAGATGGAAGAGTTTACATTACATCAGAACCCAGTTGTAAGAACGCGTAAATCTTAACCGATGATCGTGGGTTAAAACCCAGGCAAGCACCACTGAATTTCATATGCTTAATTTGTGATTATAATTCATCTCGTGCTCGACGGTGAAGGAATCATCATCGTGAAGAAACCGGCATGTATCAAATTTTACTGAAATTCTGTCACATGTGTATTCCACCAATCCGCATTGGAGCAGCGTGGTGGAATAAGCTCCAAAACCTTCTTCTCAAAAGTGGAGAAGAGGCATTAGCCCAGCAGTGGGACATTCACAGGCTGTTACTTTACTTTTTTTTATTATTAGGACCTGTAAACACGACACAAAATCATTTACAATTTAAATCATCTTTGCAATTTAAACAATGTTTTATATTTTGTATCGTTTTTCGTCGAAATTACATTCGGTAGTAACTTGACCACAATTTTTAATCTGTGCTCTTTAGTAGCACGATTTCTTTCGAATGAATTGAGTTACATTCCGTTAGATACAAAAAAATATGTACGACAGTTCCAGACAGTCCTCGCTTCTCGTTCAAGCACTTTAGAATATGGCCTAAGCCTAAAATTTATTGTAACAGATTTCTAGCGTCATCATATAATATTTTTTTTTATTGTGTCGGCAGAGGATTATGTGGGCTACGTGATGGTAAATGGTCACCAACGCCCATAGACAATAGCATTGTAAGAAATGTTAACCATCGCTTACATCGCCAATGCGCCACCAACCTTGGGAAATAAGAGGTTATGTCCCTTGTGCCTGTCACCCTTCAATCCGGAACACAACAATAAAAAGTCCTGCTGTTTTGCGGTAGAATATCTGATGAGTGGGTGGTACCTACCCAGACGAGCTTGCACAAAGACCTACCATCGAGAAACATGCGTAATTAAAAAAAAAGTCAACATCGCTTCAACTATTGTTTGAACACGACAAAGAATTTGCCAAATAATTTCTATCGATAATAGGACGGTTTTAAGTGACCCAGTTTAACGAAATACTTCAAAACGCCCGAACTACTGAACCCCTTGAACAAACTATAACTTTAACATACAAAGGAAAACAAAATTGAAATTCCTATCAAAATCAATAAGCTATAGAGGCGCCGGAAATCACGTTGCATAATACAGTTATTCGTACATTGAAACATCAAAATGGCGTTTAAGTACGTCACTTTTGCGCAAGGTCATTTGAACACATAGTTAACTACGACCAATGAAAATAATGTTTTCTCGATATCCATGCTTTATGTATATTAACTTTTAACGCACCGTAATGTCTGGCGACAATGGACGAATTGTGTTATATATTTTTTAAATACTATTAAGTAATTGCCTTTGCCTAAAAGCCTTTTAGTTGTAACAAAAAAAAAACACGTTTTTCATCAATAATCAAAATTTATAGCTACGGGGCGTTTTTATATAAGAATATTATAAGGTCCTCCAGACCGATTTCGGCCACGGCGGCCAATCTCAAGAGAGATTAGCCGCCGTGGCCTATAAAAATATTATATACTTACTAAAACCATCTCCGAAACGCATAAGCATTCTTCTGGCATAAGTTTTACTTATGTTCAAAATCAATATTTTTGATGTGAAACATCTATAGCCGCGGGTTAAACGGATAGTTGGCGTGGCGAGTGGCGACGCATCGCCACGCTATACGATGGTATATGCGTAGTAGTGCGTACGGTGTGGCAAAATAATTCATATTAAACATTTAATAAAATTATAATAATTATTAATTAAATTAATTAATAATTTTATATTCATTTAATTCAGGCAACTTCGAATGTAACGATTACTGAAGTCACTGAGTAAAAGAATTAAGTTGTAGCAACTTGAAATAAATTTTTGAATTTTAAATTTTTGTATTTAATGAAAATAAACGTTGAATGAATAAACAAACCGTCATTATTTTATTACATTCGATGTTTCACATCGGGCAGGCGTCCCCTGACAGCTCATTTTTTTATCCTATATTGAAGTAAACACTTCTTATTGTTTGTCAAACTACCACTATTATTATTTATATCATTCAGGCGTTACATAAAAATGTTTCTTAATTTATTAGCAATAGATGTTTATCAAGGAAATACGAATACAACTATTTTCGTTCGCTAGTTAAGCATAATCTTATGTTAGTAATGGGGACAATAACCCAAGGTCAGGATTTAAATTTAAAAACAGCTCAGCTGATGTCGTGGGCCATGTCAACTAATATATATATTATAACGTTACTTTTAAAGCATAACGTTCATAAATTATTAACTTAAGACGAATGTTTTGGGAGTTTGAATTCGGAAAAATTTACATACGACCTTTGGCTTCTACAGTATTAATATGGTATGGAATAAATCCTTTTTTTACTTAAATACTTGATTCGGTAAAGGTACAATTTTAATATCTAATATTCAAGCCAAAATTCAATATGTAATTTAATTAGATTTTATTATACAATATTGTTAATAAATTTAAAAAAATTAAAGATAAGTTTCTGTAGCATAGGTTATTATACAAATGATTCATAGTACATAATATATAGCGCACAATGGGAATGAAACGATCGCCACTTGCCTTTTTCTTTATCATATCGAAAGTAGGCCGTTGGTGCAGGTCTTCGATTAGTTTCGAATTTGAGTTTAGTCTTAGCTATCGATATAAAATATATGTTAATATATATTCACTCGGTGGTAGAGCTTTGTGCAAGCTCGTTTGGGTGGGTACCACCGACTCATCGGATATTCTACCGCAAAACAGCAGTACTTTGTATTGTTGTGTTCCGGTTTGAAGGGTGAGTGAGCCAGTGTAATAACAGGCACAAGGGACATAACATCTTGGTTCCCAAGGTTGGTGGCGCATTGGCGATGTAAGTGATGGTTACATCTCTTACAATGCCATTTTCTATGGGCGTTGGTGACCACTTACCATCAGGTGGCCCATATGCTCGTCCGCCTACAAGAAAAAAAAAAAAACTAACCTATATCCAAGACCAGACAATGTCACTTAAGTCAACAAGAACTTGTTTTTTGTTTTAGGCACTTATTTCATACCTAATACCAATAAGACTAACAAATCAGCTGATGTGATGTGGGTAGCCTTTTTATGTGATAATATCCAATTACCAATTTCGCTATTACGAGTGATATCAGGGCGTTGCCTAATTACACCGTCTCGTTTTTATGGCGTTTTACTTTCGCGGATTAGTGTAAAATAAATGTATTTCGTGCATACCGAATAGATTTTACGCTGAAAAAAATACAGACTTCCGTTAATTTTACATTATGAAAATCAAATTAACTTTTTTTTGTGTTTCATGTTTAATTTTAAGATCGCTATGTTTCGTAATCCATCACAAGGTATAGCGTATTCTTGGCTGCTACAACATGACTACATGTGTATGCATTATCTCTCTTTAAACTAATGTCAAGTAATATTAATGGGTATTAAGCTTCTATATTAATATTAAAAGTTCAAAAGTCTGCCTATAACACTTTTATACGCTGATAAAATTGATATAAAGCTCGAACCCCATATGCTACTTTTTTTCAACGAGGCAGTGACCTAACCAGCCCTTAAAGAATACCCGCCCTTCTTTTTCTAAAACGAGGCCGTTAGCCGTGAAAACTTGTAATTTATAAAAATACATTAACTTCTAATGAAAACAGAAAATCACCTAAGGTCAACCAACCCAGATGCACGTTAGTCAGTCTGAAGTTTGCATAACCACTGGTAACAAGTGGTTACGCAAATATGGTTTTTAGGAACAAAAGCGGTGATGAGCAGTGAAAGGATATATTATCAAAGAGATGCGCATACGCATAATGCGGGGTCACATTTCAAGCAACAATTACATAAATAGACGATTATCATTGTTATATACCGTTTTACATGCGCGAACCTCGTGTTAGGAGAGATTTTAAAAAGTCATGGTAGCATGCGCAAGCGAACCCATAACGCTCCTCGTTATGACGGAAAGGGTACCGCTGGTTTTTAGTGGATATTCCGATATTTGGAGCGGATACTCAGCGCCTTAGAGACCGGCGAGTCCCACATAATCTCCCACTGTCCGTGGGGAAACGCGTAATACGTTTTTCCACCAATTTTCGTAAAAATATTTCTATTTTTATTAAAAAGACATTTTAAATGTTACAATAAAATAATATATACAAACAAGATGTTCAAAAGATAACAAATTAAATTACATAAAGACATTTGTCAGTCTTTATTATGATTTCTCACACGATTGTGGCGTTTTTTCTCGCCAACGTTTTATTGATTAGTATCAACTTATCTATATGAACAAATCTGACATGTATCTTGTATTATGCAAAGCGTTTCTCGTTTTACATCCGCTACACTAGAATTACTTAACGAGAAATCAATTATCATCGAATATTTGGTATGATCCTTGTAACCACGCATGCACCGAGATGGTCAATCAGTGAATAGATGTGATCTAAACAAAAGATTAAGTTCGAATTCGGGAAGAATTGAATTTACATGTATTTAAACATAGTGAGATCCACACACTTGTAATTTGATGATTTTTTTCATAGATGGATACGCGAGCGTAAACAATGCCAAACTTCAGACTCCGGCTAACGCAGGGTTCGAACCCTGGACTTGGAGATCTACCTTATAAACTAGCCACTAGAACGACGAGGCTATCACTTAATTACAATCTACCAGGCAACTTGTTCTCAAATATTAAAACAAGGTCCAAAATTAGAAAGAAACAGACACATTAATATATTCATCGGGAATCAACAACACGAATTGGAAACTCTTTTATAGGTTAGGTCACTGCCTCGTTGCTTGTACCGAGTTTTTAGCAAGTCACTCTCCTTTGTGCAAACGCACTGACCTAAAACGCGTCTTGCCAATGCTCTCGAACACAATGCTTCCGGATTTAAGATGTCATTGATTATATTTTTAACCCACTTGTGACAAAATATAGTTTTCGTCTATTTCGTCGGGCTGCCTCAAGCGCGACTCTATTCGCTTTGACGACCACAATTATTTTATGTCTAACGATAAGCTCTTTCTTTCCATGGTAAGCTAAGCAAGAATGCCGAAAACTCGCTCTAGTCTAGGTCGATTTTTTATTAGTATACCGGTCATATTGCGTGTCATTATATACAGACAATTATTATTTTTAATTAATATTTCGGCGCTTTCCAATTTTTTTTTATTTTTTTTTTACCAACGCCCATAGACAATGGCATTGGAAGAAATATTAACCATCGCTTACATCTCCAAAGCGCCGCCAACCTTGGAAACTAAGATTTTATGTCCCTTGTGCATGTAATTACACTGGCTCACTCACCCTTCAAACCGGAACACAACAATACAAAGTACTGCTGTTTTGCGGTAGAATATCTGATGAGTGGATGGTACCTACCCAGACGAGCTTGCACAAAGCTCTACCACCAAGTAAATTTCCATTATCAATAGTTCAGTTATTTTGTCAAATGTCTTTTCATTTATTATAGACAGCCGAAGGTTTTACAAACAGGCAGTGTTTTCTTTTTTATGGAATAGTTTGGCAGAGGTGCAAATTTGACCTGAGGTGATCACCTGATGGTAAACACGACAATACTAAGTACTGCTGTTTTGCGGTGGAATATCTGATGATTAGGTCGTGCCTAGCCAGACAAACTTGCACGAAGACCTACCACCAAGTATTTTATTTTATATCTTCGGAATAGATATCTTTTTTTAATTTAATTACTATATTTAACTTTCCCAGACTGAAATTAACAATGTAGCCTTGACCTGACACGAACTTACCGGAACATAGATATTATTACATATATATAGTCTGCCCCCACACATGAGAGACGCATTTATGGGTTCACATCCCAAACAAGAGTTCTTAGCGAAAACACTTGAGAGCAAGCTATCGACTATATATTTACATAACATGTTATGTTATCAAAAAATGGAAATACAAGTTCTAAAAACCTAACATGAACCACAACATCAATATTTATTATATGCAGAACGCATATTTAAAAATTTGCATTTTGTTAAGATCATTCGATTTCAATCAAATTCTTAGATGTTTTGTTTGTTTCTTTGTAGTTTTAAGAAAAAGGCACAGAAAGACTGATATGAACCCTGAACTTCGAAAATTGCAACCCGGTAAGCAAGGCACTATAGCAAATAGGTAGTTAGTCGAGGTACACCCAAATATCATCCAGAAATAATCGAAACTCACCTGGTCCTGTGTCGCGAAGTGCTTATCACCGTTGTCGAACGACCAGTACGAGTGGTCGAAAGTGAAGTCCTTGGACTTCTCCCGGGTTCCATCGTTTTGTTCTTTGCTATTCTGTGGACAATTATTACGAATTAAAAAAAATGTTTCTTTTTTTTTCGATTGTAATTCTAATTTCAACACTCCAAGCCGGTGGTAGCTTTACATTTATTTTGTAATTATATTATTACATGTTTAAAAAAAGTCGTTAGTTTCTTTTTTATTTGCTTCGTAAGGAGTTTCTTAATTCGGCTTATGTTTCAATTTTATTTAATATTCGTAAGGAATTACTGCAATATCGTCTCTTGAGACTATGTATTAAGTAAAAGTATAAATCTCTAGTCCTTGTTTGATTGTTCGTCTATATGAACGCGCTAATAAAACGACTTACCTATCCAATAAAAAAAACGTTAAATAGCACATTCATTGAGAAAAATTATATAATATTATATATCATTTTAAATTATGTCAATTGATCCACGGAGGCGGAGCAGTATGGCTATTCTATAATAAAAAAAATCGAAATTCACATGTCATAGTCACATGCGACATTGACCATAATAATGATAACATTTCAAGAATATGACAGAGTTCCGCATCATATACTGACTAAAAAATTGATGATATACGGCTTTTCAGGTTCATTACTGAAATGGCTCGCCTCGTACCTAAAAGATCGCACATTTTTCGTAGTTATGAATGGTTACAAATCTAAAAAGCACACAATTTTATCAGGTGTTCCTCAGGGTTCCCATCTTGGCCCTATTTTATTTAATATCTTCATAAATGATATAACTTTGTGCTTCATGCATTCAACTCCATATATGTACGCAGACGATCTTAAGTTTACCCGGATTGTCTCATCTGTGCATGACTCTATTCTTCTTCAGAAGGACCTAAATAGTGTAGTTAACTGGTGCGAGGCAAACGGCATGGAGTTTAATGCAAAAAAATGCGTACACATAAAATTCACACGTAAATTAAAGTATATACCTACTACTTACAATTTGTACGGTAACAATCTAGATGAAGTTAATACCATTAAGGATTTGGGAGTTTTATTAGATAACAAGCTAACCTTTGTATCTCACCATGATGCAATTGTTAAGAAAGCTTCGAAATTATTGGGTTTCGTTATTAGGACTACAAAGCCGTTTAAACAAGTCAGAACAAAAATAATCCTATACAATAGCCTCGTTCGTAGCCAGCTTGAATACTGTAGTGTTGTCTGGCGACCTCACTTTTCTGCCCATTGTCTTAGACTTGAACGTATTCAAAAAAGGTTTTTATGGCATATTTCCTATCAAGCTAGAATTCAGAAATCTATAACATCCTATAAAAATAGACTAAAATATTTTAAAATGATTAGCTTAGAACAAAGAAGAGACTTACTGGACCTTACGTTTCTATATAAACTACTTCGTAATAGAATTGATTGCTCAAGCTTACTCTCTAAAATAAATTTCAGGGTGCCTTACAGATATCCTCGAAAACCTATTACGCTGTTAGTACCACCTCTCTGCAGAACTGTTTTTGCACAAAACTCAATAGTACCACGTTTGTGTAAACTATACAATGGGCTTAGTGATCTGCTCGATATCAGTACGGACTCACCTAAGACTTTCCGTAAAGTTATTACAGAAAGAATGTTACAACAGTATATAAATGTAAATATGTAAACTTATAGTACTTTGTAATGTAGCTAATGAAGTTTTTGTTATTTCTGTTCTTCACTTTTTTTTTTTTTTCCTTTCAATGTCGAAATATTGTTACTTAATGTTAATCAAGCACTTTAATATTTAATTATATAATTGTAATCGGAGCAAGAACGCTATGCATGCAGTTTTTGCTTTTGAATGGGTGTACATAATGTATCTTATTTTGTACATGATTTATTGGTGTGTAATTTATGTAACATCCGCTAGCAAAACATAAATAAATAAATAAATAAATAAATACATGCATCAAAATAGTATATCGCCATAAGTCAGTTGTCAACATTACACGGGTGAGTGATGAAGTTCTTACAGTTGCTGTAGCGTTAAAAGCGTGTGTAACCGCGCGGAGCAACTACTAAGAAAACGTATATGTGTCAGCGAGAGTGTGGAGCCGTCATTAATTTCATGTCTGTATATTTCAGGTATGTTCGCGACAGCTAATGTTTCCGACTTCTATGCCATTATCAGACATAAATCTGCTTCGTTGCTCTGCAGAGTACGAGCCAGCTCCAACTCCATACCAAAGACAATAGCTGAAAATAATTGAATTCTCCAATTGTGCGTCATATTGTTCGTATATGTATGACTGCCTCGTTGGTCTAGTGGCTAGATATAAGGCCGCAGACCCGGTGGTCCTGGGTTCAATTCCCAGGTCGGGCCAATAAATAGTTATTGGGTTTTTCTGTCAGAAAATTCTCAGTAGCAGCCCGGAGTCTGTAAGTTGGAAGTGTGTACACTCCCGTGCCTCGGAAAGCACGTTAAGCCGTTGGTCCTGCGCCTTAACTCTTTCCGGTCGTGTCGGATTGCCGTCCCATCGGATTATGAGAGCTAAGGAAAAGAGAGTGCACCTGTGTTTGCGCACACACTTGTGCACTATAATATGTCCTGCGCAGTTGGCTAATCTCTCTTGAGATTGGCCGCCGTGGCCGAAATCGGTCTGGAGGACCTTATATGTATCCGAACTTGTGACCAAATATTAATAATAAATATTCACTAACATACACTGTAAGCGTTAATCATTTTTACTAACCCACTATGGATGCTACTTATCCGAAATAGTTTATTTTATTTTATTTATTTATTATTAATTTGACAATTGAATTTTAGACGAGTTATATCTTTTTTTTAAAACACTCTGGCGGAACGTCAAACGTACAGCCATATATCGTGGTTGGACGTCATCGAAGGATCGCCGTTAATTTTAATTACGTTTGAATACCTATTGTCTATATTTACGTAATATATTTCTACTGATACGGTGATATTCATATACCGCCTTATTCATAAACTTTATTTAACTGGTGATTAGTTAAACAATATTTTGTCTTCTTCTTTCGTATGTCAAATCAATAATGACAGAAAGAGACAAATCAGCGTTTAGCTAACCAGTAACTAAGCAACGTTTATAAATAAGGCCGTTTGTTAACATTTGTTTGATATTCTTAATATACTGGAATTCCTTGCTTAGTGACATTCGTCAAGCTGAATCCGTTAATACTTTTAAGAGTCGTTTACATAATTATTATTTATCAATATAAGTATGTATTTACTATATAAATATATGTATATATATATATATATATATATATATATATATAAATATAAATATGTATGTATAAGTGTATATGTATGATTATATATATAGGATTTATGGAGGAGTATTTGTGTCATATTATGTATTTTATTAAGTTTATAAATATTTAATTAATTTTATGTATAAATTGTTCGCACACTATGCCCGATCAATTCTCCTGGCTAACAACAATATGTCTTTACTATAGAGGTTGCCTGTAAGAGATCACTGTAAGTGATAAGGCCGCCTTTGCATACTATATTATGTAAAACTTGTTCTTTGTATTTGTTATGTTTTCGTTGTGTGTGCAATAAAGAATAATAAAAAAAAAATACTTAGATAATTAATTTTCAGCACCTTTGAATGTTACTAATTAAGATTAAAAGCTATATATATTCAATTCTTTTTTTATTAAAACTAATATATTATATTGACAACAAAACTTAATGGCACCATTGACCTTACATTTGGAACTTGTTATTCTTGCATTCATTTATATATTAATTTATTTACTTTCCGCGGGCAAAAACTAAACAAGTCAAGTGTACGTGTTTTTTTATATTAAATTCCATACTTTTTATTTTATTTGTAATATGCACATAGTACAAAATAAAATAAAAAATTAAAAACATGGCGTAGTTTTTAAAAATTATAAATTGATCATAACTTGGATATAAGTTTTTATATTTAACGAATCGTTATTACTCATCAGTAATCGATCGTTTATGAGTTACGAGCCGTTAGTCTCTCATATAAGTTTTGACGTCGCTAACATGCGACCGACACTCACGAAACGATTTTATATGAACGCTTTTGAACTACGGACTCGTTTACAATTTTCCCATCCGTAAACAAAACGAATCGTCTATTGAATATAGTAAACGGACAAGAGAATAATGGATCAATATCGCCCGCATTAAACATAATATATTTTGTTTAATCTGATTACATTTGTTGCTTGGAGACGTATTGGATTAAATTATAGTCTGATTGGCTAACGTAACGTAACATATACAAACAATAACTGAACTGAAGTTCACCCTTTTCACGTCAATACTATGTTTACTCGGTAGTAGAGCTTTGTGCAAGCTCGTCTGGGTAGGTACCACCCACTCATCAGATATTCTACCGCAAAACAGCAGTACTTGGTATTGTTGTGTTCCGGTTTGAAGGGTGAGTGAGCCAGTGTGATTACAGGCACAAAGGACATAACATCTTAGTTCCCAAGGTTGGTGGTCCATTGGCGATGTAAGCGATGGTTAAAATTTCTTACAATGCCATTGTCTATGGGCGTTGGTGACCACTTACCATCAGGTGGCCCATACCTTGGAGAGTTCAATATATAAATGACGAACATAATTAAATTCATATTTAAACAATTGCAACATTGAAAGTAATGAAACTACACGTCACTGGAGTGAGCTTCTTAGTCGTCTTAAAAGGAGAGGAGTCGTCAGCCCAGCCATGTTACAACTACAGACTGTTACTTCAATTGAAATTATATTTAAAGACTAGCTGTCCCCGCGATTTCACCCGCGTATAATTAATAAAAATATAATGAATAAAAATAAGCCTAGAACCTTCCTCGATAAGAGGACTATACAACACAAAAATAATTTTTAAATTCGAACCAGTAGTTCCTGAGATTAGCCGGATCAAACAAACAAACTCTTCAGCTTTATATATTAGTATAGATTGTTTTTAACTTATTAGAACAAAGCGTGTTCATTTAGATTTCTTAAGCTATATTTTTTATTGTTTCCAAAGAAAATGAACGGAAGTTTATAAGGTGTTTTGAAGTTATTGCATTTTAGTCGGTATTGAATACGCGTGCATAATATAAATTTTTTGAAAATAACAAATTTTTTATTTCATTAAATCCAGGACATTAGATGACTTGTCCCGGAATAGTGGTGATACCATTTATATAAACCAACCACTGGAACGAAGATGTTATATCCATTTTGTAATCACACACACTAATTCTCTAACACGGCAATGCTATTCGGTGGTAGAATAATTGGTATTTAATATTTATATAATAACCTACCACAAGTACGAAATGGATCTTGTTTATAAGCGTATTAAAAATCAAAACAAATCAAATATATTTACTCAATATATATAGAAGCGTTACACTTACTTATGGATTGTCATAAATCTACCACCGGTTCGGAAATAAGCATCGCAGACCTGAGAAGAACCGGCGGAAGAAACTCAGCGAGATTTATTTTTTTATATCTCAACCTTTACATAATACATAGATCCCACGTAATATACAACAACAGAATTGTATTCTTTTTATTTGAACTGGCCTTAAGGCGATCGACAGGAAAAGACAAGTGAATACGGGTCGTATCGCCAGTTATTGGACAGATGTAATACTTTACTGAATGACGTGAACGTAAACACAGACAACTGGAACGCACTGCACAGGCATCTGTGTAAACATCGATCTTCGACATTCGCAAGCCTGTATAGTTTGAACTTGATTAATATCGAATAATATCATAACTGTATCGAATATGAATTACATCACCTCAGGTAGTTAAGTATCAGGTGGGCTCGATTAAAATTGGAAAACTTGACTCGAGAGTTTTTGCTAACTTCAATTCGTTTCCATACGAATGACAATATAGTAATGATAATGATGTTCTCCTAACCGATTTCGGCCACGGCTGCCATTCTTAAGAGACTAACGAAATACGCACGGCTCCACGTGATTTCCGAGAAAAGTCTATTTAATACCTGCACATTCATGCTCCAACCCTGGGTTTGACCTCGGGATAGCCACTATAATAACGCTTATATAAAATCAATCTATGTATATGTACATAAATATAATCGAAATACCACTGACTGACCGACTGACTACTCACGGTACCTCCAAAATTATTGTAATTTAGCATAATTACTACTTTCGCCACATAAACGTTCACTGAGAACAAATTTTAAGCAAAGTAAGGAGCCGGAGCGGGTATCTATTCATATAATATGCGCGAGGCATAAACAGACAAATTCTTTATGTAATTGACGTTAATAAAAATGTCGACCATGAAAGTAACCTATCGATATGCCCCAGTAAATATCAACAATGCCAACATAACATCAAATTATAACTTTAATAACAACATAATTGGAGTGCGGACACACACAAACGTGTTCACTAATAGGGCTCACACATACACAATAACTTGTATAATTTGAAAGACAATTTTACTATTAAACTAGCTAATCGTCCCGGCTTCGCATGGTTAGATAAGAAAAATGTATTTTGGATGGGATTTGCGTAAAATCCGTCTCATCTCATTGGTCTAGTGGCTAGATATAAGACCGCAGACCCGGTGGTCCTGGGTTCAATTCCCAGGTCGAGCCAATAAATAGTTATTGGATTATTCTGTCAGAAAATTTTCAGTAGCAGCCCGGAGTCTGGAAGGTGGAAGTGTGTACACTCCCGTGCCTCGGAAAGCACGTTAAGCCGTTGGTCCTGCGCCTGAACTCTTTTCCGGAGAGCTAAGGAAAAGAGAGTGCACCTGTGTTTGCGCACACACTTGTGCACTATAATATCTCCTGCGCAGTTGGCTAATCTCTCTTGAGATTGGCCGCCGTGGCCGAAATCGGTCTGGAGGACCTTATGATGATTTGTACAAAAGTGACAGTTACAAAAATAAATTTGACAGTCGAACTTACTTTTACAGTTAGCAGTCTCGTTTTCTTTCCATCCATTTGGACAATCAACTTGGCGTTCATGTCCTTCTCTCTGTAACAAATAATGTCAAATTATTTAAGGATTATGTAAATAATAATAATTTATCTTTTAACTTACTGGGCCGAGATGGCCGATTGGTAAGAACGCGTGAATCTTAACCAATGATCGTGGGTTCAAACCCGTTCAAGCGCTGAATTTCATGTGTTTAATTTAAAAGTGGTAGTAAATGCCCGAAAATAATAAAGTAAAAAAAGTAAAGTAACAGCCTGTGAATGTCCCACTGCTGGGCTAAGGCCTCTTCTCCTCTTTTGAGAAGAAGGTTTTGGAGCTTATTCCACCACGCTGCTCCAATGCGGATTGGTGGAATACACATGTGACAGAATTTCAGTGAAATTTGACACATGCAGGTTTCCTCACGATGTTTTCCTTCACCGTCAAGCACGAGATGAATTATAATCACAAATTAAGCACATGAAATTCAGTGGTGCTTGCCCGGGTTTGAACCCACGATCATCGGTTAAGATTCACGCGTTCTTACCAATGGGCCATCTCGGCTATTAATAATAACCTTCGGTAAAAATTAATAATGTGTCTCAGGTGTTCCAATTTAAATATCACGGACACATCCTAACCTCTAGTTTCAAGGATGATAATGACATTGAAAGGTAGAGAAGAGCATTGTCAAAAAAAGCTAACATGATTGTCCGAAGATTTGCGCGTTCGTCAAACGCTTTAAAGATAACATTATTCCACGCTTACTGCATCTCTTTTTACACATGTAGTTTGTGGGCTAATTATACATTAAAATCATACAATGCTCTTCGTGTCCTATATAACGCCTTTAGGTTGCTGATGGGGTTGCCCCGCTTCTGTAGTGCTTCAGGGATGTTTCCTGAAGCGAATATGGACTGTTTTTACGCGTTAATGCGAAAAAGGTGTGCATCCTTGGTTCGCAGGGTGCGGGCTGGCTTCAACAAAATTTTAAGCGCGATTGCTAGAAGACTAGACTGTGCTTTCATAAACCGCTGCTGTAAAGTTTCGGCTGGAACGGTATATTGTAGAATGGTACTTTTTACTCGGCTTTGTGCAAGCTCGTCGGGTAGGTACCACCCACTCATCAGATATTCTACCGCAAAACAACAGTACTTTGTATTGTTGTGTTCCTGTTTGAAGGGTGAGTGAGCCGATGTAATTACAGGCACAAGGGGCATAACGTCTTAGTTCCCAAGGTTGGCGGCGCATTGGCGATGTAAGCGATGGTTAACATTTCTTACAATGCCATTTTCTATGCACATTGGTGACCACTTACTATAAGGTGGCCAAAATGCTAGTCCGCCACTATACAATAAAAAAAAAATAATGTACATATTTGTAATAAATAATAGTATTTATTTTGTTTTTGTAACCATTTAACTGTTTCCTTTTTGTAATTTTATAAATGAGTCTTGGTTTACTTGTGTTGTATTATTTATTTGCGATTATAATTCATCTAATGCTTGACAGTGAAGGAAAACATCATGAGGAAACCTGCGTCAACACATATGTCATATACACATGTGTCAAATTTCACTGAAATTCTGTCACATGTATATTCCACCAACCAGCATTGGAGCAGTGTGGTGGAATAAGCTCCAAACCTCTTCAAAAAGAGGAGAAGAGGCCTTAGCCCGGCAGTGGGCCATTCACAGGCTGTTACTATACTGTTTTTTAACTTGTATGAGAACATAGTATTCTAATATACATGACAATTAAGATATTTCGTTTATTTTTTTATTGAATATCATAAATTTTAGGATAATATAATTTTTATTTTTTTATGTATTGTTCTTTAAATACAGGTCACCTGAAAGAGATCATGGTAATTGATAAGTCTGCCTTTGTTGCCTCTGATGATAAATACAAAACATTTTTTTTTTAAATAGTGTGATACTATTTAGATATTTTACAGTTATTGTTAGAATCATACAGCTTTATCTATAATTGAGGTTTAAGGATGCCAATATTCAGATCAATTGGTTGTGTAGAACTGGTTAAAAATTAATTTAATGTTTTTTTTTTAATCTTTGAAAACATTCTTCCATTAATTTATATCCAGCATTTTTATAGTGTAGCATAAGTGTCTTTATTCAATCAATGTTATAAATTGTGTTTTCCTTTTCAATAAAAACAGAATTTTAAACATGTAAACTATGTATGTGTTTGTTTGTAAACACTGATGTTACATTCGTGCAATGCTTTCAAAATTTCAAGTAATAATGAATGGCCGCATTTAGGTCGATATTTTTTTTCAACATTTTTTTCCTCTACTTTCATTTAAATGAAGTTCCGAGGTACAGTTTGTGTTCCAAATGCAGCCGAACCGTGAAAGTCATTGCCGTTTCATGACATCATTGTCTTTTTGTACTTTCAAAAACTTAGGTCGATTTCTCAAACCCTTATTTCTTATAACGATTTACATCAATATGTGTGCCGAATATAGGTGCTATTAATAAAAATTGAGCATTTTGATTGGATATAACGTTAAAGATTTTATGTCTGATAGCAGAATATTTCTCCCATTATATTTTCGTTTACGTTTGGTAACGGCTTATGATGACTAATGCACCAGCTTACCTTTGATTGAATGGGCGCACCCTTACAGCCACTTTTACAGAGGCCATTGTCACACATTATATTATCCAATAACTATAATTCTTAATTTTATTACATTTAACGCGAATGCGACACTACAAAGCAAATTGACATTTTATTTGATTCACTTGACAGTCGACGGGACGTTGGAGCAACAATTCATAACAATGGAGCTTAAAGTTGCCATATTAATTATATAAAACGTTTTGACATATATTAGTGCTTACATACAATTTATTCTGTAAACACAACATCACAATACAAGCTTAGTGCAAGTGTATTTTGTTGAAATAAAATATTTACCATTTGTAAATATTATAGAATATTTGTTTGAAATAAATATTGCTTAAGCCAACTGTTGTTTTCTATTGCTATTTAATAAATGTAATTCAATCACAATCTAACTTTTTATTATTATCACTTCTTAATCTAAAAACAAAATTATTTATACAAGTGGAATCTATCCGAAAATATTAAAATGTATGTGATGACTGTGCCCTTTCACGTTCTGTCAAGTGTCACATATCAAGTCGGATAAGTAATTATTTTCTGTGGCGGTCAATTGACGATTCCGATAGTTCCACTAAAGGAAAAGGTTAGAATATTAAAGATATTTTATTTAAAAACTATTTATTTGGTAATAGCTTATTTTTCTTTATAAATAATAATGTACACTGACGATTTCCAAAAATAATTGACACAGCGTTAATAAAACTAATTTAAAGTGAAGTCACATCTCATTACATAATAATGTTTGCAATTTCTTTTTAACAGACCATCAAAAATGTCGGACTCTCCCGCTCGCCCTATGAAATATCCCTACACATTTACTGCCAAGATCGCGCAGTTCCCCTTCAAGTTTTACGTGCAGAACCAATGGATCTGGCGTTACTGGATGCTTGGAATCGCCGTTGCTTCACCCGTGTTTTACAAGATCCACAAAATGGGTAATGATTATAAATCGTTTTGTATGCTCATTTAATTATTATTTTAAGGCGGGCAAACTAAGACACTTGATAGTAATCTTGAATATGTTTGCCCATAGTATACCTTGGCGCTGTCAGAAGTATACATCATTCCTTACACTATCAATGCATCGCTAACCATAAAATCTCAGATGTTATGTCTTTTTAAACAACATCTGATAAAAAAATAAGAGAAATTAGTTCAAACCGAACCACAGTAATTAATAATCCACAATTAACAGACTATACAATATATACTTAAACTGTCTTTGATGTAGGCTCCATTTTTAATCTAAAATAAATCTGCTTTTATCATCATAAACATCATGTCAGCCTTCAGATATAGTTTAACATATAGTCCTGTAATAGCTGATGACAATACATCAGGATTTTTTATAAAATTATTGTATATTTAAATATGAGCTATCATTTAACATTGTCAATCTGAAGTACCTTCTTGTAAATGTATTAATTAGGTTTTAGTTATATATTAATATGTTTATATAATATATTACAGCAAACTCCCCCGAGAATGTCAGCATGTGGGCAGAAAAAAGAAGGAAGGAAGCTGCAGCACACCACCATTAACATTCTAGACAACCTGTTCTTTAATCAAATATAATTTATGTAAGAATAATTAAAATCATGTACTAGTAATGTCTTCTTTAATTATTTTAATTCAAAATGTTTCCCTTACATAATAAATACTTTTGTTTAAACATATTTACATTCTCATTGCAAAAGTATTAAATGTACTTATATACGAAGCGCTTCGAATCCACTTTTATCATTCGCACTGCTAAACTGTGGAATACTTTGCCTGAGTCTGTATTTCCTGACAGGTACAACGTTGGTGTCTTCAAATCAAGAGTTAACAGGTATCTTCTAGGCAAGCGTACTACATCGTAGACTGTGTCGATGCTTAACATCCGGCAAGACAACGGTCAAACTCTGACCTATTATGGGTAAACAAAAAAAAAAAAAGTGTGCTAATCTCAGTAGATAATTAAATAAAATTAGTCAAATATGTATATTAAATAAATTTAGGTGCGATAGAGGAGATATGACATTATTATGTAAGCAAATCCTCTTATTAGTTGACTCACAGTGATGGGATTGCAATCAGACATGAGTTGGATGAGAAGCAGTAATAATAATGTTTTAGTCTAGAGATACAATAGTATAATACCAACATCTCAATAGACATTACGAAAGGCCTTTGCCCAGCAGTGATATATTAATCTGATATTCTACCTTTGAGGCCTCTGCCTCGAATTTTGCGGGCAGCGGGGCGGGGGCGGCAGCGGCAGCGGCGCGGGAGTGGGGAAGGCAACGCAGACTCGAAAAAAAAAATCCCGCACCGCTATTTTCGCGGGTCGGTTTATTTGATTTTACGCATGATCCCGCCGCTCCCGCGCCGCCGCCGCCGCCGCCCCGCTGCCCGCAGGATTCGAGGCAGAGGCCTGAGTAACATTGTAATGTCGTTCTAGTTTAGAATATGCATCGTTCAGTATTACAAGTATAAAGTATACAGTAGTGTTACAAGTATAGGGAATATAACCATTAAAGTTGTCCAGTCATCAACGCCCAAACTCTAATACCTTTTTAGTGAAATTGTCGGCTTTTATTGCTTATCTGCTTTAAATTTGAAAAAATGCGACAGAACAGATATTAAATTCATAATAAAATAAATAAAACAACTCTGTTTGTGGTGCTTTATTCACTAAAATATAAATTATTATAAAACTTATAAATTAAATCAATAAATAATTACAGAAAAAAAAAATGATAATTAATACCTGAAAAACAGTGTACATACTGAAAATCAACATACTAAGTTAAGAGTGCAATGTTCCTTTAGGAATGCTTTTTGATCGTTTAATAAATTCACTGGGTTGCCATTGGCCAGTTACAATACCAACAATTAATAAATATATACGACAAAAAAAAAAAACAAATCCACTCACGTTGCTGGTACGTTTGCTAAATATAGCTCGTTAATTAAAATTAAGTAAACAAAACATCCTCGCGCGTGAAAAAATTAAATAAAAACAACAATAGACAAAAAAATCACATTTCAAAGGAATTAATTTAAATATAAACTAGGTCTATGACGCGGATTCTCATTACCAATATCTAAACTGAATTAATTTAATTTTTTATATCTTTCTTATGCATGTGGTTCAATAACATACTTTCCTTATTAATGTCATATAAGTTTAGAGATTGTGTTCAACATATGCAGGGTTATTTGTAACGACCCAGCAACCTCGCAGGACTAGATAGCTAACACCATAAGCGACAACTTTTGTTCTATGAGTTCGGGCATAACTCAATACATGACAAAAAAATAATTGTGTTACCTATCTAGTCCTGCGAGGTTGCTGGGTTGTTACAAATAACCCTGTATAAGTCAATAGGTCTAATAATAATTAACGTTTGCTTTATATTTCCAGTACATACGGTGGAAGAATTGTGCAGCCAATAAAATGATATAATACCTTACTATTAAAGATTATATAACAGGTGAATTGAACACCAATGTCTCTCTCTCTATCATCAATAATTTGACATATGAAAGAATATGACAAAGCACTGTGTTACTGAACAAGTTATAACAGTAAAGAGGGTCGATTATAAAGATATATTTTTGTTCTATTTCAATTACACATTTTTAATCAAAATAAGAATAACATCAGACTCGTTTTTTTTCAAAATAATAATTAAGAAGATTTATTGTATGGTCGTGTTGACTCTTTGAAAATAAATAAGTACTTCAGTATTTACTTTAACTATATGTTGATATATAAACTCCTATTGTATTAAAAGTATACACACGATTTAACATTACACATTTTAACGTCTCAGGCACTGCTTTGTAATATGAATTACGGGTAAAGCACAATATCGTTTATAGAGTCCATTTCAATACAACTAGAACATTATGTAAATGATACGTCGAAATAAAATACTATTAAAAAAAGATTTAAATAGCATAGCATACATAATTGCATTGAAGTGTTATAACTTAAAAGAGCGCGTGCGCAAACTGAGCTAATGTATTTGGTTCTATATGTATGTTTAAAGTAAATAGTATATAATTATTTGGACGTTTTCATTTGCTTTATGCTTCACATACATCATATTGAAATAGATTTATAAAATTATCATACAAAATCTAGAGCATCTATTACTAAGTTGAACGATTTTGACAAAGTTAATGTGTTGTACAAAGATAATAATATCTTAATTCAAATTTCTTATGACCGACGAAGCTATATGAGATTTTAACTATAAATATCTTTAGCAAACTGTTATGAAGTTACAAATCAAATAATAACTATTTTCATTAAGTTAAAAAATTTACGTCAGCATTCCAAATTAATTTATATTAAGCTCAAAAAGCCTCTCGCACATGAATCTTTTGCACTACAAAGCATAATTTGAACGAGTTAAATAGAAGTAACAATTTTATACTATGTACCTAGTAATTTAATATATACAAAGAAATTTTCCACAAAATTTGGTTATCTAAATGACCCAACCACTGAACTAAAAACTGGACTCAAAAGTAATACAAGTCTTATTTAAATTGTGTGACAATGTATGTGTATTTTTTCATAATCAATATCTGACACTAAAATGAAGAAAAAAAAGAACTGAACATTTTCTTTTGTCCTGCAAAAGAGCACAAAGTATGCAAAGCAGATATAAACTAAATGCAACAACTATTTTGTAATCCTTACATACTTATATGAAATGGCCAAAACATGTTTGTTACATTCTAAACAGTAAAAGGCACAAAAGCCGTCTTATCGTCAATTTTATCCGACATATCAATAGATCATTACATACTTATTTTTTAAAAATTACCTTAATTTACGCCTAATTTTTACTTTTGTTTTACTTCTAAAATTTTGTTCAAATATACAGGATTCGCTTAATTATCCCCCACAATTGACCAATCAAAAAAAAAACATTAACCTAGATTTTTTTTACAATTTATTCAACGTGAGCGTTTTATACATCAATTCGACTCTATGGTTTAGTTTCATAGATCACAATAATACTACAACTATATAGTCTATGGTACTGATTAAAGCACGACTTATTAATAACTACCACACCATACCTCAGCGCGTAACTTTTATAGCAGAGTGACCGGCACTATAAAATAAGTTTTTGACAAAGTTTTTTTATAAGCCTTTAAGCAGAGCTATATTTGAAAATATACATAGTTTTCTAGTCTCCATAATTCTTAATTTTTGCAGAAAACATTTTACATTTCAAAAATACTAAGCTAACTAGGGAATTGAATATGATCCACTTGTAACGCCTAATTATTGTTTCACATATTTCTTTCAAATGCGGCGAACAAGTGAGCGAGAGATATCACGTCCTGCTGCTGAACGCGATTATGGTTCATTGATTAACTATTAATATTACGATTGTGAGTATTCTTTATTATGTCCATAATTTTAAAATATTTTGTCTTTGCAAATATATACATAGTATAATCATCAAAATATACCGAAAATGATAGTCCTCCTGCGACAGAATGTCGAAAAAGAATTTTTGGACAATAACTATTCGTCTATGAGTCATGGTTTAAGTGGATTATGTCTATGTAGACATGTATATATGTTTATTACATAATAGCAACAGAATATTTACAAAATCAATATAGTTATTTTGTCTAAAATGTTTTATTAAAGTTACGCTTTACTTCAATAGAGTAAGTAGTCGATGAGGCGAGGTGGGGTGAGCGTACATCAGTTTAATTTCGGCCTTTTGGACTTCGGAGCATCTTCATCGACAAGCTCTTCCGCCTCAACATTGGTGTCAGGTAGCGATGGAAGGTTCAATTCCGCACAGCGTTTGTTAATATATTTCTCCAATCGCATTCCGGCTCTGAAAAGTAGAAGAAATGTTTTTATTTTTCAGGATCGCTGCGCAAGTTCTTGTGGCGTCATCGGTGTGCGCTAATTGAACCCTAATTGCCTCTGTTTTTTTTATTGTATAGGTAAGTGGACGAGCGTATGGGCCACCTGATGGTAAGTGGTCACAAACGCCCACAGACAGTGGTTTGTATATTTCTTTAAAAAAAAAAAAACAACATCGCCACTGCGCCACGAACCTTGGGAACTAAGATGTTACGTCCATTGTGCCTGTAATTACACTGGCTAACTCACCCTTCAAACCAGAACACAACAATACAAAGTACTGTTGTTTTGCGGTAGAATATCTGATAAGTGGGTGGTACCTACCCAGATAAGCTTGCACAAAGCTCTACCACCGAGTAAAAATTGTTTCTGTAGTGTCGCATTTATTTAGATATATTTAATTTAAAGCTCTCGAACTGATTATTCATACCAGTTAACAATTAGCCATTTGCTACAAGTCAATGATTAATATCTATTCACCTTATCTATCTTGGTACCTTGTCATATATAATTTAGGATTAAAATACTGGCTAGATCATAATATTTTTAATTAAAAAATAATGTTAAAAATTGAAAAGACTATTCTATATTTTAAAATACATAAAATTTTATGATAAAGGAACTCACTTGGCAACGGGATGTGTGTCCTTGTTGTATGTGTAACAATTTGTGAATATCAACGCGACGTCATTCAGCATCTGTTCATTCGTCTCGTAGTCTTCATCTTCCAGTTTTGTCTTGATCGCATTGAAGTCCATCGGCTGTTCGATGACCTCGAGGTAGTCAGGTACCTGTGTTAGATTATATTCAATATGAAATAAGAATTATTTAAATGACATTTGCATTTAAGTAACTTAATTTATAATATCCTGGGACATTATTCACACAAGGCCATCTGATACCAAACTAAGCAGAGCTTGTACTATGGAGACGAGACAACTGATATACTACATTAAATATACTACTTTTCGTTTGGAAATACATATTTATATAGATAATTACACCTAGACTCAGGACAAACAGACTTGTTCATGCACAGAAATGTCCGTCCTGGGTGAGAATCGAACTCACGACCTGCGGCGCGAAAGGCAAGTATCTACCGACCACGCCAACCGGCTCGTCAGGTAGATATCGATTTTTAAAAGCAGTCATTTGTTAAGGATATAAATGTAATTAATGTTTTGGTGCGTCTTACCTCCTCGACAGTAACGGGCTCATGGAATGGCCAGCTATCTTTGTGTTTCATGGCGTCTCGCAGCAAAGTGGCCAGTGACTCCGGCTCAAGTCGTGCCCTCTCGAGTGCTTCCCGGCTGCGCTTTTTGCTTGCTCGCTCTTCTGTAAATGTATCGCTCATATGTATTTCATTATGACAGAGTTTACCAGTTCAGAATAGAGCAAAGACGACTAAATTTTCACGAACATGGTGGAATAAAATTCAAGAGACGAGACATTAGCCCAGCAATGGGTACTTCAAACACTTTATATAACATTTAATTTTTATATTTATTAAGGTATATTTTTATTGACGGTTTTAAAAGTTTATAGACTTTTAAAATATTATATTAATCATCATAATTTCAATGGAACAAATTATTTTTAAAACGTGAACTTACCATGGATACCATTTGTAAGAGATTTCGTTTTTCCACTTGATGTACCGTTTACTGTGTGTTCCTTTGGTCTGAAAAATAATATTAAGTTAATCTTTGATACAATCTACAGTTAATACATCATTTAAGATTGCTCCTGTTTTATGTAACTCTGTATATTATTATAATTATTAATTAAGTGAAAAGGAAACTCTCAGTTAGATGATTTTTTTTTGAGATTGCCAAAAATTCAATCAACTGTCTAATGAGTGTGCCGGTGTAGCTCCAGGAACTAGGCTTATTTCACATGCTACGGACTTATTAACATTATAAGGAGTGTTTTATAGTTGTTGCAGTACTAATGTTATAGGCGAAGGTAACGACTTATTCTCAGGTGACGTAAGAATAATAACAATACTTTGGTTGAAAATCATTAGATACATATTACAATAGTGATCTCCCGGCTTTCAGAATAAGTCTTACTTGAAGAAAGTAAAAAAAATGCCCACATTTTTTTAAAAATATGTTTAAATTAAAAATAAAACTTTAATAATATCAATGTCCACAGAGAGAAAGACAATAATTATAACTCACTTGCGCCCTCTCCTGGAGCTGCCTTGCACCGACGTCTCCTCACTTGCCCTCGACTTACGCGTCTTCAGCTTCACCAGCGCCGTGTTGTACTCGCTATCCTCAGAATCTGTATATTCAGATACGTCGGTTACTAAGATACATTCTATTAGGTACAAATTTTATCCTTTTAAGCGACAGAACAACAATTATTTTAGCAACTTTTTTCTTGACACCATTTATTAGTATGTATTTAGTATGTGATCAATGGCTTAGCGAGCGAGAAAAGCAAGCATTAGCTTACACCTATTGAGATGAAAGGGATGTTTTACTGGCAAACCCTGCTTTAAACACTGACCATTATCACAATATTAATACCGATTAATAACAAAAAGCGGTCAGCTGCCGACAGTACTTGTTACCAATTTATTTTGTTATAAATCAGCTATCAAATTATTGATATGAATTTTTCCCAACACTATCGCCGTCACTCGACGACAATTACAAGCAGTAGATACCAACGAAGCAATACATAAGAAATGTTATGTTGATAAAGATAGAAAAAGGATTATGAAAATAAATTATTATAATTGTATCTAACTATATAATACTTAATGTTTATTTGTCTTTGTTTTAGTTGAGTCGAAATGGCCCAGTGGTTCGAACGCGTGAATTTTAAACGAAGATTCCAGGTTCAATTTACATTGACTTATACAGGGTTATTTGTAACGACCCAGCAACCTCGTAGGACTAGAAACACCATAAGCAACAACTTTTGTTCTACGACTTCGGACATAACTCAATACATGAAAAATAATTATTTTACAAGTTTTTGTCGTACTGTCGTGACATTTGTAGGTCTATATTTCATTCATAAACGAAAGGACGACTTTTCCGTTTAAATTTATAAACATTCAAACGGGAAATTAAATTAATACTTATTTTTGTATGAAAATAAAATCTAACAAATTATCAAAAGTCGTAGAACAAAAGTTGTCGCTTATGGTGTTAGCTATCTAGTCCTGCGAGGTTGCTGGTGTGTTACAAATAACCCTGTATATTAATAACTAGTGAGTCGATGGACGATAACACACTTCGGAAATAAAAAATTTAGATCCCGGTTATTTATTATACATATTGAATATAAACAATAATTAAAAAACAATATTTAATAACAAATATGGACACAAATTGTCTAAAATATCATTTTAGTATGATTTAGAGCGTGGACTCCAGTTAACGGCTTTGTAACATTATCACCAATTAAGGCTAGTATTGTATTTCGAAAGAGTTACACAAAGACCATGCTTCTAGCAAATGAAAACAAGGCGCAAGCACAGCATTAGATGGGATGAAAAAATAATGGTCGGTGTCGGAACTGGTACGTAGGGTATATACTTTCTTCTTCATAAAATCGCCGGTCAGTTATGCCACTATCAATTATTATAAAGAGACAACTTTGTCGCTTCATATGAAATTAAATTAAAAAAAAATTATTTATCAAAAGTAGGTTCCAAATTCAACGCAAAGGACTTTAATAATAGTTCCCGGCGTGTATATAATTCATAGTCGAACAGTGCCGTTGCGTGCGGCAGCATTCCGATATCCGAGTACCAGCACCGAGAACGATAGCGGCGAGAGCGAGGCTCGAGCGAGACGAGGGTGAGACAGAGACGGCGAGAGCGGGTGCGAGAGGGTGAGAGAGAGAGGGCAGAGGGACGCACCCGACGAGTCGGAGCGCGCGCCGCGCCGCGACACAGCCCGCGCCGCGCGCGCGCCGCGCCGCCCCGCCTCTTGACAACGAGCCACACGTCACTTGGGTTACAGACTTACGGGCTAGCGCGCTGTCTTATATATAAAAACCTAATCGAATTCATATTTTTCATGGAATTCAAAATAATCTATGGCACCGCAGATGTGTCTTCCTTTTCACCGATATCTATGTCATATCTCTCCAATTGTGTAAGATGTAAACTGTGTTTAAATTTATTGGGTATCCTGTTGGGATATTATGCAATCCTAATGAGAATCGGAACGTCACGACAGCTGTCATTGTAACAGTACAGTTTGTATAAAAATGTATTTTTTTTATTGCATAGGTAGGACGGGTTTATGGGCCACGTCGTGGTAAGTGGTCACCAATGCCCATAGACATTGGCATTGTAAGAGATGTTACTAACTAACTAAAACGCCAATACGCCACTAGCCTTAGGAACTAAGATGTTATGTCCCTTGTGCCCGTAATTACACTGGCTCACTCATCCTTCAAACCGGAACACGACAGTACCAAGTACTGCTGTTTAGCGGTAGAATATCTGATGAGTGGGTGGTACCTACCCAGACGAGCTTGCACAAAGCTCTCTACCACTAAGTTTTTATTATTTAAGAAATAACATTATTTCTTTTACTTAATTCATTCACAATTAAGTTTCTCATTTAATTTTTGATACTGTAAGCATGTACTTATGTATATTGTAACGATAAAACGATAAAGCAACAACAGTATTCATTATTATGAAATATTTTGGCATATAATTTCTTTGCTATATTGGAAATATACATGCATAAATAGTAAAGCAGTGCTAATGGTATCTATGATGAGTACTCTAAATCTAATGTAGAAATATGCTGAATTAAAGAGCTCGGGACGAATAAAACATGTTTACGTTATTAAAAATAAATGTTTTGTTAAACATTCCGTAGATTTATATCGACAGCAATAGCGAAAAGTTCCCATTCTTATTAGGATCGCATAGAAATAAACATAGTTGCCAAGCAACACTCTCACGCAGGTCTGAATTACTTTAATACGTATAATCGGTACAGCTGATTTTGCACAATGTCATTTTTGGTGAACACAAGCTAAAAGCGATATAGACGGAGACATAGCTTATGCATATCGGTAATATTCGTATCGGGCATCGAGAGCATACAATCTCAGCAAACGAATTAAATCACTAAACACATATGTTTCTAAACGTTGGAATTAATATCTTTCGACCACTCAGTTGCTAAGTTTTAGTCGCTTAGAGGTCAAGTTAGGTTATCCTAGACATAGTAATCGCTCGCAGCTAGTTGCATGAACGTAAAAGAGTATACATCGTAGTCTCCGAGAGAGTATACCGATTTCGCCGCCAAGGTCATTCGCCAAAACTAGGCCGCGTGCCGCAAAACGTTCGACGCGACGTATAGTTTCGGGGTCGCGCTCGGGTGGCCGGCGGGGGAGGGGCTCGTACCTCGCTCGGGCGCCTGGCAGGCGTCGCACAGGAAGCGGCGCGACAGGCGCAGGCGCGGCGCGGCGCACTCGGCGTGGAAGCGCGCGGCGCACGCGCGGCACTCGGCCGCCAGCCGCCCGCCGCTGCCGCACGCCGCGCACACCGCCACCGCCGCCGCCCTGACGGACGCGCTTGACGTTACGCGGCTACTGGAGTGGCACTCACGACGTACTTCACCGGACCGGCTTCCGATTACAGTCGAACCTCGATTATCCGAACCGATCGGGACTGAGACTAGTTCGGATGATCGAAACGTGAGTTTTTTGGGACGAGATCGTATTCGACACCTTTTTACATAAAAATAATTCATACATATATATATTAAAATTTGACACGCTTATTAACGTTGAAATATATATATGTATATTTTCGACAGCTAAAAACAGTCGAATACTTTTTGTTATATTATTTTTATAAAATCGTCAATTTTTAATTGACGAACGGCTGGAACACGTTTTTGAGGGGCCAGGTTAACAAACAATGTATTATTCGCACCGATGTTCGGATAGACTTAGTCATCGTTCGGATAATTGAGGAATAGGATGATCGAGATTCTACTGTACTTGTAAATCTAAAATCGTCGACTTAAACGTATTATATTACCCGTCATCAAGTATGTCCTCGGCGTCCTCGTCCGTGTAAAGTTTTCTACGTTTCCTCGGCGTTTTCTCTTTGGGCTTACATTGCTCGCAGAACCAGTCGCCCTCCGGCACTTTCTGGAAAGCATAAAAAGAACAATCGTAGTAAAAACTTGAAAAGATAAAATAGCGAGGGTCGTTAAACAACATACAGAGGTAAATTGAGTCAACGACATAAGTAAATTGAGTCAACGACATAAGTTCAAAAATACGGTAGAAGGTAAATGAGGAGACTTAGTTAATGTTAAATCAAAAATAAATATATATTTTTGATTCACATTAAATTCTAATCAATGTTTTTAATATTTAATATTTTTTTATTAATATCCTGGGACAATTATCCACACACGGCCATCTGATCCCAAACTAAGCAGAGCTCGTACTATGGAAACCAGACAACTGATATACTTACATATACTACTTTTCTTTTGTAAATACATACTTATATAGATAATTACACCCAGACTCGGGACAAACAGACATGTTCATGCACACAAATGTCTGTCCTGGGTGGGAATCGAACCCACCACCTGCGGCGTGAAAGGCAGGTATCTACCAACCACGCCAACCGGCTCAATTAAAAACTTTACCTTCTTTTTTAAACCCAACTGATAGCATGAAAAGAAAAATTTCATTTCAATATATGTGAAAGTATAAAATATGCCATTGAGGTCAGACAAGTCGACCGACTAGACAAAATCAGAATAAAATTAGACGTAGGCAACGAACCGAGAGCTTAGGCTTGAGACAGTAGAGATGGTGGCCCTTGTTGCAGCCGTCGCACAGCAGCATGTTGTCGGGGTCGGCGCGACGGCGACACACGCGGCAGCTGGCGTGCAGCACGCTGGCCGCCCAGCTCACGCTGCTGTCCAGCGCCAGCAGGTGCAGCGCCAGCGACGCAAAGCTGCGGCTCTCCATCAGCGACACCTCCCAGCGTTCCAGCGCCTCCAGATCCATCGGCTTGTTCCTGGCTTCGCGGTCCTTTCGCTCTTTCTCGTCGAGACCTTGTGATGTGGTAGATAAATTAGCTATAGAGGTCTTAATTCGACGGCTTAAAACAATGGATTCATAAAAGCCCACATCCGCGACATTACAACACAGGCATATGTATACAAACAGGCAGACTATATTACAAAGACTTTACATTTATTCTCATTACATGAATATTTTCTATAAATACCCTAAAATACGCACCAAGTGGTCGCTTGAGATATTTCTGGTGTATCGACTGAGCGACCTGCAGCAAGGCACACGCGAGCCCTCGCACTACGTCGGGCTTCGCGCCGCTATCCTCTTCCGGCTCCGTCTTTACACCGTTTACTTTCGGCGTTTCCAACCAGTGACCAGGGTCCCGGTATCTATTCTCTGCTATCGTTTCCAACTCCGATTCATCAATGTCTGCAAAGAAAACATGAACTTTATTTATAAGATACAATACTATTTACTTATTATACAATATTTAAGATACCTCGTCGCTTAACATTAAGTTACCACAAGCAGTTAGTTGACAATGAAATTTTTTTAATAAAAATAAAAGCACCAATAAGGTACCCTTATATATTTGCCATAAGAGCTTATTATGTTTTAAATATACTAATTATATAATTGTAATAATGCCAATATACCTACCATTAGGTAGTTTGAGGAGACCATCAGGCTGGTGGTAATCGTCACGGAACTGTTTCCCGGGACCCCAGCTGAGGTAGTCCGCCTGCTTGTCGTACCCGCGCAGCATTATGGTGCCGCGCCACGCCTCGCGGTCCTGGTGACATACGACTTGTTACCTTAGTTCATAGAACTAGCACGTAACCATACTTCTACTCCAGACAATTTCAAATTAAAAGAAGTTATCAATCTTATTATAGTATACAGCGTGTAACAAAATTCGTGTCCGACCCGTGAAGTGGTTATACGGTATCGTGTGTCGGTTCTATTTATGTAATAATTTTTAAAATAAGCAAAAAATTTACCCGGGTTTTTTTTTTAATTTAATGACGAAAATTACTTTGCAACACAGGTGCGGGCATTAGCGCTCGATAGCTCTTACCTATCGGGTAGCTAAGACACGAGGTCATGACCTCAGTAGTCCACGTTTTTACCACCGACAGTGTCGTTTAATACAATTAATATATTTTTTTATGTATATTTTTGCTTGTATTTTAAAAATTTGGCCTGTATATTTATACAAGCCAAATTATAATACTAGGAAAAAAATCGTATAAAGAACCAATATTAAATGAAACAGTTGTCCATCATAACAAATTACATACAACATACATACAACATACAATAATAAATTTAAATAAACAAATGCGTCAATTACCTTAACTTTCAATGCACCGAGACATCCATGGAAGATTTTCTCCTCCAGTTCAAGGATGTGATCACGCAAGGACAATTCTAACGCTTCAGATAGAGAACAATCGGGAGGCACAAACAGAGACGGCTGTATTTTCCTCGGTCGCGTCGATGGTGCGTGCTGTGTGAGGGCAAATCATTAGTCATTTATTTATAATGAAAAAAAAAAGTTAATGTTAAAATTTCTACAAAATTTTACTTCATTATGTATTAAGATATATATAAATCCTTAACAATTTAACAAAAAAGAGCATAGTACTAGTGTAACAGCCTATAAATTTCCAACGGCTGAGTCTTTTAATTCGCGAGCTTACCACTGTGCTATCTGAGCGCTGTTTATACAAGATCTGTCATCTATTGATTAGTATTTATTCAAAACAATGTACACATTTATAAACCGATAATATAACTTACAGGAGTCACTGTGGGAGTGAGTAAATGCAACGGACACTTCTTAACATAATCTATAATGTTTGCTTTATCGAGTTCTAAAGTCTGTCGTAGATCACTCTCTCGCAGGCCACGTTTGTTTAGAGACTCTATAAGCGCCTCTATTTGTTCTTCTGTGTTGTACACCCACCATTGCGGTCTGAAGTCACCCTGGAGGAAGATATAAAAATAATTACTTACTATTTCTTATACCTATTTTGATTAATATATTTATTGAAGTGAAAACTTCTTTAGCGGCGTTGTGCACTTTTTTATGATGGGTAAAAAAAATGTTAAACTCGCGTCAGGTCACGTGACCCTGATTGAAAATTCGTAAGACGGATTTTGAAGTGTTAAATTTTTAATGTAATATAAATTGTCATGTTTGTGTACGATAGCGCAATAAATGAATATTGTATTTTATCACATAAATTATAGTACTTTTATACTGATAATTAAAGCAAGTCCAGTAAATTTTTTCCCTAATCATTCCAAAATATAAAAAATGCGCAACGTTAATATTTAAGTTTTCACTTCACAACCCGTTGTTTTTTTTATATACAGTGTGTAACAAAAACCCTGTCCAACCCGTAAAGTGGTTATTAGGAATCGTGAGTCAGTTCAATTTATGTAATAATTTTTACAAAAACTTTATTCCGAATAAAATTTAATTAAATTGAATTACGAAATCGAAAAAAGGATCGGACAGGGTTTTTTTTAACACACTGTATATTTATAAAATATATTATACTAATGTTATGAAGCTGTAGTTTGTTTGTACAAGTTAATCTTAGATCTTTTACCAAATATTAGCAATAGAAAACTTATTACGAAAGGTTTTATATTGTATAACATCACATTACTAAAGTTAAATTTAAGGTATATATCTCTCATTATTAGATTTAATATTAATGTTCATATATTAATACCAACTGACCTTCCCATGCACATAGCATGTGTCGATGTGTGCAGTGCACACGAGTAAGTCGCGACATTGCTGCACGACCGCTTCCGAACCGTTCAGCTTTTGACTGAGCCCATTTAAGTTAGCTAACGGCTTCTTCGGGGAGCTACCGCGAGAATTGGACCCCGATTCATTCTCTTTGTCGCTTCCTGCTGTGAAGGTGCACAGAAAAAATATTAAATAACACTTTATAATAGTTATTAAACTTAAAAACAAAGATCTAATTTTTACACTCTCACCCTGCTCCCTCTGTCTTTCCCGATCACGTTCGGAATGGAAGAGTTCTGTGACGTAGGCCATGACGTCATCCCGCGGTGCGGGCGGCGGTGGGAGGGGCTTGTTGCGACATGGCCCGCGAGGCTCCGCCCCCGCCTCTACGAACAGCCCAGCAACGCGTCGGGTCAGCCAGTATCGGCGAAATGCGCGGTCTGTGCCTGGAAATAGAAATATTTCTGTATTTATAAAACTGTTAGTTTTTGACTAGATAACTATTTTTTTAAGCCCAATTTTTTAATCATAGTATTTTTTTAAATATTTATTGTTATTATTTTACAAAACAATGTGCCATACATTCCTATTTTGTATTTAAATATAATTTAATTTAGGTACTAAATTACTAAAACGAAAATGTTAATTTTTTAGAATTACTTCTAAGTATGAGTGAGTGACCACTCAAGTTATATCAAGTTACATGAAATTGATCTAATTGATTTCATTCAACTTACCAACATAAGTTGTATGATCGAAAAGTTGAGCCTGCATCTCCTTTAACTTTTTCTCATATTCCACTCTCTTATTGTCACTGTCTTTCTTCAGGTTTTCTATCGCTTCTTTCAACTCCTCATCCGCTGCCTTTGCTTTATCACCAGTTAATTTGAGCTCTTCTTTTTTTAGAGCACTTTCCTTCTTGAGTTCAATCCGGGCAGCGGCTAGTTGTGGCTCACGTTTGCGTTCATTTATCTAAATAAAAAACGTATATATTGACCATATATATTGATCATATTGATCACCATCATCATTATTTGAAAGAGACCTCGAGGACGGGGCCCGATGCGTTGGTCGGATCAAATCCGTACCGCACTCGACATGAAAGTTCACGATGCACAACACGTCGCAATCCACAGAGCAACATGGCGCGACATCGTCCGAAAACAAGTCGTCAGTGAAAGGGGTCACAGCTAACACCATAAGCAACAACTTTGGTTCTACGACTAACCCTGTATATTGAATCATACATATTGACCGATAGAGCAAAAACTGATTTACAAGCTTTAATATACCTGTAGTGTTCGTAGAGCATGTTTCAAGTTCTTGTATTCCTCTAACTTCTCTTCAATTTGGTCACGAACTGTTGCATAGCTCATAATTTGATTCATAAGGCACTGTAAAATCTGGAACTTATCATCTGAAAATAGAACAGTTTTAAACTTTAGTTGAAGTTTTCACCGAGCAATATTAGAAGGTTGAATTAATTTGATTGAATATATAATTTCGGAAGTAGTATGGCGCCCTTCGAAGAGCGGATACCGCTTGTTTTTAGTGGATATTCCGGCGCATTTGAGGCCCGGCGGGTCCGACATACGGAAGCGTAAACGTGTGGCATACACGCGTTTTCGATCGAGAAAAAAAAGGACATTTCGCATATATTCACTGACACAATACTCCGAAACGAGCATTATGTCAGTGAACAAATGAAGCTAGTTAGAGGCGAAAGCTGCTGCTGAATAGTCGTGGATCGTCGCTCACCCAGCGGCAGGTCGGCGAGGTGGCGGGCGCGCAGGCGGCGCAGGGCGGCGGGGCGCGCGGTGCGCAGGCGCAGCGCGGGGTCGTCGGCGCTGCTGTAGCCGCCGCGCTGGTGCAGCCGCCACGCCGCGCAGCGCGAGCCCGCCGCGCCGCCCGACGACAGCAGGTGCAGCCTGCGCCACGCAGGGATACAGGTGATGACTAGCTAGCACCGGTGCTTATTGCCTATTCACTCCACAAACGAGAATCCGCTTCTATGTCACGTGTACGTCATCATTATGGAGGCGAATGAGTGAGTCAATTTCTCGCCTTGCTTGTCGGGCTTAGATAATTGACCTATTGACCTTTTTACATATACTCTCTTCTTCTTCCTGCCCTTATCCCACTACGTGGGGTCGGCACAACATGCATTTTTCTTCCACTTCTTTCTGTCACTCGTCATCTCAGTACTTACACCTTTCATACACATATCCTTTCTTAAGCAATCCATCCAAACTTTTTTTACATATACTCTATTTTTATAAAACTCGTTCCAAAAGTACCGCAGCACTTCGCTGACGGTGGTGGGGTCGAGCGGCAGCTTGCTGAGCGCGGTGCCGAGGTAGGTCTGCGTCCACTTGCCCGCCTTCGTCGCCAGCTGGATCGCGCGCAACGTGTCCACGCCGCTGTCCGGTTGAACGACCTCTGTAAGTAAAAAAAATAAATTACATAGAAATTTTATTTCTAATATAATTCATCATTGCTAATTATGTAGTCAAGCAAGTTAATGTCTCATTGTCTCATTGTTCTAACATTACCTCTTTTGCGACAATTGACATTTTATGATATTTGTTTTACTGTAATTGTTTTATGTTAATGTGATATCAAATGTATTGTTATTATTTAAGGCCATATCTTACCAACAGACTCCTGAATACGATTGCTTTCGTTATACTCCTCGGCTTCGTCTTCTTGCAAGGAGAATATTGTTGTGAGTAACATTTGTACCAGTTCACTGAATATCCAAGCGTGTTCTTTATTTGTTAATGATTTTCTAAAAGTCTCCAAGTCTAGATCATTGTGGAAAACATCTTTGACTTTTAATAACTCCGAGAAATTATGTACAAATTCGAGTACCGACAGAAAATCACCAAAGTGTTTATGTGGAATCCCTTCTACTTCAACTGGAGTGCCTTTCGGTATTATCTGCAGAAAAAAAAAAAACATAATTACGATTTGAGTAAATATTACATTAGGATTCTAAAAAATTGTTATGTTTGTACTGAAAGATTAATTGTTTAGGCATAGAGCACACATTTTGATCCATTTTCGCACAAATCTTTTAGAAAAGGTAGACTTTGCTACATTGTTAGGCTTCTGCAGTCTGGTCTATCTACTATTATCTATATAGATAGATGAACTTAGTATTTTATATATATTTATATTTTTTAAGATAATATCCAAGTTATACCTTATGATCTTCCAACTCTTGGTCATCCTTAACTTTCTGCCACTCCTTCATGTATGCCATTAGTCTCGCGTTTTTTTCCTTCTTCTTTGCTTTCTCTTCCTCTCTTCGTTGACGCATTTGGTCTTCGGCTCTTCTCATTTTATCTGCCAAATCTTGCGCCGATTTCCTTGCTTCCGGATCCATTGGAGTTTTAGGTTTAACTATAGGAAAAAATATATAATTTAATATTTTGTTTATGGATATTTTTACACATAGTAACTATATAACTTGATTTTAATAGTAATTAAAAACAATAAATTTTAAAGTCAAAAGTCAAAAATCTTTATTCAGTATACAAGCGTTACACTTACTTATTGTCATAAATCTAACAACAGGAAAGAAAACTTTTTCACTGATTTTGAACAGGAAGCAAAAACTTTGAGAAGTCACATAGATACATAAATATTTTGAAATTAACAACCAAATGTTTTTTCCCCTGTCTCATTTACCAATTCCAGCCGATGGTAGTTATATTGTTATTATCTACTTATATATTACTTTGACGATTGACAAGTAATTGTAATATAATATTGATAAAGGTAATTTGTATTTGTATACCTTCTGTCTTATCTGTTTTTTTGATAAATTTGTCCATAGACTCTTGTCTACCTTTCTTATCTGGACTAGGTTTCTTCATCGACTTATTTAGTTTAGACGATGAACCGGGTTTCACTGGCATCTTTGATGATGACGGTGGTGACATGCTTGTCTTCATAAGTTTCTTTGATGAAGGGAAGTCCGGTGGACTTCCTGTGAAGATTTGGTCGAAGTTCACTTTGGCTATATTGTATTTCTCTATTGCTGATGTCTAAAAACAATGAAATTAATTTAAGGGAGTGTAATTTTCACTGATATCCTAAGTTTTATCTTTAGTTTGTTAATTAAATTTACACAATTTCTTTCAAACGAAAGAAAGATAACAATTCATTAAGTGTATAATGAATTAATGACTCACCTTAATACCAATTATATTTCCTGGTGCCACAAATTGTTTGAGGAACAGTCGATTTTTGTCTCTTGTATAGATGCCTTTACGACGACGAACTCTGTCATAAGGCGCTGTGCCAATCTGTCCTGCAGCGGTTGGGTCTTCATCGAATTGTTCCACTTCATAGCAGTACGCTGAAGCCGGGAGCATGTTTTTACTATAAAAATAATCATAAATCAGCTTTGTATGCAGAGCTTCAATTTTGTTTTTATTTTTAAATGAATTGACTGATTAAAAATTAAATACCACATTTGTTTATACATTTTCCTCAAAATATAAAATGTGTATAAATAATGAAAAAATAATTTTAAAAATTTTAACAATACGAAATGGTTAGTATAAACCTAATACAATATTATAGAGCCTTATATTCACTTTTTATGTATATATGTGTATAGACATAATTCTGTACAAAGATACCGTTTTTTAATTTTTTTTATTTTAAATAAAGAATGTGTACTATATGAGCTAAACTGTTTTAAATTGTTCATTTGCTATAAATTGATTTTTAATAAAGTATTACATAAAAGATGTGCTTAATGGCACTGTATAATTTGGCAGGCAAACTTACAGACACATAAGTATATTCAAGATAAAGCAAAACTCTTAATTCGAAATCTTATTAGAACAAGAATACACAATAGAGTTAGATGAACATGTTCATCATATATCATAAAACCTTATTGCATTAAATGGATACCATGAAGTTAGGAGTTCTGTGATTGTAGCGAAATAAATTTTATTTTTTTTAATTTTTTTTTAATTCATTACTTATTCATGTACATGGGCCATTCATACATATGTTTTTAGAGACCTCTAATGTTCATTGATTGAACAAATTGAAAAATTAAAAATATGCACATTCATGCACACATCTGTAAGGTAAAAAAGTCATATAAGCTTTACTAATAAGATCAATTTGAATTGAAATTGACAGAACACCACTGTTATAAGATATGTCTTTGATTCAACATTTTAAAATTAAAAAATAGCTATTAAATAATTATTGTAATTAAAATGAAATTCCCTTTTTTCCATAGCATAATGTTTCTAATGTTAATGTTCACTTTTAACAATGATTAAACATTTTCCTTACAAATTTTAATCAATGTGATAAGAGGCCACTCATATGTTTATATATATAAATACATATTTATTTAAAATGTCATATGATTACTTAATTAATATTGTTCAAAATATTATTCAAGAATAAATGTAGTGAAAACAGTAGATTTACCTGTCTGGATGTTGTTTCTGTGCTGTGACGGAGAGTACATGTGCCTCTCTCCAAATGTCACCTTCAAGACAGGCTTCCACTGTCTCACCAACAAAGAACCTTTCCCTCACAAAATTGAACAGATCCTCTGACATCTCTGCAAATGAACACCTTTTGGTCTTTGTTGCCAGGTACAGGATTGGTATTCGGAGCTCCATGGGAAAATCTTTTAATGATCTCCGGGCAGCCTTCTCGCTTTCCAAGGCTTCAGCATACGTCAGATTATTCTTCCCCGTCATCTCACATGTCCACACCATTGAGTTTACTAGTATGATCCTTTCACAATATTCCCTGCAAAAATAATCACAAAAAGTTGAATAAACATCACGAAAAAATGACGCGCGCCGATAAAGTTGTGAAACGTTGTGTCACGCTCGCGTTCATGCACAGCTTGCCGCGCGGAATCAATGTCAACCGTCCCCTTAGCACACATTTGATTAAGATATTGGCAAAATGCGCGAAAATTATGTTTCTTATTTTACTCACTCATAATCCTTGAATATCTCGTCGGTGATCTCGCAGTGGAACACCTCATCGTCGTCCCGCAGATATTCCGACACATTTGATTTCTCAAAGGCTTTTCTTTTCAACAGAGGCATGTTAGGAGTTCGCGGGTCAGAGCGGTGGGAAAACGTATAATAATAAGATTTACAATAACAGTGTTATAGATATCACTTAACTTCTTCCGGCACATCGATAGCCGTAATCTTTCTTGTAAAACATTAGTAGTATATTAACATTTATCAAGATTAGTAAAGTGAAAATTGTTGCGTGGTTTCGGTTGACAAGCCAAAAAACGGCGCGCTAGGTGCTTCTTTTTACGCCAGAAACATATGAACTGTGTGGCTCACATTAAAAAACTACTATTTGGTAGACTCGACTAATTTTACTATTACATTTTAATTTTTTTTACATAATCTCAATATATTTACACATTTTCTGATGTATAATTAAATATACTCATAATACAGTTTATGTCATTAATATAATATTTAATTAATAAAGAACTTAGAAAATTTAAAAAAAATATTTTTCAAACTATGCCTACATACATAAGTTTGTTTTGTTTATTTATTGTTTTGTATTGGATTATTATCAACGGACAACGGCTCTATTATAAAATATATTATTAATATACAATACATAATAATTATATAATATCAATTTAAGCTTTTATTTTAATTATTTAACCTTGGACTTTAAAAATTAATTGCAGTTTCTTCATTATAAAGTTCCTCCCATAAGTTACGTTTTAAATGTTCGTATATTGGTTTGAGATTTTTTTGTTATATTATTTTTTAACGGTAACAATATATGTAATAAAAATAATTTGGTTTAACTTAAAGCAAGTTAAAAAACGTTTGACAAACGTCAAAAACAGTTGATACTTGTTTGACGTTACTGTTAAATTAGTATTTTCGGATTGTTTTTCAAATGTGTGACTACAAGTCATTAGTTAATTTTTAAATAAAAAAAAGCGTGGTAGTGACTGTATCTGCTGCCTTGTAATTTAAAAATAACAAGTAAAAATGCCCAAGGAACAATATCGTGAAACATATGTCGGCAGAAAGATGTGAGTGAGGTTATGTTTACAACACAAAATATTGTAATAAACATCGTCATTTATAATTTCCAAATTATTTACAATACGAGAATGTTATATAGTTATTATATTTAAAGAAATGAAAACCAACTATGAATTATAAAGTTTTTAACATCAATTAACACTATTTTTACTTAGGAGTAATTTACAATATACTTCAAGCGAATAGAAAAATCGTAGCTAAAACATTTTTTCAGCTCCCATGTTACATTTAATGTGGACAGTGCCTCAGCCATCCAACAGGCGGCACACATCCAGGTCATTACCAAGAATTTGTACGCTCAAGACACACAGAGAGTACCAGCCAGCTATGGAGTACTTGATCGAAGAATGGTATGTAATCTGATTTTTTTGTTATAAATTAATAAATAATGCATTGTTATACAATAAGAAAACACTTGTACCAAGTTATATATGTCATAGTTATAAGTTGTAAATGTCTGATTGCCTGTCTGATGAAAATTTTGACATATAAATCTGGCATTAATAACAAAAATATCAACTATTAGTATATACTTACTATAGAAAGAAAAAAACAATATAATATCTATACCTGTCACATCATAATATAGTTTACAATGCCTATAGTTTTTTTTGTTAAATAATGTTTCAATAGAGGAAGAGAAAGATTGATTCCTATATTAAAATATAATATGAACATTTTTGATTATTTAGGGAACCAATCAAAAAGATGCTAATTGTGAAACCTGTGGTCTTGGTTTAGCTGAGTGCGTGGGTCATTATGGCTACATAGATTTGGCGCTGCCTGTGTTTCATGTTGGCTATTTTCGATCTATAATCACAATACTTCAAACAATATGCAAGGTGAGTTAGGAATGATGAATGAATTTCATATAACATAATATTATTTTAAGTATATCTCATATGTATGTTTTTGTATATATCTGTTTTCCTGGTAAAATTATATGTTTTTGTTTTGCACACCTACATGTAGCATGTTGTACAATACATCATTGTGTTGTGCAATGAAGTATTCAATAAATTTACTTTTATATGCATTTATATACACTTGGTGGTAAAAACCATGGTAGTTGGTTATTTTATTTTTATTTGAGAAACATTAAATACCACATACATTCTACACCAATTAGCCCGTACACACACAAATCAAGTTTCCATTTAAAACTAATTCATGTATGGTGGTAACAAGCAATTTTGTAAATTATAAATAATAACTTTTTTTTTTTTGTATAGTTAGGCGAACAAGCTTGTGGGTCACCTGATGGTAAATGGTCACCAACGCCCAGACAATGGCATTGTAAGAAATGTTAACCATCGCTTACATCACGTATAACAATACCAAGTAATGCTGTTTTGCGGTAGAATATCTGATGAGTGGGTGGTACCTCCCCAGACGAGCTTGCACAAAGCTCTACCACAGAGTAAAAATCAACGAAAAGTTAACAATAACATAAAACAATGAATACATTTTCAATTGCATGCTATCTTTCTTTTAAATGTATTGAACGAACAAGAAAATGTGTCCAAGTCATTAAAATTCCTATTGTAATTCTTACAAGAGCGATAAATAAATTCATTTTGAGAGAGCTATTACATATTCATTTAATTTACGGTTATCTATTTAAAACTGAGTTAAGATTAAGTAGTAGATGAAATAATAATATCTTTATATTTATGTTTAAACAGTATTAAAAATTCATCCAATTAATTATTTTTTTCTTGTTAATATGTCTCAAAACCTACATTCTAAAGTAAATTACCTTTGTTTGAACAGAATTGCGCAAAAGTAATGCTACCAGAGACAATAAAAAAATCCTTCCGACGAAAATTTACACATCCCGAACTGTCTTACTTACACAAAAAAAACCTGCGCTCAGTTGTCCTTAAGAAGGCGAAGACATGCACCAAGTGTCCCCACTGTGAGTCCCTGAACGGTATCGTCAAGAAGAGTCCGGCTGGTATTTTGAAGATTATCCATGACAAATACAGGACTAAGAAACCTACAGATCCAATCGTCCAAAAAGTGCTGAGGGAATTCAATGAGGCCAAGGAAGCTAACAAAGAACTGGCGACGATGATAAACAGTGGACTCATCATTGAACTCAGTCCGCTAGAGGTAAGACATTGATGTAATAAACTTTATGGCACTTGTGGTGTACTTGTATTATTTATTCGCATATGGAAATGTTTATACTAAATTCCAATGGCATAAGAACTAAAGAAACCTTAGATTTACATATTCCATGTGATTGGCTAATAGTGGCTTTTTATTAATATATCTTTACTACCTGTGCCCGCGGTTTCACCCGCGTATAATTAATAAAAATCAGCCTAGAACCTTCCTCGATAAAAGGACTATACAACACAAAATTAATTTTTAAATTCGAAACAAACTTGTATCTACTTTAATTTTACTTCCAACTTACTAAGAAAATGGTTTTTGTTTATTTCAGGTAATAAATCTGTTCCGCCGTATTCCCGATGAGGATATCCCACTCCTGGGAATGGATGTTAAGACTTCCAGACCAGAGGATCTGATATTAACGCGTCTACCGGTGCCGCCGCTCTGCATCAGACCTAGTGTCGCTTCGGATATTAAAGCTGGCACGTGAGTATATAAAAGCAATGGAATTATTCAAGTGACAAGTATACACACACACACACACACACACACACGCCCACGCACGCACGCAGCACGGACGCACGCACGTACGCACGCACGTACGCACGCACAAATCAATAAATGCGCGACGAATAGTGATTGAATGAGGATTCGATAATCCTGATGGTACCACAACTACTGCCAACTACGAAACTCCTGGCTGCAACTGAGTACTACCGATAAAATCTTTAAAAGATTTTATCGGCCTAAGCCCAGGTAATGAGAATCTACAATTTTATAAGATAGCAATTACACCAACGAGACTGTACATTACGCACCAAAAAGGCTGCGATTGTCGGTAAGTGGACGGGCAAATATGCAAATATGCAAATATGCCTAGTCTTAGGAGTTACCACCTGCCATAGACATTGCTAATCACAACGTACAGAGAATACGTACGTTAGCTCAGAGTGGTTATGAGTATTGTTTTATGTTCTCAGTAACGAAGACGACTTGACGATGAAGCAATCTGAAATTTTGCTGATCAATGACGTAATATCCCGTCACGTGACCAGCGGCGGCAAGAGCGAGCTGGTGCAGGAGGACTGGGACTATTTACAGCTGCACGTAGCGCTCTACATCAACAGCGAAATGTCCGGTATACCGCTTTCTATGCAGGTTAGTTGAGAAGTTGTTAAAATTTGGTCATACTGTTGAGCTTTTGTGATCAAATGGTGATGTTGCAAATAGGAAAGGTGTTATTACCACAATGCCCTAATTAAAGTTATTCAATTACCGAATCGCTTGTTATTGTCGTCGTCGAGATGTATTTAATAACTCGTACATAGATTTTAAAGCCGAGATGGCCCAGTGGTAAGAACGCGTGAATCTTAACCGATGATCGTGTGTTCAAACCCGGGCAAGCACCACTGAATTTCATGTGCTTAATTTGTGATTATAATTCATCTCGTGCTTGACGGTGAAGGAAAACATCGTGAGGAAACCTGCATGTGTCAAATTTAATTGAAATTCTGTCACATGTGTATTTCACCAATCCGCATTGGAGCAGCGTGGTGGAATAAGCTCCAAAACCATCTTCTCAAAAGAGAAGAAGAGGCCTTAGTCCAGCAGTGGGACATTCACAGGCTGTTACTTTTACTTTACATAGGTTTTTATTTACATTTTTTTTTTATGTCTTCAAGCCGAAGAAACCAGGTCGAGGTTTGGTGCAGCGTTTGAAAGGGAAGCAGGGACGCTTCCGCGGGAACTTGTCCGGGAAGCGGGTAGACTTCTCCAGCCGTACTGTAATCTCGCCCGACCCCAACCTGCAGATTCAAGAGGCACGCTCCTATTATTATTGTCTAATAATTTATAAATTCCTCTCTTAGTGGGATTATCAGAACATAATTAGTAGCTTTATACCCTTAAAAGACGTAAGAAAAAATATTAGCTACTTATAGTATGTAGTTATATTGAAATATAAGCTTCTATGTGCTATAAATATTAATTTTTTTTTTATTGTATAGGTTGGCGGACGAGCATATGGGCCACTTGATGGTAAGTGGTCACCAACGCCCACAGACAATGGCATTGTAAGAAATGTTAACCATCACTTACATTGCCAATGCGCCACCAACCTTGGGAACTAAGATGTTATGTCCCTTGTGTCTGTAATCACATTGGCTCACTCACCCTTTAAAACGGAAAAGAACAATATCAAGTACTGCTGTTTTGCGGTAGAATATCTAATGACTGGGTGGTACCTACCCTACCCAGACGAGCTTGCACAAAGCTCTACCACCACCTAGACCGAGTAACTTATAAACAAAATTAATCACATAATCGTTAATAATTAATGGTACACTAAAAACAGGTCGGTGTTCCGGTACACGTCGCTAAGATCCTCACCTACCCAGAGCGGGTATTCCCCGCGAATCTTCAGTGGCTCCGGAAGCTAGTGTGCAACGGACCCGACGTTCATCCCGGAGCGAACTACGTGCAGCAACGAGGGGTCAATCACAAGAAGTATCTCAAGTACGGCAACAGGGAGAAGATAGCGCAAGAGTTGAAGGTTCGTGAGAGGTTATTTTATGCTTTCGTTAGTATATATTTTTTAAGCATATAAGCGATTGAGTGGCATTGCTGCTATGCGACGACATTTTATAATTCAATTATTTTTATTTTTTTTGGGATTCCTAATGTAGTAAAAAGCCAAAGTGGCCTGTTAATGTCCTACCATTAGGTTAATGCCTCCTTTGACGTAGAGAATGTTTATTGCCCGATAAGCTTCAAACCTTTTCTGAAGAGAGGAGTCCGGCTGTTACTAAGTTGCTAATATGTTTGTTATTTGAGTTACGTAATCTAAGTGTGTCGTGTGCGTCAGTGCGGCGACACGGTGGAGCGGCACCTGGTGGACGGCGACGTGGTGCTGTTCAACCGCCAGCCCTCGCTGCACAAGCTGTCCATCATGTGCCACCGCGCGCGCGTGCAGCCGCAGCGGACCTTCCGGTGACGGCACATATACTATATATACAGTGTGTAACAAAAACCCTAATTGACCCGAAAGGGGCATATTGGTGTTTTATAGACATTAGTAAAAAATATATTAAAAATCGAATATACATTAATATAAAAATATTATTGTAATTTAAAATACCCATTTTAGTGCCCTAATTCCCCAAAAACACCAATATGCCCCTTTTCGGGTCGAATAGGGTTTTTAATATTACATACTGTATCTATCTTCTATTTAGAACATGCATTAGTGATTATAATAAACAAGTCATTTGCGTGTTTTATTTTATTTCTAATGTACTTAAACATTGGTATAATTTGAGTATAATTTTTAGGTTCAACGAGTGCGTGTGTACACCCTACAACGCAGATTTCGACGGTGACGAAATGAACATGCATTTGCCGCAAACTGAGGAGGCGAGGGCTGAGGCACTTATACTGATGGGGGTACGTTTATTTATTGGAAATAAATTTCTATTACAATAAGATACGGTCATTTATTTTTTTCTAGAAGAAAAATCGATTCATGATAGAAGATTGATTTTATTATTATTTTCTATTTTATTATATAGTTTGTACTAAATTAATCTATTAATTTTTAGAACAAATCCAATCTCGTGACACCCCGGAATGGAGAGCTTCTGATCGCAGCTACACAGGACTTCATCACCGGTGGGTACCTCATCACGCAGCGGGACACGTTCTTCACGAAGGCCGAAGCGCAGCAGCTCGCGAGCTGCCTGCTGGCCGGGCCGGACAGCACCATGAGGATCGACATGCCACCGCCGGCTATACTCAAACCGAGGAAGCTTTGGACTGGAAAACAGATATTCAGGTGATTACTTGAACCGATTTTACTTTTATTTTTTGACAGCGAAGATATAAATTTCAAAAACCAATAGGAAAAACTTGAGAATTGTGCCAAGAGCTTTAAAATTATTCTACAAAAAGTTAAAATTTATGCAAACATGATCTTAAATTGTATATTCTAAATATTTAGAAGAATCTTCAGCATTTGAAGACCGAATCCATCTTACTACACGATGACGTTTTGTTTCTGGTCCGGTTGGTACCACCCAATCCTACCGCCAAACAGCAATACTTAGTATCGTCGTGTTCGGGTTTGATGGATATGTGAGCCAGAGTAACTAAAGGCACAAGGGGCATAACATCTTAGTTCCCAACGTTTTTGGGGCATTGGAGATGTAAGGGATGATTAGTATTTCTGTCAACGCCACCGGCTGTGGTTTGTGGTCACCTATAATTGTAAGTCTTTATATAATATACAGCGTGTAACAAAATTCGTGTCCGACCCGTGAAGTGGTTATTAGGTATCGTGTGTCGGTTCCATTTATGTAATAATTTTTAAAATACTAAGCAAAAAATTCACCTCGGATTTTTTTTTTATTTACTGACGAAAATTACATTGCAACACAGGTGCGGGTTATACCGCTCGATAGCTCTTACCTATCGGGTAGCTAAGACACGAGGTCATGACCTCAGTCCACGTTTTTACCACCAACAGTGTCGTTAAACACAATTAATAATTTTTTTTAAGTAATTTTTTTGCTTAGTATTTTAAAAAATATTACATAAATAGAACCGGCACACGATACCTAGTAACCACTTCACGGGTCGGACACGAATTATGTTACATCCTGTATAATTTAGTAATTGATTTATGTTCGTAGCTTGTTAATGAAACCGAACAATCGCTGTGAAGTCAAAGCCAACCTAGAGACGAAGGGGAAGAACTACACCGGCAACAAGGACATGTGTGTGCAGGACTCTTGTGAGTATTACGTTCAAATACCTCCAACCAGTATAGTTAAGTTAAAACTTTTGCACATTCCTGAAAAATGAAATCAAATGTTTCTCGATTTATATATATTATAATACAACACTATTCCGCATAACAACTTATATCCACTTTATAATTTTAAAGATATTATACGAATATCGTCATTCCGTACGCCATTTTTTTGGAATACATAATCAATATCATAGATTTGTTACCAAACCAATACCAAAGTTTAGTTACCTTTACTCCTCTTGTGACTACGTCGTTGGTCTAGTGGCTAGATATAAGGCCGCAGACCCGATGGTCCTGGGTTCAATTCCCAGGTCGGGCCAATAAATAGATATTGGGTTTTTCTGTCAGAAAATTCTCAGAAGCCGCCCGGAGTCTGGAAGTTGGAAGTGTGTACACTCCCGTGCCTCGGAAAGCACGTTAAGCCGTTGGTCCTGCGCCTGAACTCTTTCCGGTCGTGTCGGATTGCCGTCCCATTGGATTATGAGAGCTAAGGAAAAGAGAGTGCACCTGTGTTTGCGCACACACTTGTGCACTATAATATGTCCTGCGCAGTTGGCTAATCTCTCTTGAGATTGGCCGCCGTGGCCGAAATCGGTCTGGAGGACCTGTGGTTGGAATGGTCTCGAAGGTTTAAGTTAGGTATCTTGTGCATGTGTTGCTCATTGTGTTGGTACCTGCCCAGATGGACTTGCACAATGCCTTACCACCGAATATGTGCCAAGTAAAATTCTATTAGGGAATCTGTAACGCATTTGGTACCGAGTATATGAATGAATACGTTGATTGCGATGCCTTATAAACTATCGCTATTTGAATCCAGATGTGATAATAAGGAATTCGGAACTGATCTGCGGGTCGATGGACAAGAGCACCCTGGGCTCCGGCACCAAGACCAGCATCTTCTACATCCTGCTGCGCGACTGGGGCGAGGAGTTCGCAGTGCGCGCCATGTGGAGGTCAGCAATTATTTACTTATACAGCGTGTAAAAAATTTCGTGTCCGACCCATGAAGTGGTTATACGGTATCGTTTGTCGGTTCTATTTATGTAATAATTTTTAAAAACTAGGCAAAAAAATTACTTAAAAAAAATATTGACATTTTGAAAATGAAACACAAAAATTGTTGCCAATTATTTATTTTATTTTATCAGTTAGGAAGCCAGCGTTTTATATCAAGAAAAACATTGGCTTATTGTTTTTTGGTAGGCGGTCGAGCATATGGGCCTCCTGATGGTAAATGGTCACCAACGCTCATAGATAGCAATGCAAGAAATGTTAACTATTGCTTACATCGCCAATGCGCCACCTGCCTTGGGAACCAAGATAAGTCCCTTGTGCCTGTAATTACACTGACTCACTCCTCCTTCAAACTCAAACACAACAATACCAAGTACTGCTGTTTTGCGGTAGAATATCTGATGAAGTTAACCAAGCCAGACGAGCTTGTACAAAGCCCAATCATCAGTAAAACTTTCATATCTTACATCCGCACTATGCTTTCATTGGTTCGAGCCGGTATCACGCCATCTCGGAGCTCTGTTATTGGTTGAAGAACCGTGGCTCAGACATGGGGTGTTATTTCAAGAAGGGGTTAGTCAAGACTAATGTTTTGATAATATACTTCAGGTTAGCCCGAATGGCATCCTACTACATGATGAATAGAGGCTTCAGCTTCGGTATTATAGACGTGACTCCGGGCAAGAAACTTATAGAGGCCAAGAATAAGCTGCTAGAATCTGGGTATGTGAGGATCATGTTTCTTTTTTGTTCATTTTTCGAGTGAAGTGCTAGACGTATGTTATTCTACCAAGGTGACCTTTCATTTTAATGAGCTCTACGTATATTTTATGTCTTTATTTTGCTATCAAGTGTAACGCTGTTATGGGAATTACGATTTGCCCATTCGCGTTAGCCTCTTGGACTATTGGCATCATTTCATATTAATATTAAATCCGTAGTTATTCCAAGTGCGACGGTTATATCCTGGAGATGGAGAAAGGCACGTTGCAATCTCAACCGGGATGTACTATGGAGGAGACCCTGGAAGCTGTGATGCTCAGCGAGTTGAGTAGCATAAGGTCAGATATTTGAGTATTTTTTTTTCATTTATACTTTGTGTGAGGAACGAAAATAATACACTAACGGACAGGTTTCATGACCAATAATCTCACTTATGAACTATATTTCAATTGAAAGGATACAGATAAAAAACTAGGTTTACATATGTGAAGTTGTTTTTTAATAGCTTCTCTATAATTAATTATGCATTACACAATTCTAGTTTAAAATACCTTTTTTTGTAATACAAAACTTCGCCGGCATTAAGACGCCATTTTGTCTGACGATTCGAACCGGGTTGCAGCTCAAATACCGAAATTTTAAGAAATCATGGACACAGAGAAAATATACCTTAATACTTGGGAATAGTGCTTATATATTTAACAAGGGTATATAAGTCACATTAGCATACACCAAGAAGTTCATCAGATATAAATTTATTTACATTTCTCGTCCTTGAAAATTTGCGCTGTATGCATGAATAATTTTATTTACTTGTTGATTTAGAGAGTTGGCAGCCAAGGCGTGTTTCCGTGAACTTCATCCCACCAACGCTCCTCTTATAATGGCACAGAGCGGATCCAAAGGTGAGAATATATTTAGAGGATCTTACGTTACTTTAACTGTTAGCTGTCGTGGCTTGACTTGAAAATTTTCACGCTTAGGTAGTGTGCTTATGAACAGTGGCATTGTTATAAGAATCGTACTCAAGAATCAAAATATTCTAAAGAATCTTACAAGCATTTTAGAGGGTCGAATTAATTGTTTATTTATTTAGGACAACCAACAGTAGATACATTAGAGAGACAGTTAAATAGAGGTTGAAAAGTTATTTGATAAATGTTCTACTAATTACAGGTTATCACATCATACATAAAAAAGCATCACATTATAAGTACTCATTAAATTAAGTTAACCATTGAATATTCATAGTTCATTCTTAAAGTTCGAATGTATCCTGTTCTCCACGAACCATAATCTAATCTTGCAAAATTGCTAAAAATTGTTGCTAAGATTTGATGTGTGGTTTTTTTTCCAGGTTCGAATATCAACATATCGCAGATGATCGCCTGTGTCGGCCAGCAGGCGCTCAACGGCAAGCGAGTGCCAAACGGATTTGAAGATAGGTCGCTTCCGCATTTCGAGAGGCACTGTACGTATGACCATCACTAATTTTAATACGATTAAAACGATGTTTTCCTGGCTGATTTCGATCACGGTGGACTTTCTTAAGGGACTTCAATGGCGACGGATATATAGTGCGTAAATGTACATACAACTAAATTCACTATTCTCTCACAATCCCAATGAAGGGACGGCAAATGCGGCAAGACTGAGAAGAGTTCAGGAGTAGGCGATGGCGTAACGTGCTTTAAACGCAATGTAGTGTTAACACTGCCAACTTCTAAACTTGAAATAATGACTAGGTCAGGTCCAGGGTATCTGGATTTGAAGTTTTAAAACTTAGCACTAGACGAACAAGGCCTTATTACCGTTTAAAACAAGAGATCAACACTACGTTTCTAAATTTAAGTGTGAATGAGTCATCAAATGGAATTCGTCCTTTTGTTTATGTTTTGAAAGACGTATTGATTGTGAATGATTTTATAGCAAAGATCCCGGCGGCGCGAGGGTTCGTCGAGAACAGCTTCTACTCCGGCCTGACGCCCACCGAGTTCTTCTTCCACACGATGGGCGGCCGCGAGGGCCTCGTGGACACGGCCGTGAAGACCGCGGAGACGGGCTACCTGCAGCGGCGGCTCGTGAAGTCGCTGGAGGACCTGGTGCTGCACTACGACCTGACGGTGCGCAACGCGACGGGCGAGGTGGTGCAGTTCCGCTACGGCAGCGACGGGCTGGACCCCAGCTGCATGGAGGGCCGCGACCGCCCCGTCGACCTGCCGCGCGTGCTGCAGCACGTGCGCGCGCGCTGCCGGAACGGGTGCGTACCGACGCCATCGAGGAGCAACATTTATTGATTATTATGATTTTTTCATTCCACATTCCATTATTTTATAAAAATGTTATTCTCTCAAAATTCCAATTTATAGAATACAATTATTTTTACACTAACAACTAATTTGTTTATTTAGTTGTATCTTAATATTGAAGGTCAAGCGAGGAAGCCAAACGACAAAGTACTATTGTGTTTTGGTTTGAAAAGTAAGTGAGCTAGTGGAACTACGGGTACAAGATATATAGTTTGCGGCGTATCGCAGGTGTAAGAGATAGTTAATATTTGTTACGGAGCCAATGGTCTTATGTCAGTCTGCCTTCCTATTTTAAATAAGAAAGAAAATTTCATTAACAGTGACGAAGAGCCGCTCGACGGTGATGGGATCGTAGTAGCAGCTGAGGAGACCCTCGCTCTGGACGACTTCAAGACTTGCCCCGATGAGTTCAAAGCCGAGTTGCTGTGAGTATTCCATTCAATTTGAATTATATTAATCTTATAGGTTGATACTAACAGTATGTATGAATTTGTTTTAAAAGAATTTAAACTTGTATAGTTTATTCCAAACACAAAAAGACTAACTGTTAACAAACCGTAAATTAAATTTCCAAGTGATTTGCTGATAACTTCACTATATTATGCACTACAACTACTACTCGGTGGTAGAGCTTTGTGCAAGCTCGTCTGGGTAGGTACCACCCACTCATCAGATATTCTACCGCAAAACAGCAGTACTTTGTATTGTTGTGTTCCGGTTTGAAGGGTGAGTGAGCCAGTGTAATTACAGGCACAAGGGACATAACATCTTAGTTCCCAAGGTTGGTGGCGCATTGGCGATGTAAGTTAACATTTCTTACAATGCCATTGTCTATGGGCGTTGGTGACCACTTTCCATCAGGTGGCCCATATGCTCGTCCGCCAACCTATACAATAAAAAAAAATAAAAAAATACAAACAGTTCTTGATTAATATATCATCATTGGTAATACAACAATATTCCACTTAACTACTTAATTCCGCTTTAATTTCACTTCCAAAGTTCTGAAAACTGTTTTGTCTTGAAGACGCCATTTTTTCGATGAACTGACAATGAATTTCACAAATTATTAAGATCTCGACCAAGAACGCTCGCTAACGAATGGAGAACGAATGAATGAATATAATTTAATATTAAATTAATATAGTTTTGTTACAATATTTAAATTTTTAACAGATATTATTTATTTTGTATATATATATGCAATACTTGTAAAAAATAGAAAGTAACCTAAATCCGATAAACATGTATGTTACGTAGAGAATAATTTTGGCTAAAAGAAAAAAAAATGCGTTGAGAGCTTAGAAACGGAATCAGATTAAATTTTTGTTTAATAATTGATTTTATATTTTACCTGTAATCTACATAACATATATCTATTAAAATGGATATAAAATAACATATAAAAACAATGGAATATATAATTGCTTACTTTATCATTCATTCAGTAACCCTCTCATTCAGTAATATCCTCCTCAAGTTTAACTCAATCTTAATTCAAAATTAACGTCGTTTATTTACGTTCTTTCATATTGAAAGTAACATTAACTAATTGGAATAAATATAATTAAGCCACTATAAATATTAAATTTATTTTACTTTCAGAAACTTCCTGAAAACAATAGCGAACAAGGTTCGACTATTGCGGTCGAAGTACGCGGCGTGCGGACCCGTGGCGCGCCAGCTGGAGCGCCTGACCCTGACGCAGCTCGTGCAGTTCATCCGCGTGTGCCACGACAAGTACCAGCGGAGCATCATCGAGCCCGGCACCGCCGTCGGCGCCCTCGCCGCGCAGGTACGCACGCACGCACGACACGCACGCACGCGTACGCGGTTCATTCGAGAGAGAGATTTTTAGCAAACTATTCAATTACATTACAGAGTATAGGAGAACCTGGTACCCAAATGACGCTCAAGACGTTCCATTTCGCCGGAGTCGCGTCGATGAACATCACCCAGGGCGTGCCGCGGGTGAAGGAGATCATCAACGCGTCGCGCGTCATCTCCACGCCCATCATCACCGCGGAGCTGCTGGAGCCGCTCGACCAGGAGTTCGCGAGGCGGGTCAAGGGTCGCATCGAGAAAACCACTCTCGGGGAAGTAAGTAGCTTTTATACTTCTCCTTAATCATCGTCTTTCAACTTTCTTTCAATTCTTAACACAATTGAACCGCCATTCGGTAACATGCATGATAAATGTTTTCGAATATTATCGATCGAGCGTGTATGAGCCAATTTTAATGGAATATACTTTCATTTTAAGTAATATTTTTCACAGATTACGACATACATCGACGAAGTGTACCTCCCGCATGAGTGCTTCCTTCTTATACGACTCGACGCCGAGCGCATCAGGCTGCTGTGCCTCGAAGTCAACGTTCATTCTATTTTATATTCGTAAGTGTTCATGATAATAATGCGTATTCGTATTATTCAATTTCTGTTACAGGTATTATTCATAATATTGTATCTGTAGTCACAGATTATGTTATTAAAAAATAGACTTAAAAGTTTTTGCCAAAGTTCTTTGAAGATACGGTAATGTAAAAATAACAAACGTTACTTAGTATTGTTGCGTTCCGGTTTGAAGGGTGAGTGAGCCAGTGTAACTACAAACACAAGGGACATAACATCTTAGTTTCCAAAATTGGTGGCGCTTTGCCGATGTATGTCTATGGGCGGTACATTCACCCGTCCGCCTGCTTACAACATAAAAAAGAATGCTCAGGTTTCAAAACGTTGATAACTACTGGGCTACTAATGTATGTACGCTTATTACGTAAGTCGTCCTTCGATAGAGGATTTGGTTCTGTATGATGAAATATTGAACTTTTTTACAGGATATGCACATCGAAGTTAAAAGTGAAGCCAGGAAACATCCAGGTCGTCTCGGAGTGGGCCATCAAAGTGTACGCGGAGGCGGGCAAGCACGGCGGCTGGCTGAACATGGCCATGCAGCAGCTCGCCCGGCTCCTGCCCTCCGTCGTGGTCAAGGGCCTGCCCAGGGTATCGCGAGCGGTCATCGCCTGCGACGACACGGACTCCGTCACCAGGTGATATCGAGTGAAAGCATTCAAAGAACCTGCGCCTTTTGGGAATGTATGAATGACGAATTACTTTCTTTCAGGTATAAGTTGTGTGTAGAAGGAGACGGACTGAGAGACGTCATCGCAACGTACGGCATCGAGGGGAGAAAGACTACGTCGAACAATATCTTAGAGGTAACGTATAGAAAATTACGGTGTACGTTCAAATACTACATGCCGATGTAAGACCGGATTTAACACGAGATCCCCTCGCCAGGTGTACCACACGCTGGGCATCGAGGCGGCGGCGACCACCATCATGAGCGAGATCGAGGCGGTGATGGCGGGCCACGGCATGGCGGTGGACCGGCGCCACGTGGCGCTGCTGGCGGCGCAGATGTGCGCGCGCGGGGAGGTGCTGGGCATCACGCGCTACGGCCTGGCGCGCATGAAGGAGTCCGTGCTCAACCTGGCCAGCGTGAGTGCACTCGGGAGACGACATGTATTTAGAGTCCTGCATAAATTGGACCGCTGTTTCGTGCTCAATCAGTCAACATCATATTATGGCAATATTGTTTTGATTTTTGTTGTACTTGCATTGGGTGGTAATGTAGTATAGATTTTTTTTATGAATTGAATAACAAATATATCAATATCCTGTATTAATATAATGATCACTAAAATAGTCGGTTACTTGTTCGCTATCAGTTCGAGAAGACGTCCGACCACCTGTTCGACGCGGCGTACTACGGGCAGCGGGACCGCATCGAGGGCGTGTCGGAGTGCATCATCCTGGGCGTGCCGGCCGGCATCGGCACCGGCGTGCTGCAGCTGCTGCACGCGCACGACCACGCGCGCGACGCGCACGCCCTGCCGCCCACGCTGCTCTTCGACAACCCCGACTACCACCCCTCCATATGGGAGTAGGGATACTCCTAATATTATGAATTAAACGATGTCCAGCACATGTACTTTTATTTTTACAATATTCTTTGAGGCATACTAGTTATATATTGTAATTCTTAAAGCGATATGTAACGTCCTCCAGACCGATTTCGGCCACGGCGGCCAATCTCAATAGAGATTAGCCAACTGCGCAAGAGATATTATAGTGCACAAGTGTGCGCGTAAACACGGATGCACTCTCTCTCTTCCCTAGCTCTCATAATCCGATGGGACGGCAATCCGACACGACCGGAAAGAGTTTAGGCGCAGGACCAACGGCTTAACGTGCTTTCCGAGGCACGGGAGTGTACACACTTCCATCTTCTAAACTCCGGGCTGCTACTGAGAATTTTCTGATAAAAAATCCCAATAACATTTTATTGGCCCGACCTGGGAATTGAATACAGGACCACCGGGTCTGCGGCCTTATATCTAGCCACTAGACCAACGAGGTTTCTATTTAAAGCGATATATTACTACTCATTGCCCTTTCCGTTTCCGCTCATGTATCCTATGTCCTATTGTGTGCCCCTGACAAATTGCAAAATTGTAGAATAACAAATCACAGTGGAGGACACGGAAATAAAAGTAAATATTTTTATTTAATTTTTATTAACATAAAACTAATCAACCAGTCTAAATTTTCAAACAATAAATGCCAGCTAATTAAATAATTTACGAGCCTACCTTACGAACTAATGTAAAGAAAATATCTCATACGAAAATGTCAATGTGACATTTGAGGTCAGGGGTTGAGAACATTTCGCAACTGCAACTGTTGAATTTTTAACTTAAAACTGAGGTTCACTAAACACTCAAAGCTGAGTATGTAATAGAAAAATAATTATAGTGAGTTGTTATGATGTCTATAGGCGTATACTGCCCCTGAAAATGTCCCACATTTCATACCACTCAATTTATAAAATATTGTACAGATTTACTCATATTGATAGTCAAAACAAAGTCGATATGACGTCATATACTATATATTCTTATTTGAAAATATTGAAGAGTTAAATGCAATTTATTATTGATGAAAAATAATACATATTTTTATAAAAAATGCTTTAAAAGTTTCAACTTTTTCTTTACTATAATGCCCTGATTGAATTCATGCAGTCAGGTGTTTTATTTATTATTAAGATGGCTGCTTAAGCCGCTTGAGATATTCGCAGCGCCTCCTTGTGCTCGTCCACTTTGGTCCACCTCTCGCTGACCTTCCACAACCACTGTGCGAGCTCGTAGTCCTGCGCCGCTTCAGATGGAACCGCTCTTTTCATGTCCCTATTCAAATTAAATACATTATTGAAAAAAATATTTATAATCTAATTATATAAAACAAAGAAATGGTAACTATAGAGATTCTTACACGAAGTAATCCCCAGCGCAATTCTGAAGTTTCGGATCCAGAGCCGCGTGTAAGATCACCTGGGCTCCAGTTCTGGGCAGCTTCATGACTGGCCAGAAAATCGGGTAGACAATGAATCGTGTGAAGCTCTTCATCATAGCCATATGCCTCGTGAGATTTGTGTCTGAGAAGCCAGGGTCCACCGCCGCGACAGCCACACCGGTGTCTGTAATCGTAACCTTAGATTCACAAAGATGACCTATAAAAGCTTATAAATGTCCCAATGCTGGGCAAAGGCCCATCTTCTGTTAACGAAGTGTTTTGGAGCTTATCCCATCATGCTGCTGTATTGCGGGATTGTGAGTGTGATGTGATGCAATTTATTCGGCAAGTGCAGGTTACACACTGGCGCCCACTATTCCAACTTAAACACAACTATGCAAAGTATCGATGTTTCAGTGTAGGATTACTGTTGCTTGGTTGGTACCACATAGATGGTTCGTGGTGGTAGGGCCTTGTGCAAATTCGAATAGGTAAGCACTACCCACCCATACATATTCTAACGCCAAACAGCAATATTTAATACTCTTATGTTCCAATTTAAAAGGTGAATGAATCAGTGTAACTACAGACAACGGTTATAAAATCTTAGTTAGGTCCCACCCACTCATCACATATCCTACCGCAAAACAGCAGTACTTGGTATTGTTGTGTTCCAGTTTGAAGGGTGAGTGAGCCAGTGTGATTACAGGGACATAACATTTTAGTTACCAAGGTTTGTGACGCTTTGGCGATGTACGAAATTGTTAACATTTCTTACATCTCTACTGTATATGGGCGGTGGTGTCTATTACCATCAGGTAAGCTAGCCCACTTACGTCATAAAAAGCCCTTTCCTATTCGAACCTGTTATATTGCTAATCCACCTTGGGTAGAGGATTGAATTTGAAACTATAAAAAATCTCACCAAGCGTTCTTCTGCCAAGTTCCCTCGCGAACAGTACGTTGGCGAGTTTGCTCTGGTTGTAAGCAGCCACGGGGTCGTAGTTGGTGGACATGTTGAGATCGTCCGTGTATATTTTGCCCTTCATGTGTGCGCTGCATGTGACAACCACGATCCGACTTGGTGCTGACTTCTGGAAGTTAAAGTTTTTACTGTAATTTGTTTTAATAAATGCCACATTTTCCTTTTTCACCTCTTCTCCCCTTTGAGGAAGGAAGACCTTAAACTTTTTATTCCATATAGAAACATTAATTTATTGTTATACAAAGTTTATTAGTTGGTTCGAAAATTATAATACCTTACCCTGAGGAGAACTGACAACACAAACATTTTTTTTCCTAAATTTTAATTGTTTACAATCTAAAGACCTCTCAAGTCAAAACGGATCGAGTGGATTACGCTAGACACCGTGACAATCTGACACAATGGAAAAACATGACTCTCTGCAGCAGCCGGTATATTAATCTGTGAATCGCTAAGTCACTTCAATTCTCTGTATTTTTGTAATTATTTGTTTATACAACCATATACTTTTAACGTATTATTTATCACTGAGTTAACTGACATAGACCTTACGTCAATAATTTCATGAAAGATATCGAGATGAAATTGTTAACGATTTGGAGTACTTTTTAGATTTGAGTTATTCCTAACATTTTCTTTACTATTTGAGTTACAGGATAATGCCAGATTGCAATAACTTATTGATTTAAGTATATTTTCGTCCAATACAAAGTTTTCTTAAGCTAATATTTACTTTCAATGTGTCCTGCAACAATTCCGTCAGCAGGAAGTGTCCCATGTGGTTGGTGCCCAGCTGGGTCTCGAAGCCGTCCCGCGTGACGCCCTTGGGCGTCTCCATGACCCCCGCGTTGTTTACTAACACATGGACGTGCGGTTCCTCTTTTTTAAACCTTAAATTGCAAGTAAACATATTTTAATTAAAACGTGTACTAGTAGACAATGATTAACTGCATTTTTTAATATGTTACACCATATAGAGTAGAATTATAGTATTGGAAGCATTCCTGAATACTTTTTTACTTCGACCTTTAACCTTTTCATTTTATCATACTGACGCAGTATTTCAAGGAATTACATCTTTTATATATATTTCAATGTTATGTCCCTTAGTCCCTGTAGTTACACTTATTATCTATTCCAATTGGAACACAATAATACTAAAACGGGTGGTACCTAACCGAAGAGGCATGTACCAAGCTCTACCACCAACTAAATGTTATCAAAACTTACACAATAACCTCAATTAAATAAAAATAAATAGCTTTTACCTATCTACAAAATTTCTAATGGATTGAGTGCTGGCGAGGTCGCAGGGTCGGCAGTACACGAACTTGTTGTTGGTCTCCAACACGATTTCACGACGAACTTCTTCGCACTTCACCATGTCGCGACATGCCATGAACACCTGAATGGGATATTAAAAACTGAGGTTATTCTTCCTTACAAAGTAAAATGTTTGATGTATTTATAATTTTATAGGTAAAGAAAAACAGAAAATTTAGGTACAGGATATGATGACGATGTCGTTCTGATGATTTAGCCACAGCGACAAGGGAGATTAGCCAACTGCGCGGGATATATTACAGTGCACAAGTGCCTGCGCAAATACAGGTTTAATCTACACCCTCATTATCATAAACCGGATGGGACGGTAATTCGACACGATCGGAAAAAGTTCAGGCACAGGACCAACGCTGTAACGTGCTTACCGAGGCATCGGAGTGTAACTCAATAACTTTTTGTTTGCTCGACCTGGGGTTTTAACCCAGAGCCTGATCCCGACTTGCGGTTACAGGATATAAGAAGACACAAGACACTCTCGTCGAAAGAAGAAGGTTGCTCTAAAATGAATTAAATAGGTTTCCTTACAGTACCTTAGCCCCACGCTTAGCGAACTCCCAAGACGCTTCTTTGCCAATACCGCTGGTAGCCCCTGTAACGATTACCGTTTTTCCTTCTGCCATTATATTTTTGTCAAACGGTACTCCGCCATAAACGTCCCTAAAACATAACAGAAAATAATTTACCAAAACGTTTCATAAAAATAATTCTCATTATTTCAAGTTATGATACAAAGCTTACTATTAAATCTATTTATGTAATTTATGCCTCTATATACATTAAGTAGTAACAAGACAACGTCTGAACTGGTGTAGGTACTTCTTTACGATTTCAAAACTCAACATTATTATGTGTCGAATAAAATCTTTCTGTTCGGTGTGGTTTTATATATTATCGCGCTTTATTGCTTATTATTAGAACCGTCTTAGCTACATATTTATTTATTATTATTTAATTCTATTTATATATAGTTTATGTAATGATGTACTTGTATATAGTTTATTGTATATGTGTAGTTACTTATATGTATAAATATATAGTATAGTAGTATGTGTAGTAGTAAAATAAAAACAATATTTTCTTTATATTATTTTGATCTGTACACCTCCGCCGCTTTATTAAGCCCATGTCCTTCTCCCAAAGGATGTCTAGAAGAAATAGCTCTCAGCGATAAGACCGCCTTTTGTGCTACCGGAATATATATATATATTTTTTTTTACTGTATGTTTCTGTAACTTTGTGTGTACAATAAAGCATATAAATAAATAAATAAAATCTAACTATGTATGTCTGTCTAAATAATAGAAGGTATGACGGTATAAGTAAGGTTATATCAGTTAATAAAATATTTATAAATGCTATCTCATTCACTATTGGCATCTTTGTTGCACCTTTAACCCTTTACGGTTCGAAAAAAAAGTTTGCGAACAGAAGTCAGTTTGCGCGCGAATAAATAGAGGTTTGTTTTGCTGTAGTGTAAATTAAATTTGGAGCGAAAACGTACGTATTTATTAACTTATTTAATAAATTATTCTTATTAAAGTGACGTTGCGATAAGTCTATTTATAATATATGTATTTAACTTACTTAAAAATGCACATCGCGCCCGCCCCCGCCGCCAGACCGGTGAAGATTGTGATAGGCAAGTTGGGCACCCACATAGCTGGTGAAAATAATACGTAAATACACAAGAACATATTTATACGTTTAGTATAACAACGCAGCAGTCTGTACTCTGTGTTCTATATATATGTATATACTTCTAATCTCTTTCTTAGGTTCTTCTCAGGTCTGAGGTGTTTGTTTCCGAAACGGTGGTTAATTTATGACAATCAATGAATATTGAATAAAGTTTTTGACTTTGACTAAGATATCGAGATTCGTTTATTTTTTTTGTTGTCTTCCATATAAAGGGTAAACCATGGCCCATAGGCTAACATGACTTTCAATTGCGTATTTTTCCCATTTTGGCAAGCACTCCCAACTTCTGAAATACCGATTGATACTAAAAAATTCTTAACAGAAAACCCCAATGAACTTATTGGCCCGACCATCTGGCCAACGTTGGCAAGACCAACGCAGCAACTACTAATTTTTAATAAATGATTTAGGTATTTAAGGATAAAAAATAAAAAAAGATTTACTAAGACATTTCTTATGTTTATTTCATTTTAGTTTATGTCTAAACGCCGTGTCGTCATACGTACAGTGCGCACATAATACAATAAGCTATTTATAATTAAAAAAGATAATTTGAAATATATGAGAACACTGTAATACAAACATTTATAAGTTAAATCCGTTCAAACCGACAAACTTCCGGCAGGTACATAGTATACTTAATAAATAATAGATTTTAACGTAAATCTTGTAAATATTATTAAAAGTAAAAAAGTGGCAAGAATCGATCCACAACCACGATGCATAGTAGGAACTAGAAAAGGCAATCAATGATCATAATATTGCACGTATCCTCATATATTCCTGGTTTTATGTAACAATATTTTAATTTATTTCAAACACAAAGATGAATTAATCAGAGCCGGCTAACCATAGAGCACGTTTCGATATTCGAATCGCACACGGGCGCTCGGGTATGTGCAGCGAATTTGCGACATTGCGCTTTTATCTGCACCGAATAAACACGTACAGTCGCGCATAAGCATTCCTATTTTGTGATAATTTATGATCGAATTAATTGATTGGCATTAAAAAATGCTCTTTGCTAGATCCATGCTGGGCCGGACTGACAGTGTTTTTGTGGACCCTTAGTAATATCGGTTCACGGCTGTGCAATTTTTGATGCAATTCATTTCAAAATTATTATAACTTAAATGAGCTTTATGCTGGCCATGGTATACACAATTACAATGAATTTTATATTACGACAAATTGTTGTAAAAAATACCCATATCGTCGTGAACAGTCAGATAAAATCTGCTTATGAGTTAATTTATATAAATTTTATTAAAACATTTTATAACATTTGTAAAGTGATATCATGAATTATTTCTTAAGCTATATTATCATATTATCCCTTAATTATATAACTTTCAAAAGCATTTCAACGTTTATCGTTTTTCACATAACGCATTCAACAGATAAATATAATTTTTTCATAGTAATGGAATTGAACTTACAGATAATAAAAAAAAAAACAAATATTTATCTCTGACTGTTCACAAGACACAGTTAAAAGAATGCATCATAACATTTTTATAGTTATGTAAACTAATTGAGACAGCATATAAAACAGACATTTTTATTACACTGTTATTGACGACACTCGAGTTCTAGGTATGGTTTTCACTATAAATTCTACACAGATACTACACTTGATGGATAAAGGCATACATTATATTTACTTTATTAATACATAAAACCACCACACAAGGGAAGAATAATTTTGTTACGTTTAACGTTTTCTATAAAAAAACATTATTAATGCTTAAAAAAACGTCTATTCCAAAATTAAACGATAAACATGAAATGTCTTAACAATATAATCTGTTTTGTTGCGACTTCACTGAAATATTTGGTAATATCTGTTTGCAACTGAAATACAAGATTGTTGGTAACTATCTAAATAAAAAAAAAAATACTATCTTAATTGAAAATTCAAGTTACGACAAGTTATTTTTCGATTAGTGGAGACGCAACTTTAGATCTACGTTAAATGAATCTATGGACTAAAGTTAATTTAAATATAAAAATTGACAGTTTTGTTAGTAGTTAGCGAAAGTGGTGGATCGAATATTAGTTATACTGAACACGAATATTCGGCTGAATGTTACGATATTTTATAACATAAGTGAAATTGTACTTAAAAAAAAACACATGGTGACGTAGGAATTAGGATGGTCGAGTTACAATATACATCTCAGACGAGTGACGACCCATCCGAGCTTCACATAAATGTAATCTATTGTAGAACAATCGACCGGTTACTCGTATTCTTTACAACAAAGTTCGGCCCACCACCATTTAGTAGACTAAAATTTAATAAAACACATCGAACATACCAAATGATTAATTAATTATGTAAACACAGAAATTATTTGTAAACATTAATATGTAAATAAAAATATCACATGTGCATTTTAAATTTATTGTGCACTTACGTTTTAAGGGTACAACAACGACTAGGAACCCTTTATCGTTTTTAATATTCTGAACTCCAATTTATTATAACATTGAGAAGAGGTACAAAGTATTTAATACTGTATAATCTTACTTTCAATAAATTAATATATTATATAAATTTCTTTCAATATAGATAATAAATACATATATTTAAAATCGCTTTACAATTTAAAAAAAAATGAAATGTTAAATTCAAGGGAAGCAAGAATATATTTCACTATTGTGTAAAACATCTTATAAATATACTTTAATATGTCTATATGTGAGATTCTAATTTATTTATTTACATATAATAGAAGATATTTTATTTAATTGCTCCCTTAGTTTAACATCTACAGTATTTGTGTTATTCTATAATCCTACCTAACTCTATGGGATGTTCCAAAAGTGGTATTATGTGATATTTTTATAAATCTATAAAACCTCCATTCTACATGTATAGTGCATTCATTCAAAAGACAAATATATTACCTAAAAAAAAAAAAAAACATAATAGGCCATTCATCCATAATTTCATTTGGTAATGTTTTAAACATAAAAATATACAAAACCAATAATGATATTCGAACTAAAGAGTGTGTTTGTACTTTGATTAAATCCAATTAAAATTATCTTTAGTAAATTTATTTCTTACTTGTATATAATATTTTTAAAGCAACATTTAAATAGCTGTTTCATACTGTGTTCATGTCATACAATTTTTTTTATACATATAATAAAATCTGTGCAATACAAAAGGGCATGTGACTTAAAAATGTACAATTATCTAGTAAAGCGTAAGGTATTATTGTATTGCAGATCTTGAGCCCAGTTATCACGAGCTAAGGACATTAAAACGTCTCATGATACTATTCTATATGAAACTATAGTGCGATTGCCATTCTAAAATACTAATATGTAGTGTATAACTTAGGCTTATCCGTATCTACTGTTTTATATTCTGCGTTTTAAACGCTAAGTGTAAATCATGCTTAACTAAGCGTACAATAGATATGGTTTTAACGTTGACTAGTTGTAACACAGTAAGTTAAGTCATGGAGTTAAGATTAGCTCGCTTTTGTATTAAGTGTTGTAGTGCTTTTTGACTTGGAATTCTCATTTGATGGTAGTGGTCTTGCTATGCCGACACGTACAATTCCCCTAGGTGCTCCTTTCAAAGCCTGCACGGCTTGGTCAAGGGTTGCATTTTTAATACTACTTCCATTTACTGACATCACTCTGTCTCCAGGTGATATTTCACCATTCTTCTCAGCTACGCCACCAGGTACCAAGCTTCTAACTACAATTACAGTACCATTAGGGTCCACTGGATCTTGATAATCCAGAATTGAAAATCCGAGACCCTGATCACTTTTAATAAGTTCTACAATATCCTCTCTACTTTGCCACATGGCTAAACCAGATACACATTCCAAAGACTTGGACTTTTTGGACTGATTAGAATGGTTAGTCAATGTCGCAGTACTGGATGTGTTTATAGATGTATCTGATTGAGCTTTTACAAGAGTTGTTAAATTGTTTAAGCTGCCGGATATGATTTTCCTTGCTTCAAAACCTTCTCGGTCCTGTGCTAAATTAATAACAGGTCTAGGCCCACTCTCAGTGTTGCTTCGAGCACAAACTAGACGCACACGATTTGGTAGTTGTTTGAGAATATTTACAACTTCTGTATGTGTCAATCCATGCAGCCTGTACTCATTAACTTCAAGTAGCTCATCACCAGCAGTAAGCATGCCTTGCTGTCCTACTGGCCCTTCGGGAAGGACAGATCTTATATAATGGTGTGGTCGCACTTCCTGGCCTCCTTCTACATCTACTGTGCCTTCTAAGCTTATTCCTAACCCTGAAAGCTTGTGTACTTCAGCTACTATTATTTCTTTTTCTGTTCCAATTTCATCTTCCCATTTCTTCTTAATAACATTTTCATCTATAGCCAGTATTGCATCAATTTTTTTATCTAATTCTTCTTGAGTTGGTTCATTATCTTCATGTTCATTGTTATCACCAACTTCTAGCACACTTGAGTCTATAGTAGTATTAGACACAGGCTCCGGCTCAATTTCAACGGTGCTATTGTCAGCTTGTGAAGGCACTGGAAACCATGTGAGGGTGGTAGCGGATGGTGAGGGTGACGTTGGTCTCTCCTCATTGAATATGGCTAACTGAAGATGTTCAAACTTTGGACCCCTCAAGTATCTCTCTAAAACTAAATGCACTGATATACCCGTGTTCCGGAGTATCTCCACAGCCTGGGGATTACTTTTATCAGCTAAGGAAACACCATCAACTTCAATTATTCTATCATTAATCTTGATTTTACCACTTTGCTCAGCACTACTGCCTTCTATTATACTTTTGACAAATATTCCTGATAATTCTTCTTTCTCACATACATATCCGGCCACCGTTATTCCTAAACCATACACATTCTTATTTAAATTCACATGCACTATGTCCACCTCGGGTAAGGTTGGTATTTCAACAGGTACTGTTATAGTTATAGTTGGTGAAATGTTGTCAGCTATAATTGGGTTGACTGCGATCTGCTGTGGATTCTCACTTAACACGCTGACAGCTGCTACCAAGTTCTCAACTTCCTCATTTTGGCCATTTATATATTCACTGTAACATTGCGATAAATCATACACTGCACCATAACCGGTTTCTATTAAATGACGATCGAGAAGTTCGGGATCAGCGAGTAGCTTCGTAGGTACAAGGGCTGTCCCCGGAAGGGGGGCACGAAGTGCAGCTGCAGGATCCGCAGGCCGTGCGACTAGTAGTCGAACAGTTGGCCCCGCTTGACGCAGAACCGCGGCAACTTGTTCAGAGGTAAATCCTCGCAAGTTCACTGATCCAACCTGCAGTACGTGATCTCCGCTCTGAAGTCGCCCATCTTTATCAGCTATTCCGCCGGGAAGCACATACTTAATCACCACGCCCGTGCTCCTGCCGCCGACTAAGTTAAACCCCAGTCCATTACCATCATTTATAAGCTCAACCACTTCCACCTGCGCCCACTCCGTGCTCAGTACCATCGTTTTCCTAACCATCGGAGCCTTTAGAAGTTACGTGATGTGCACGATGAGGTTATGACCGCCCAAAACATACATCGCGATTAGGATGACGAAAATATCTAACTTTTTTAACTTACACGACAATAAGAAATATAACGTTTGCAGCCGTTAACGCAAAAAATTTGTAAATTAGGTATAAAAATGACATTTACATACTTGCTGAATTGGAGACAGCGAGAATGTGGCCAGCTTCCAGCAGGTATACTCAATGAATAGTTATGGAAAATGTCAAAAAGTGATAATATATAATTTTAATTAAATTGTATATTTTTTATAAAATGTATATACATTAATTAAAATAAAAGTAGAATTTTTACTTATAATGAAACATTAATACCTTACAAAAACCTTCATTTTTGAAGTGTAATATTGTTTTCTTATTCCGATGATAGATGACGTTAAAACTATAGTTTCACGTTAGCTTGGCAGTTTTATTCTATTCATCAAGAGATGGCACTATTAAGGTGTTACAAACTTATTTACGTACTTAAGAAATTTCTGTGTAATGTAATGCTTACATTATTATAAAAAATATGTATTACAAGTATTGTATTGTTGTAGTATTGTGTTCATTTTGTTTTTTTTTTTTTAGTATTTTTTAATTTGTAAAATATAATGTCTAATTGTTTTTCTCGTGTAATCAATTAGTTATCCAGGAGCATTACAATTGTTTTTAGAATAAGAATTTGCTTCTGTCATATGGGCATTCCTTAAATATTGTTGTTAAATGCCTACATTTATTTATTGTTATTATTGTTAAGACAAAATAGATAGCTTAAGGGTTGGTTCTAAAATATACAAGTTGCTGCAATTAAAGGAAATCTTGGAATTGTAAATATAATCATATTATTGGGAAATAAATAGTTGTAAGAGTTTTACGAGTTGATTAGGTACGCCATAATTTTATCGTTTAGTTAGATATTGTTTTGCCCAATTGCATAACGCGAGGCTTATGCCATTCGGGTAACAAAAATCTTAAACGCCACATTCACCTCTCTATTATATGTATTATTATACTTCTATACATAGGTTCTTATCAAAGGTTTTTTAACGTAATGTATTCCATATCGGCTTTGTTTAAATAATAACAATCTTCTCTATCCCTTCCAATCACGCTTTGGACCTGGAGGACTATTCTTCCGTCATAAAGAAAAAAGACGTCTACAAAAAGTAAAATAAGGAGAAAATAAAAGATTTGTAATTTTAAAATTTAAGCAGTTGCTGTGGAAAGAAAATTAAAATGAAGGTATTTTTTTGTGTGTGGCTATGCATTAGACATTTATCTAGCAGAGTGTATTGAAAAAAACTAAAAAACTTTACATTAATTACATCGTAATTGTGTCTTTATTATCCGTTAAAAAGCAGAAGCGTCTTTTCATTGTATTCTTTTAAATCTTGTTATTATTTTGAATGTAAAAAAGACGCATTAACGTCTTTTCAACTTTGTAACCATTAGATATGTCTTTTTTCCTTAGTGCTTGATTAAATTATATGCAAATACGTTTTATTTATGCACTGCTAACTCAGCTTGTGTTAATATAAAAAATAGTCTGTAAATATGAATTTTTAGTGATTCTAAATATGGAAAAAACTCAATTTTGGAAAAAGTGGTAGATGCGTCTTTTTTCCTTAGGACGGCAGTATTACGAAAATTTTCGTCTTGGTTTTTGGTATTTAGAAAAAAAAAATCTAGAAAATTAGGTTATAAGAAAGATTGTTTGGTTGGTTTGCACAAAGCTAGTTTGGATAATTACCAATCACACATTACTTATTCTATTGCTAATTATTATTCAGTATTATTGTTCCGGTTAGAAAGGCGAGTGAGCCAACTCAATGTACCTAATTATACGCACAAGGAACAAAACATCACTTATGGCGACAATGCTAGTTAAAAATGTGAATAAAATCTCCATATATAATATTTCTGCTATGTAATACTAACAAATATATATAAACACTAGTTTCCGCCCGCTTCGTTTAAGGGGGTAAGTTAGGTATAAAAAGTAGGCTTGGTCCTTATTTCAAGCCTACTTCATAACAAATTTCATCAAAATCGGTGCAGTGGTTTAGTCGTAGACAGTTACTTCCCATTTATAATATTAGTAATATTTTTTTAAATTATAACACAAATCAAGACAATTATTTCATATTTAATCATTAATTTTGACTCAATATAATTCTATGAAATTACGTAGACAGTTACTTCCCATTTATAATATTAGTAATATTTTTTTAAATTATAACACAAATCAAGACAATTATTTCATATTTAATCATTAATTTTGACTCAATATAATTCTATGAAATTACACTAAGGTAAGTTGAATCGGTTTTAAATAATACACATTTTTATTTCATACGCAATTTTAATATATTCAATATAACCTAATAAATAACAAGCAAATTATAAAGTATTACAAATATATTTATTAATTTAGTGTTATTTTTATTTAAAATTCTTATTTTACAAAGGACAATTATAAATAACTCTAACGTATTTAATATTATATTATAAATCTAAAACAAACTACACATTAAAATTTTAAATTAAATTTTAGTTTGATTTGATCTTTATCAAAAAAGTTATTTATTATATACAATACTATTTCATATAAGTGTATATGTTAATTAGTGCATATTATATAGTCTTATTGGGTCCAAAGGTAAGTGTTGGTTCATTTTTCGCCTACAACATCAGCATGTATGTTCAACGAGGAAAACTTTTTGTTATATCGTTTTAATTTAAATTTAATTTAAAATAAAATCATAAATTAAAATAATATTAGTGTGACATTATTGACAGATTAAATATACAAAGTTTCTTAATAAAAAAAAATGTCATAGGTACTTATGTGATTGCACTGTACATATAGTTCTAATGACTGCCTCGTTGGTCTAGTGGCTAGATATAAGGCCGCAGACCCGGTGGTCCTGGGTTCAATTCCCAGGTCGGGCCAATAAATAGTTATTGGGTTTTTCTGTCAGAAAATTCTCAGTAGCAGCCCGGAGTCTGGAAGTTGGAAGTGTGTACACTCCCGTGCCTCGGAAAGCACGTTAAGTCGTTGGTCCTGCGCCTGAACTCTTTCCGGTCGTGTCGGATTGCCGTCCCATCGGATTATGAGAGCTAAGGAAAAGAGAGTGCACCTGTGTTTGCGCACACACTTGTGCACTATAATATGTTAAAGCGCAGTTGGCTAATCTCCCTTGAGATTGGCCGCCGTGACCGAAATCGGTCTGGAGGACCTTATAGTTCTAATAACACTATGTACCTACAAATAAGATATGTGTTATACTTTTATATTTATATTAAGTAAGTACCTATTATATTATTATTGTTTATTAGTTTAATATATATTACAGGATAATCTTATAATGATATATAACTGCCCCATTGGTCTAGTAGTTAGCTCATAAGGCTGCAAATTCCGAGGTCCTGAGTTCGAACCCTGGGTCGAGATAAATTTGTTATTGGATATTTGCGTCTAAAATTTATAGCAGCCCGAAGTTTGTTGTGTCACTCATGTGTCTCGGAAAGCACGTAAAGCCGTTGGTCCTGCGACTGAACTTCCTCCTTGTACTTAAATAAAAATGTAACGTATAAACATACAAAATGTTTGCCCTCTATGTCTCCCTAAGCTATTAATTCGATTGTGATGTGATGTGATTGGTGTATTGTTCTGAGTACGCCTGAGAAGGTTCTGCTGGCCAAAATTGAATGAATAGAATGCAAACGACTCTACATAACATAGAGCTCTGACGACTTGTCAATATTTGCTGTAGTATTATCTATGAAAATTTGTTCATAAGGATAATTTATTTTTTATGACATTGTTTTTAAAACTCATCGAAGCAGTTTGTTAACTGCCAGGTATACAATTAAATTGTAATAATAATAATTATTATTTTAACAATTGAACATTTTAAAACGATTTATTTAATTCATATTGTGTATATTAAATTAACAACTGCTTTATTTACTTAATTTGTGTTCACAAGTCAACGCTAATATGTATATGAAAATTCAGTAGTGCTTCGCTGGGTTTGAATCCGCCATATTCCGTTAAGATTTGCGTGTTCTAAACACTGAGCTATTGTGGTTAAAACCTAAATATACTTAATAATTCCACAGATACAATAAGTAAAATAAGTTTAGTCTTTTTGTTAATAAATATCGTATAGCGGTTGTCAGAATCGAGTTGACCAAGTGCAAAGACTACGTAACCGCAGGCCGTAGGTTGAAATCCGAAAGTACCACTGACGTGTATTGTCCTTAATGTATGCTTATAATTCATGTTTAATAAAGGAATATATCGTGTGGAATCCTATTGTGTCGGAACTTAATGTCTGCGTCGATTTATATAAAATCATAGTGAACTTTACCCAGCTTCTTCTTTCAAATGTTAAATTTTTGATGCCTTTTTTTTAGGATAGGTAGGCGGACGAGCATATGGGCCACCTGATGGTAAGTGGTCACCAACGCCCATAGACAATTGGCATTGTAAGAAATGTTAACCATCGCTTACATAGCCAATGCGCCACCAACCTTGGGAACTAAGATGTTATGTCCCTTGCGCCTGTAATTATAGTGACTCACTCACCCTTGCGGTAGAATATCTGATGAGTGGGTGGTACCTACCTAGATGAGCTTGCACAAAGCTCTACCGCCTAATTATGATATAGGTGTGATATTTCATCAAAGCTTTATTATCTTAGTGCCTTGGGATGTTATGTCCCTTGTGCTTATAAAGTGTAGTTACTCTGAGCCACCCTTCTAACCGGGATATACCAATACTAAGTATTGGTGTTTGACAGTACAGTATGTGACGACTGGTATACCCAGTCGTGTTTGCACAAAGCCCTTCAAGTGACTTTTTACCCGTTATACAATAATTATTGTACTTCATTTTATACATTCCAAGATTGCCCAATTATTATAATTAATAAAGGGATTATATACGTAAGTAAATGCATTGATTTTTCTATTGATATTATCACTCAATTTATTATTACTTTATTTAATTAATTTTCTCAAATAAGATTGAACACTTAATGGCTACTTGGACTAATTAGGTATACCAAGTGCCTTGAAGCAGTATCTATCTTTAAAAAAACAATGTCACAATAATATGACAATTAAACTAGTACGTTTTTTTATTATTGGACCTACCTATCTATTTGAAAATGGTTTGAATACAATGATGTAGAGTCGGTACCTACCTATACTTCACTAGCTGTTATTATACTATTTAATAATATACATATTATTATTAATTATTTAATATTTAAATATTCACCTATTTGTAATATGAACTAATTAAAATTTAAACAAATACAGTTGTCTTGATTTATTAAGTTAATGGTGACTACAGTACACACTGAAAACTATTGGTAAACAATATGGGTAATCATAATAAGGTTTTGAAGGATTTACCTCTTTTACGAAACTGTGTTATTATCAATCGCATTTAATATCTACACATCAATTCGACGTTGGTTAAAATGTACTTGTTAAATTTGTTTATATACTGGCTTTGTTAGTTATATGTATACAAGTACATAAAGCGTGTATAAATGACAAAAAATTATATATGGTATGATCACTCAATGTTTTAAACACGTTAATCTTAACTGATGATTTTGAATTTAAGCCCGGACAAGCACCACTAAATTTTAATGTGTTTAATTTGTCTTTATAATTCATTTAGTGATACACGGGGCAGATTTGTCCTAGCCCAGCTGTGGTACATTTACATGCTGTTACTTTATTTTCTATATAAACAACACACGGACGAAAACATAGGTCCCTATATTTTCCCGTAGTTCTGAACCTGAGACTAATATATGGTTTAATACTGTTACGATCAATACAAAATTGCAATTCGATACAATTCGATTGAGCGTTTTCCTTAAATATTATTTTTGACAAACATGTACCTACTTCGTCCTACTTACCTACCTATATGTACAACTAGGTACCTAGGCACTATTTGACATTTATCTCTTTTTAAGTTACTTAGTATATACCTACTCAGTTAAATTTGAAAATACTAAATGGACTTTACTTTGGTACAGTCATATTTGGTAGAGCAAATAATGTAAGCGTTTTACTACCTTTAGATTGGCTCTATCTATAGCCTTATTACACGTAATTGTTATATATGACTCTATTTTATTAAAAAACACTAATAATCATCAACATATAAATAATATATAACATTCCAATAAGACAATAAGTCGACCTATCAACCGCTCAGGCAATGTCCACGTTTAACATTAGCAGCTGCTAGCTGGCAATTAGCAACAATAGATTTCACGACACGACGCGAGCACCCCCCACCACGCGGCGCGGCTCACTGCCGCAGCGGAGCCAACGGACTGCGCCCGCCAGGGGCCTGCGCCTTCCACCCGCGACAGTGTGGCCGACCAATCGGCGAGCCGGGGCCCCGCCATAGGGCAGAGCCGGCGCGGCGGGGCGGAGCCCTCGGAGTGGCCGTAACCCGCGCCGGGGGCTCGGGCGCCACTCTCGCCCCGAGAGCCACTAGAGGCTGAGCCGTCGAGTGGCGTCGAGTGTCGACCGGTCGGATGTCCGCGGAGGGCGGCGGCTACTCGCCGTGTCCGGCGGAGGCGCTGCCGGAGCTGAGCGCTGCCGAGCTGGCGATGAGCCTGTCGCCCAAGTCGGCGCTGCTGCAGCAGAACCTCTCCCAGCTGCAGCTCCAGCACTCCACGCCTTTCTCCGTCACCGACATCCTGTCGCCTATCGAGGAATACCGCAAGTTGGAGCTGGCGAACAACCCGCCTTCTCCGTACAGGTGCGTGGATCGATCCGGAGGGGGGACCCTCCACCCGCTGATTTTTCGAGTGGCCCCGAAGGTCTCGAGAGTGCTCGAGTCGCGCTCGTAGTCGAAGGATATAGTTCGGTGACGTTTGTTTGTGCAGGTATGTTGTGATCGTCGGTCAAGTGATGATGCGATGTGAATGTGAGGTCAACGATGTGCTTTAGGTACATCTTCACTTGCGTATGGACTTGGACGTTTTATTTATGCCGCGTTACGTTTATAATCGCTAACGGTTTCATTCGATTCGAAATACAATGAATAGCAAAGGACTTCTAGTGGAGACTTGAGATACCTCGCCGCGGCGCCGTCATGACTCTTGAAGCTTATATGCATATGTATGTATGAATGATTAAACACACAGTTAAATTTAGCTACGTTCGATGCAATAGGTATTTACTCCTTTGAGACTTTGTTCTTATTTCAAATTAACAGAGAGTGATTATTTTTTTTTTTAATAAATAATATATTTTTGCCTCGATAATCAAAATAATAAATAAAATTTAAATGTATCCAAATATACTTTTAATAATCTAATCTGCATAAAAAATATATTTTAAAACAAAAAAAGAGAGAATAATACTTTTAAAAAAATACGTTTTTTTTTGTTTGTCTTTTTGAAAATGGAACTCTAAATAAAATGTATTGAAATTACAATTCCTGCACAGAACTTCCATCGTCTTGATAAATCGTAATAATATTGATTTTATATGATGCCATACATATAAATATATCGTCATGTTTAATATTGGTGCCGTGACGTCATTTATTGACTTTTATTTACTATTCAATATATTTGACTTCATTTGTGGTCAGTGTAAAGTTTAAAAATGCTTATTAAATATTTTTAGAATTTCGCTTTAAAGTTTTATGCGTTCAGTTTTCATTTTAATATTTATGTTGTAATTAGTGCTATTTATTATTAAATTTAAACACGAATTTTGATTATGTTATTATGTATTTTAAATTAATTCTCATAATTAACTAAATAATTATTTTTGCCTATTTATGAGAATTATACGGTGATTTAAATTAATTCAAATTGAAATTTATGAATTAGAGCTTTTGCTTGAGAAGTTTTAGATACGGGTTAAATATAATTTATTTAAAGTTAACTTGAAGAGTTAAAATTGCATTAAAGTTTTCGATTTTATTAATACTGTTAAATATTTTATATTGGGGCTTAAAGTACCTATACCTATCCCGTTTTACATTAACGTATTTCACCTTTGCAATACTTGGGTACATATCATATGTTAAATTATTGCTGTTTTATTAAAAGGCTTTTTAAAATCAAGTTTTTGTTAAAAATTCTTAATATTTTTGTTTACTCAATATATACTTATGTTGGTACTTAGCACAAGTTCGAGTGTACATAACAAATTGCACACATTAAACAAAGAAAATCGCAATAAAATACAATTTATTTATTATTTTTTTTAGGAAAACAAACAGTAGGTCCCTACGTTAAAGCTTAATAACAAACTGTACATAAATGTAATGTATATAATATTTAAATAATTCAAGACAAGGCAAGACAAGAGGTAAATATTTGTATATGGATGTGAATTCAAATATAAAATTACGTGATTGAATTAATGTATTTTTCCTTATTAACTGATGTTCTACTTAATTTGCCTATATAGACGAAGCCGTGCTTGTTGCATATTTTACGGATTCGGGCTGTGTTATGTAACTTAAAATATATTAAACACCGTGCTTTAATTTTTTTTACTTTATAATACATTCATAATTTAGACGGATCATAACGTTAAATTATTTCCAATAATTCGCTAATTCTTTTTTTTTTTTTTATAAACGATACATGATACATAAAGAAGTGACATAAAAACTCAGCAGGTTCCTTCGTCGGTTCTTCTAAGCGCTGGGTGTTTCTTTTCCGTACCGGTGGTAGTTTCTAGTTTGACAATCAATAAGAAATTGTAATGCTTCAATATTGAATTAAGTATTTTGATTTTTAAGAATTTTTGGATTGATTTATAATTTTTAAAATGTCTTTACGTAATTACGGTACCTAAGATATGATTGAAATTTTGCGGTAATATTTAGTTTAATATAACTTTATGCGAAAATACTACCTAGGTCTAGTGGCTAGAAATAAGGCAGCAGACCTCAGGTACTGGGCACAGCCCGAGGCCGGTTCGATAAAAAAAATTGGGTTCTTCTCTTGGAGCCTGGATGTAAGAAGTGCGTACAGTTCCGTTCCGCGGAAAGCATGTAAAGCCGTTGGTCCTGCACCTAAACTCTTTCCGGTTGTGTGGAATAACCGTCCATCAGATTACGAGAGTGAGGGAATAGAGAATGTATCTGTGTTTGCGCATACACTTGTGCACTATAATTTGCCCTGCGCAGGTAGCTAATTACTCTTGAGATTGTCCGCCGTGGCCGAAAACATGCGAAAAAAAAATTATATTGAAAGACGTTATAATAAAAAATCAAAACAATTGTTTTTATATAATTAAAATATACATTAATAAAATAGAATGTCAGTTATAAAAACAACATATTTAAACATAATAATTAAAACACATTATAGATATTCATTAAGAAAGAAAGTCTCTCTTAGTAACGATTTATACTTAATATTATAAATGTGAGGAGTATATTTGTTTGTAGCGCTTTCACCCTTCAAGAGACCGTCATGTAATATGATACACTGACAGCTTAGATACGGAGACGGACATAAGACTTCCCGATCGAATAAATATATTGTTATGTCACATTGATGAATTAGGACACGCGAAAACTTACAAATCAGATTTTGGCAAAGTTATTGATATACGAAAACATTGATCTAAATAAATTTAATATAGATTACGCTTATATAAAAAATATATTTATTAAATGCCCATATAAAACGCGTTAGTTTCATGTAGCTTGAGCGTTCAATCAACGTGTTCATCTTTTATTTTAATAAATTCTTTTTTACTCATCGAGTGTACTCTCGATGTTATTTATATAAAGAAAAACCCGCATGAAACTAAGTAGTAGTCTGCCTTTCCTCGAATGAAAAACATAGTTAACATTATAAAGAAAAAAATCCCGTTTGATAGAACAAGATTAACATTTCATAACAGATATGCACAATTTAGTTCTTAAACTGTTAATCTCATGGTTACATTATACTTATCAAAAGTGCCAAGTGCTATTCTGTACGAACTTTGGCAAGAATAAACTTGGCAACTCTTTTCTTTGTCGCATCTCTAGAAAATGGAATTCTTTACCAGCACACGTGTTCAAACGAGGCGTGAAGATAATTCTTCCCGACTGTACCAGCCGTCGTCACGTTTGGACTCTATTACTACTTACCATCAGGTGGAGTAGAGTCATTTGTCCTCCCGGGAAATATAAAAAAAACTCACTTCATTTTCATTTAAGGAAGTTAGAAAATGGTAAAGGGGCCTCGATACGTGTATTGTCTTGGAACCCAATTTGATTACTCCGACCCTGACGATAAGTGTAGTAACTAGCTTGGTGGGTGAAGCTCCGTTTTCCTTTCTAAGAAATGAGAAGAGGTCTTCAGTAGAATATTCACGAGCACCTGCTAATATTGATTATTCATTGACAATTTAATATTAAAACTGTTAAATAGGTATGTACTTGAAAATAAGTAAATTTAATTCAGCAATACTTTTTCAAGAGCTTTTAATTCAAATTTTATTTTTCGGTCAGTAGGTTACGGCTCGTTACTGCCGGAGCGTTGAGATGGAAGGTGTCGAAAAAATTCAATGTCTAATTTAAACTTTATACGTATTGTATTAAATTATAATTTTTTTAAATATAATATTCCATTTCTTCATAAACACGTGCGCCCGTTGTGCTATATTTGGTTTCTTAAATTGTATCAAATGTTTGCTCCGATTTTAAAATTACAAAAATTAAATAACATTAATATCGTATCGTACATTGGCAACTTTTTACATTTATGTTAGTATTTAATTAGATTACAATATATTAAACAAGATAAACTTTTATATAAATATTCATAATCTGTTAACTGAATGAATAAATGATTGGCATGTTTTAATATGTCGCTCCTCCTTCATTTTTATACAACTTTGCTTGCAGTACATGTTTCATTGTGAGACAATCTCTCTCACACTCTGTTGGGCTGCTTTTCGCATCTTGAGGAGAAACTTTGGAGCTTATCCACCAGGCTGGTTTAATGCAAGTCGGTGAATACATATAGCAGAATTTAATTTGGCATATGTATTTCTTTAAGTAAATAAATGCTTTAGGTAAAAACAAAACACACAATTCTATAAAAGATTTCATGGGCAAGGGCCAACGGCATCATTTCATTAACAAGCGCCCAATTTCCGTTGATTCTTAAAGGATATATAAATTTAATTGTAAATAATTAACATCACTAAATATTATGTTGTTTTTGTAAATAAGACTAACTATAATACTTCTAGTTAGTTCATTCAGTTAGAAAAAAAGTTTCGAAGCTAATCTAATAAAATGACGATTTAAAAATTGTTTTGTAATAACTTGAACGATGTATATTTTAATTTTGAATACATTATTCGTCTATTGCAAATTGCGATATCTCGAACGCATGACTTAATTAGCAACAAGGGTACCCGAGCAATGCAATTCCAAAGTACTGCGAAATTTTACGTTATTCAAATATAAATAAAGTCTATTTGCGTTTACATATTTTGAATTATATGGCCAATAACAAATTGAATAAACTTTAAAATTCGTTTTGAATAATGTAATAGTTCAATGGCTTGTATGTGTAATATCATAGTGTGTACGTGATAAGTTAATCGTTAGTTACAATGATTCCAAATTCAAAATATATTTCAACTAATATACATTTTATAAACGATTTTAACCGTTAAGTTGGCAGCGGCGTAAAGTTTTATAGTTAAATCTTGAGAGCAACAATAATTATTGGAAAAATAGAGAACTTTATTATTTTAAAACAGATGTTTCAATGTTATAATTATTATTGTTAATCTATTTATATAAGTAGATTCGAATTTGTGTTTTAATTAATCTCGCGTTCAGTTGTGAAGAAGCCATGGTGACTGACCTGGTCACATGACTGTGACAAGGTTATATTTTATGATATAATAGGTACATAATGAAACGTTTGGCGATTAGGGTCAGGTTACTAATACTAAGCATACTCAATAAACGTTTCGTTTCACTTAAACCGCCTGTAAAAATATTTCCTAAGTTGAGGCGCACGTGTGTGACGTAAAAACTTAAACGAATTAAACGGTTTGACCGTAACTTGAAAACGATCAGTTACTGATGTACAATAATAATTACGAGCGTACTAATGAGCGTTTGAGAGACGCACGCGAGGAAATCCACTCAAAAATGCTTGCATTATAAATTATAATAACGTACGATAATTATCGTACATGTCCGATAATTTCATAACAACGTACGATATACGATGGTAGGTACAGTAATATCGTACACAGATTGTACGATAATTTCCATTGCATATTTGATATTGAATCGATAGGCAATAGCCCAATAATAAGTACAATCGTTTTTTTTTTGCAAGTATATGATATTATAGTATTATAAGTATATGATACTCGGTGGTAGAGCTTGCTCGTCTGGGTAGGTACCACCCACTCATCAGATATTCTACTGCAAAACAGCAGTACTTTGTGTTGTTGTGTTCCGGTTTGAAGGGTGAGTGAGCCAGTGTAATTACAGGCACAAGGGACATAACATCTTAGTTCCCAAGGTTGGTGGCGCAGTGGTGATGTTGTTTTTTTTTTAAAGAAATATACAAACCACTGTCTATGGGCGTTGGTGACCACTTACCATCAGGTGGCCCACATCCTCGTCCACTAATCTATACAATAAAAAAAAAGTATGAAATATAAAGTAAAAAAAAAAACAGTTTTTGTTCATTTTTTGTTATTTCTTTTTGGTTTTTAAGACTGAAACTATTGTTCCATTTCGGGTTTTTTTAATGTATTATACTTAGTCATTAATATACACGCCAGAAAAGGGAAAAAATAAATACCGTGATAATTTCACGGCCCTCGTACGATAGTTGCCTGACTGTTCAGGTTGTGAACACTTATTATAATAAATATCGAAAGTATAATTTTCGTGTCTTAACGTTTTGCATAACACACACGGACATGTGGTCGAGTGTTTGCAGAACAAGTGGTGACTGGTGACGGACTCACGCCTGATTGTTTGTACAATGTTAATTTACATCTGAGCAAATACGAGTTTTTGAAGTTTTTGAAATATTGTCGTCTCGATACGGAAGCATTGGTGTTATGACACACGGTAGCTTATTTCGCCCACGTGTTTCTATGACATCTAACGCCTAATAAAATTCTTTCTTATACTATTGACACCTAGTTAGCCTAATAGACACCAACTCTTAGCCATCTTAGCAATCTTTCTGTGAGCTTTGAGGGTAGGTGGAACAATAGGGATGGATCTAGGAAACCTCATAATAATATCAACATGTTTCCTACTTTATTTTTATCACCTAATATATTTTTTATTAAAAAAGGTTATGTATTGGTATAACGAAACTGAACAAGTTAAATAATGCGTAAATTCGGTTCAGTTTTTCCTAGTCTCTTCCTACTTTGAATTCTCTGATGACTTACCTATAAGAGTTCAAAGTTAATTATATCATATCTCGAGAACATTCCCTTCGGGTTGTGGGGCCATGTTTTCAAGTTTGCCTTTTTATCATATATATTTTATAACAAATATTTACGCGAAGGTATATTTTTCAAACGAATTTTCCTTGACGTTTCATTAATATGGAATTGGTCGTAAAAACACAACAAAGATTTTTACATATTTTTTTCCCGTTACTAAATCAGATATTATGTTAAAAATATAACCTTTTACGAGTCATAACCTTTTAATAATATGAACGTACTGACGTGCCCTTTTTTCTTAATGATTTTTTAAATAAAATGACATCAAATATAAATAGACATAATTTAAACAGCCTAGTTTCGTTTCAGTCAGTTTAAAAAAAAAAGTATTATAATAGACCACTATTGGCCCACTGCTTAGGATCATGATTCAACTCTAATTATGATTTGCGTTTTCTATACATAAGAGTAGCTCGGCTCATTTTTGAATTTCTTGCCAGTCTAAAGGTAGCTTGCAATGAATCAAATCAATTGCTTGCAAATGCGATTAAGATTACATGTTCTATGCACTAGACTAGGTAGTCTAAGTCAGCTCTCAGTTTTTAAGCTTCTTGCCAGACTCAACGTATTCGTGCGTTAGATTCATAGCTTTGACGTCAAACACGTACGAGTATAATTACGTAGAGGTAGTGATCGTAATTAAATGAAATAAGATCTCATTTCGGATATCAAACGTTAATTGGCTTCCAAATGGAACAATGATTACCTTCTGAATACGAGCGTTACTGACAACGAATTAACTAGCTCAATGTAACATAGATAGATATTATAATTCGTAAATTTACCTGTTTTAAGAAATATTGTTTAACTTGTGCCAGATAGTACGGAATTTGATAATCAGACAGATGACATTATGCAATTGATGTTAATATAAAATGAGCAATATATACCCAGGCGGTTGCAGATAGGATATGAGGGCGACGCGGACGCATAAGCGTGCGTGGAGTACCTTCGTGTAACGTAATATAACGTGAAAATGTTACGCAGATAATAAATTTATCAAATAATAAGCTTTTATTAAAAATACTAATATCCCTGTCTATTCTTCTAGGAATAATCTATATACCAAATGATTCTTTAACTTAATTGATCTTGTAAAATGACTTGTTAGAACCCACAAATGACTGTTTTTGATTGTAGCTAAAGCATCATCAAACTGTTCACTACTTTCTGATATTCTTCACATTGATGTTCCAAATTTTAAATCTAATCGCTTAATAGTTATTTAAAAAAAGAAATAGCAACTAAAATCAATAGTAGTATTATTAAAATTTGTAATAAAACCTAATGTTCTATCCGAAGGCACTTAAATTTACTATGTACATCATTTTATTAAAATTTGATATCAGTTATTAAATTATTAAACGCGTTTATTAAATTATAATAATTAATTTAAATGAAAGGTAAACAGTATTCAATTTGAAACGAAATTATCAATAATTAAAATGGTCTAACCTTAACTTCACAAATTTCCCGCCCTGTCAAAACTCAATTTGTCAATTCAAACAGCGATGTAGTGGGGTCTTTTATCATAGACGGATCGGAAATGATAATTTCTATGTGTCGACGCGTAAAGCTTAAAATCGTGTGTAAATTATTTAGCAAAACATTTTACTGGGTTGAATTGAGTCGGATAGGGCAGAAGATTAAATTGTGTAAATAGGGATTAGGCAGATAAGCTGCGCTTTGTTCGGAAGTGACGAGTTGGCGCCATGACAGCGTAACGGTAAACTGCGTGTGGCAGATTTGGGTCAAATGCGTTCAAAAAGTTACATTCAAAATTAATGCTGACGATTTGTTTGTTTAATGATATTACGATTTGATTTATGTTATTTCTAATTTTACAACACATTCATAAAATTGTAATTCAAAATATTGCCGTACTAAGAAAGTACAGACGTGTAAAATAAAAAATAACCGAAGTGCATAAAAGAAAGTATTGTAAAAATATTATAAATATTACATTTTTTTTTCTAGCACTGTTTTCAATGAGTCACTGTAAAATCTATTTAGTACCTACTGATCTTATATGCTTTGTCATAGCAGGAACCGTCGCAAATAACGGAAATATGTTAATAAACTAATAAGCTTTTTCTTAATCAATTACTTGATATTCGTAGATTTTGTTATTAATTTATTACAGACTCGTAGCAATGGCAATGGCGCGCTAAGAACTATATTTCTTTAATTATTAAGATGAATTCCAAGCAAACAAACTCACGAGAATTATATACTTTTGTTATTTAAATAATCATATACCTACTATATTTCTTTGTCAATGCCTATGAGTATAATTATTTTTTTCTTTTTAAGAAGAGCTATTAATTCTAAATAGTGATTTTTCTCAGGTCTAATTCATCGGGTAGCAGCATCAACTCGCCGCTAGGTCCAGCGGCGTCTTGCGGCATGGCTGCTAACCCTTACGCCGTGCCGCTGTACGGCGGAGCGCCCGTGCAGGGCTACGGCTGCGCCCCCGCAGATTTGCCCCACTACGGGGACATGCGGGGCGCAAGCTGGTACCCCGCCTCGAACGACCCCAGGTTTGCCAGTGAGTCGGCGGTTTTTTTATTATTTATTAAATCAGTTATAATTAATAACAAGCATTTTTTGAAGGTCTTGTACACAAGATCGTAACGCAATTTATTGTGCTTATTTAATTAGTAGCGTACGGTGGAAATATTTCTCGAATAAATTAGTTTGCATAAAAATAGTATGAAAATTACAATGTCTCATAAGAAGCCGTTGTAATCTGATTTAATTTGAACCAACAATAGCTAAGGGGATTTTTTTTAATTTTTATTATATAGTTAGGCGAACGAGCATTTGGGCCACCTGATGGTAAGTGGTTACCAACGCCCATAGACAATGGCATTGTAAGAAATGTTAACCATCGTTTACATCGCCAATGCGCCACCAACCTTGGGAACTAAGATGTTATGTCCCTTGTGCCTGTACTTACACTGGCTCACTCACCCTTCAAACCGGAACACAACAATACAAAGTACTGTTGTTTTGCGGTAGAATATCTGATTAGTGGGTGGTACCTACCCAGACGAGCTTGCACAAAGCTCTACCACCGATTAATTAGGTACGTTGTTTGTTAGTAGATGTGTTATTAATATTACTTATTTACTAATAACTGAGAAATGAAATGTCTTATATGTAGCGTATTCGTTCTTAATATCTTATCATAAGTGACCTATCATCGAAACTCAAAAAAAAATACCTAAAGCAATCAATTTTTCTCATCATCACCACCGAACAATGAAAGTTTATTATTGTATAAATAATGAATTCATTGTTAAGAACAAAGACTACTAACAGAGTTATATTTAAATACCTACAACGCAATATCTATAATATGCAATAAATACATATACAAAAGTAGGTATCCACAATGAAAACGTTTAAGTTACTATTTGCGATCCTCAACATCCCTTTGACATACATACGTTCCAAACTAGACTTGCAGTTATTCATAATTTCATTACAATATGAAGTGTAAACAGACAAAATAGCGTGTAATTTTCTCCACTCCGCCCGCTCAAAATGGCGGTCCGCGTCAATAAATGCGCGCGCATCAAGCCCGCCTATTATAATTAAATCGTACCTTACCGTGCCACTGTAGCCGTATTAGTTTATTTCCAAAAGCTCAAATACGTTTTTATATATACACACGTATTATTATTTGTTATCATATTTTAAATAGAAAGTAAACATCAATGTAATTGATATTATGGTATTATATTAATAATATAAACTTTTTGCTGGGATGATGATCGTTTATAAATTTAAGTTTTTAATGAAATTAATATACTTCAATTCTGTTACATTTGTCACACAAATGCTATATTTGAAAATTCATATTTTTTTTTTCATTTAAAAGTATAAGCATTTTACGAAAATATTTATATTTTTAGTAAGTGTCTCAAATTGCAAGATTAAACGTGCACAAGTCAACACCATTAGCCTCTGACAAAACATTAAAAAGGTAATGCGTGCGGCCGTGACAGTCTGCCGTCGGGGACTCTTAGTAACCGTATACTAGCTGCAAACGAACGCTTTAATCCGGATGATTTTAAAACTGTGAATAAAATCACTGTTTTTCATAAATTTTGCATGTATTTTACGTTTTAGAAAATTTTAAATACCTTTTTGTCAAATTATGCAAAATAAATTAAAATGAAAAAAAAAACACGCTGGTCAAAGAACTATGAACTCGATAAGTGGGTCACTTAGTCATATAATAACGATACAATAAGTATGTGATTAATAAGACAAAATTATTATTAATCCATTACTTGTTACATATATCTATGACGTGGACCTTAAATTGTAGGAATTCCTACAGTTGAGGAAAACATCTTAGAAACCCTTTTTTTTTTACCTTAGTTAATTAACTGTATTAGTGAGCAAACGTGTTCATTTCTAGGTAATAATATGTACATTACCTCTTATAGTACATTTTTTTTGCCCAAAAAACACATAATTTAATAGTTAAAGCCACATGCTATACGATTAAATAGTAGCATTGTTCATTTAAAATTAAACTTAAATTATAATTATATACAACCGTTTTCACCACATCAATGGTTAAACAGTATCAAAAATAACAGATTTCCTCACGATGTTTGAACACATAAGTTCGACGACGCTTACTATACTAATCAACTCGACACAACAATAGCGCGATTTAAAATACACCCAGCGCCATCTATTTTACTATAGTGTAAACTATTAAATGTTTTTTATTTTTAGTCTCTTAGATTTAAATGTAATGGTATTTAAAGCTCTGACTGACCATAATACGTTATTTAAATTATGACAAACCTATGTGTGGTCAGTTATTAATATATATCGTAACTTGAAACTCGGGACACGGCGGGAGCGGTTGGCACAGGTGCGCTTAGAAGCCGTTCATAATGTTTGTACAAGCCTACCCAGAGGTATGAGGCTACCGTTTAGAAGTCAAGGTTATGTTTGAAACACAACAAAAATTCCCTCTCAGTTATATTATATTTTATGAATATAAATATGAAAATGTGTTTGTTTATCTAATCTTATCATATCAATATCTTATTATAAGAGTAACAATATGAATGTAATAACTTTATAATTTATCTTTTATCTTTTAATATAACATAAATCTAAGAAAACAACTTTGGGTATACATCATACGCTACGTGTTATATTTTTATTTTTAAGATTGAGATAAATAGGACCATGGTTTAAATTTATTAGTTAATAAGTATAATGTTGTGAATTTCATTTTTAATAAAAAGCAATCATTCATTTAATGTTGAAACAATATTGCCCTTTCTATTTTTTATAAATAAATCCGAGCATTTACTTCCAACAATCAATTGCCTCACTAGAACAAATTGATTATTCTCTGCCAACTAATTTCAAAAGTGCACTTGATTCAAGATGGCGCTGACCCGCCAACCACTCAACAATAGACAATACAAATCAAAGAAACTCTGAAACTTAATCTGAATTCGAAAACCCAGTAGTCATAGAGAAAGTTCAAATAACGGTGGGCAAATAACAATAAGTTGTCTATGTTAACGTCCACTCGAGATGAAAACAAAGATGGCGGATGGAAATTAGGCGGGAAACGAGCCGTGAGTGACGTTTCACACGGTCGATCAAATAAATCCGATATTAATTGGCTTGTTTCGTACTACGTGCAGGTGCACGAGTGGGTACACTTTTATTTATTTATTTTTTAATAAAAATCAGAATTCATGTGTAGTTCAGGGATATGCATACATTGATGTATAGCGTAATTCTATTTAAATATCACAGCAATTGCATCTTGCTTATGAAAATAACAGTTTCACTCACGGTCGTATACGCAACTTCAGTATGGGGTACGTTGACATACTGATGCTGTTAAGTTCAATTTACGGCCGCAAGGGGCATGACAATTCGCGTAATAATTATCCCGAACATTTATTCCAATCCAAACAAAACAGTTAAATAACAAAAAATCCGCAAAACTCAGCAAAACGATATAACAATGATTAAATAACACAATACTTGGGAGAGAAAAATATCAGCTTCGATAGCAGCGACGTAGTACCTCAAGCGGATGGTATTGCGAATTAGCAGTTATTACACACTCGCACCTCATCTTTCACCACTGAAATTGAACTAAGTTGCAAGACCTGTGTATACAACCGTGGTTTACTCTGATTTGACGAGATTGTTTTTAATCTAAGGTGTACGCTTAAGTAATTGTTCCGTTTTTGACTAAAACATAAAAATGATAACAATATTTTAGTTAATTTATAATTCGAAAAGTTATTTGCAGTAAGTTATTTACTATTTTGTAGTAGATTTTGCTTAATTATTATTATGGCAAAAAGTATTGCTGCACATCGTCAACGCGACGCAGTGTGGTAGGGCTCTATTATCGCTATATAATAAAAAGATACGAATCGCTCAGCGTTAATAATTTTAATATATAAATACCGTATAGACAGTTTGCCATATTTGTCCTTCCGTCTATATTTCATGACATATATGGAGATAAAGCGTATTACTTAATCTCGGCTTCATATCCTTACTAATATTATAAATGTGAAAACAAGTTTGTTTCTTTGTTACGCTTTCACGTCTTAACTACTTAATCGATCATAATAAAATGCTTACACATTGTCTATGGTACAGAAAAGGAACAGAGTTCCTAATATTCTCTATCAGACGCTTATGAAGTCACACTTTAAACACTTCTTTATAGTTTAGTATATCTTACAAGAATGTTATTTATTTTGATGCTTAATTAATTATTCATTGTTTTATTAAACATGTTAATACCACGACAATTATATGTAATCGCCACTCGAGTTCTCTTAGATTAAAACGGTAAACCATACTGTGTTAACAAAAAACATACACTCGAATTATTCTTTACCGAATGATTACGTCACAACAAACAATATTTAAAAGTGGACATATCACAGTGCCCTGTAGTACGACGTCCTATAGACCTATTCTAAAAGAACAAATTCGAATGCCATAGATAATTTCCGTCGTTAAACATTATTTCGTTAATCGTTACTCATTAATATTCATATCGTCGTTATTTGTATACTTTAATTATTATAATGATTATTTTTAAAAGATACGCTATGTATGATTCACATGAAAATAGTCTTACTCATTTGTGGTTAAAATTCATCGATGAGTTTCGAATTTATTCTTACTGAATAGACCTCTGTACCTGTTACCGTCTCGTAAAAGGGAGTCGTGTAGGCAGAGACAAAATAAGCAATTCCGTACGATCGGTCCTCTGTTTGTCCACCACTAGAGTCTTGGCTGAGTAAACAGGAGGTCTCACGTCCGCAAATAGCGTGGTCGATGCAGTCGAAGGCTCGACTTAAAATTATTCCAAACGATTCAAGGTGAAATATAGATAAATACTTCGAGTGCGATCTTGTATCGTATTTCAAGATGACACCTTTTTTTAATTGCACAATAATTTATGTTGTAAATTTAATTTATTCAAGATAGATTATATGTAATTTTTCATGAATGTGTGATGTGTTAACGTTTAGTTACTGCTTTTGATGTGACGTTTTGAAATCCCTGTTAATTTGGAACGGACTTAATAGCTATTAATTTTTTTTTTTTTTTAAATAAAATGCAACATGTTTTCATTAATCACGAAGCTATGCGATACCTGAACCACCGAGTGTTATACATCAAAGCGTAGACACTCGTTGCGGTCAGCTAGCTGAAATTAAAACTGCCGCGGGGAAAAAATAAGTGTGTGACACGCTTAGTTTCCATGTAGGCGCGCCTAATGCGGCGAGTGGACGCGTCAACGGCAGACGGTCACAGTTTATCTTTCTTTAATGTAGCAACACCGAGGGAAATAGTCGGTTGTTTGTCGATCCATTTCCCGGCCAATTTTACATTCCTGCACGCATTGGAATAATCATAATCAAAATGAAGCTGTATAAAATAAATCGTATTAACTAAATCTATAAATAAAAAGCCTATATCTATATCGGAATTATTTATTCTTATATCTGATCATTTTATAATATTTATTCGTATGTTATTTAAATCTTCAGAAAAAGAACAAAAGGGAAAGGTTTTATTATTATAAATGTATTTTTATATCACGTTTGCCTTAAAAATATTTTTTGAATATCAATCGTTTGAGTGTCTTCCAATAAAAAAAATAATGTCACTAGATAATATTTAGATAGCGAACGCTGCGCATCGTTTCCCGATCAAGCGAGATATCATCCCAGTGTACTTCCCCGGCTGGGGGAGTGATCGTAACACAATACTGCTATTATTCTCAATGTTTATTCACGCACAATTTGCCAGGCGCGTTTATTTAGTGCTGGCAACATTCACGCTGGGGAGATCGGTCGCGTTAGATACGCCTGTTGTTAGATTTTAATACGATTAAAACTTTTTTAACGCTATTGCTTCTTTTAAATAAACAATTATTTTATGTGCAAACGCTTTATTAAAATAACTGTATTTTTTTTCAAATTTTATATTTTTTTGGTGTTAATAATTGTATGTAATTATGTCATGCCCTTTATTCTCATTCTTGTAGTTAACATCTTCACCATTGTTGCCTCTCACTTCCCTCCCTCCTTTTGGAATATTTTCTGGACATGAACAGAGATTATAGATAGATAAAAAAATATGACAAAAAAATAAACTCTTATTTTGACGGGCGGAAAAGCTCGTGGTGATATTATAAAAAAATTTCGTTAGAACATTAATCACTTATTTGTAAATATTATCCTATTTAACATATCGTAAAATATTGTTTTATAAATAAGCTATGCCGTTATGAAACCGAGTTCCCGTTTAGCACATGTAAGGCATAGAAGGGTCTTGTCGCGAATCCATTAGATGAACGTCAATATTGGTTCAGGCGATCGCGGTGATCATGTACCGTGTGGTACCACAGGGCAGGGTACGGTTAGTTGGAAATTAAGATAAACATTGCTCATTGTTAGCAGTCTCTGTTTAGTTTAAATTTATAGTTTGACTTGTCATATATCAAGGTCAGTTAGGTAGGTACTTAAAACGCTTAAAGAAATATTATTAACATTTAATTACTTATCTATACTAATATTATAATCGCGAAAGGATCTCTGTTTGTCTGTAACGCTTTCAAATCTAAGCCACTTAACCGATTTTGATGAAATTTGGTTTTAAGCAAGTTTGATCTCAAGCAAGGACATAGGCTTTTTACCTTGTAATGCTCCCTCCCCCTAGCACGCGGGTAAAGGCGCGGGAGAAAACTAGTTGTATATTACGATTATGTATTGACATGTATAACAGTTGTAATTGAGAACCTACGTATCCATAAAATAAATTTGACAAAATAAAAAGTATTTGTTTATCAAATCAATTAATAAGACTTTTAAATAATATCAATTGCTCCCATTAAAAATTCCACGACAGTTATGGAGTCGCTAATTATTACCAGAGCCGTCAGCTGCACGCCTGACCCTCGCGCCTTGGCCAATTTCACGCCAATTGAGCGGTCATCAAACGCACTCGGAGGGTCGTGGACAGTAATCTTAGAATACGACGAGCCCCACGCCATAGACACGAGTGGGATGATCAGAACGCTATGATTCGGTTCCAAATTTAAAAAAACACTTAAATGGTTTTATTTAAGAACATGTAGGTCACTTACTTTCTATTGAATGTTAATGTTTTATATAGTTTTGACGTTAGAATGTAGAATTTACAACTTTGTTAATGTAAAAGTATTTTGCTATTAACCATAAATGATAAAAAAACGTTTGTAAATGTAACAAAATGTCACAGTTGTAGAGCTTGGCGAAGGCAGGAGAATGTTAAAGCTCCTTCCACGACGCTGTTCTAGTGCGAACTATGTTTCTTCACGATATTTTATTTCAGTGCCAAGTACGAGGTCAACTTTAAGCACAAATTGAGCGCGTAAAATTCAGTGGTCATTCAATTCTTGTCCAGGTTTGAATCGGTGATCTGCGATTAAAATCCACAATCAATCATATTCCACATTTTTATAGCTGATCAATATTTCACATTTCTATAGCTGTCTTGTTGTTGATATTGAAAGGTATTCAAATTTGTTTGTTAAAAGTTTAAAATATTTTTTGTATTTGGGTAGTAACGTGTAATACGCTCATTCCATAATAATGTTGTCATGTGAATTTCGTGTGCTTAATTTGTAATTATAATTCATCTCGTGCTTGATGGTGACGAAAACATCGTGAGGAAACCTGCATGTGTCAAATTTCAGTGAAATTCTGACACATGTATTCCACCAACCCGCATTGGAGCAGCGTGGTGGATTAAGCTGCAAAACCTTCTCAAAAGAGGCCTTAGCCCAGCAGTGGGACATTCACAGGCTGTTACTGACTGTCTGACATAATAATGTTGTAATTATTTTATAAAATAAGCAATATTATTCGTATATCTAAGTTATTTTATTATTTTTAAATACATTCAATTTTAACGTTGGTACTTTAAATTAAATGCTCTCGAAATAAACCGTTTAAAATAAACCTAAACAGCGCAACATTTCAATTAAATCTCCATCAAAAAGATTCAGGCTCGATAACAAAATGTCCGGTGGCGCATTGACATTTCCACAAAGGAGTTTTGAACGAGCATAGACTAGCTTAATTTTTTTTTACGATGTAAAGCAACGATATCGTATAATGCAGCCAAAACACACGGAGGTCGGACAATGGCAACGTAAGTAAGACAGAATGGGGAGTTATATTTTATTGAAAGACCCTTTTCGATGGTGGAGTGTTGTGTAAATAGAATGAGCGGTGAATTCGATGGAGCATAATGTGTGGAATATTGCTGTGCGGGTTTCTCGCAACTGCCGACGTTACAATAAAATAATGCAAGATCTCGAAATGACGATATTTGAACAGATATTGTGAAGAAGTATTTTCATAAATTAAATAGATTTATGACATGCAAAATCTGAGTTTAAAATCAAATGTAACTGTAGCTAATTATAGGTATCGCTATTAGATGCCATTTTAATACGTAATTTGATCACTTTAATGTTGATATTTAAAACAGTTTAAAATATTATTAAATAATTTATTGATAAACAATGTAAAAAATTGTTATGATTAATACGAGATTATAATCCAATAATGTTAGTTATTAATTAATTATGACGTCTATAACATAGTATCGTGAGGTTGCTCGCTAGCATTAGTTTTAAATGCGAAAAAAAAACAAGCGAAACATTATTGATCTTAATGCGATACTACAGTCTTTAGGAATCACTTTAGATTCGAATCTTCTATGTAATTCTCATTAATCCTCAACTAATTTACAAATATTGTTACCTATATTTGAGTTATTTTCATAACATTATATCGCACGGTATATTTATTACTTTAGGTAGCGCTACAGATATTGAAACAGTTTTCGTTTTTAAAACAGCTGTCTGGACATTTATCTCGGTTAAACTAAAATCTTATTTAAAAAAAAAAGATAAGACAAGATTAAAAATTATAAAAAACTTTGGTGTTAATATTTGATAAATCAATTTAATGATATTTAATTAATATACTGATTGCATAAATTAATGAAAAGTGGATATTATTTACGGTAGTTTCTTGGCAATTAGGCTTAGAAACTATATTCAGAACCAGTAATCTTTATTCAAATACGTAATTACGAATATAATAGGTCTAATTTGTTTTTGAAAGTTAATGTTTTATAGATAATATCACACATAACATGGTATTTTCACTTGGAAGTTTTACAAAATTTCGTTTTTCATGCATTAGCGATCATAGAAAAATAAATGTATTTATAAAATAATTAAATTATCCTCGTTATATTACGTACTAATAAATGCGAAAACAGCTCAAACATTTAACATTTAACTGAAGCTGCTATTATAAAATGAATAGCATTTTTGAACCCTCTTACAATCATAGATGAGTAGACATGTACATAATACAGTCACTATACGCACAGAATAAACAAACCTCAATTTTTTATCTGTAAAAGTAACTAAAATAAAACCGCGAAGCCACTGCGCGGGAAACGTCTAGTGTCATTAGCGAGAATGGCGGCATGGCGGCATGGCGGTGCACTTAATGTTGCCAGCGCGAGAAGTTTAATTTCCACCGTCGTTATTAATTTTTTTTCTACCATTGATAATAGGAAGGTAGGTTTGTGACAATGTAATTAAAACATTAAGCGATGCGGTAGTTTTTTTATACGTAGAGTTAAACAATTACAGTGCATTGTCTTTTTTTCAAAGAATATTAAATGCAGACATGTATGTTGTACATAATTTAAATTACAATTATAATTTAGCCATCATAATAATGATCTTTGAATCTGTACTATTTTTAAGCATAATAAAAACAGAAAAGTTTTAGATTATTTCAGTTTTTATGAAGTAAGAAAAAGATTATAAGTAGTAAGTTGACTTTACAAGCATTGAGCACAAATTAGAGAACTGACCTAGATGGACAGTGAATAGGCAAGAAAAGGTACAAATGTGCGCAAGCAAGTCTTTTAACTGTAACAAGTAGGCAAACGAGCACATTGACCACTAATGGTAAGTGTTCACTTTTGCTTAGACTTTAGTAAAATAAGATACCTATTCATTGACACTTCATTACGGATATTGCAATACAAAATATTTCTACTTGGCAATAGATAAAGGGTGGTGATGCTGAAATATCCCTGAATCGGGCCTTTGCCACCAGTAAACGGACAATAGTGGATGTCAATGCCATTTTATTTATTTATATAGGAATTAGGTACACATGCATTAAAATTACGGACTTATTTTAAGCTAGATTTAGTCAGTCAGTTGTTTGTTCTATAATGAAAAATAATAAGTTGTAAGTGCGGCAAACAGTGACAACGGGAATTTAAAAGTTGCTACAACATATCTAAGCGATTGCTTTAGTTTCCAGGCTGATGACCTCGACGTCGGGCGGGATGGGCCACGTCAATAACATGGGCGGCCTGGCGGCCTGCGCTGGACCAGATGCCAAGCCCATGCAATTTCCCCTGGCACAGAGACGTAAGCGACGAGTGTTGTTCACGCAAGCACAGGTAAGACATAATTATATTTATATCATTTGTTATTATTTAAAGCGTGCTTGCTGAATTCGTTTGGTAACCCTGGTCTTCACCAGGACCAATCTTCTATTCCATTTACCATATAACAAATAACTTATGTACTTAGCTACTCGTAAGTATATAACATTTAGACGTGCTATATAACATCCGATGTTATATAGCACGTTCATACTCAACTAGTTAAGATTCTAAAGATACAGGGGCCGAATTCTACTAAGCTATAACGATTACGATACCTTATCGATTCGATTCTGATCCAACTTTCACTATTCTATATTTATTCGGATCTGAACTGAACCGATATGATGTTAACATATACCGTTATATCAAATTGTATATTAATTGTGAACATATATGCCAATAGTCAATAATTAAATTAAAGAGTAGGAAAATGGATAAACGGCAACGATCACGCTTCGATTCGATTGCGATAAAGTGGCAATTTATTAGTAGAATTGGCTCCTAGGCCTGTGACGGAGAGCATAGCGTATGCTCAGATATTCAACCTTTGAGTATGGAATTCTTAAAATTAAACATGTTTGTTATATTATTAAGGCAGATTAGTTATGTACGGTTGTAATGCTTTATGAAACAAAAGCGTATGTAACAAGCTCTTGCTGCTGTTTGTATCAAATATGCGATTCATCACGCGATGTGTTCGCTCAAATGCAATGAAATCTTCAGTGCTAGTGCAAGCAAATATCTCTGAAACCTGGAAGCATCTACAGCACTCTAAAAACGTTTGTAAGGAATCCGTAAGGAGCTTAACGTTTCGTATAATTTGAACATCCACATTTAGATACATATACGTCCATATAACACACTCGAGAATACGAACTAATTATTTCGCTAGAATATTAACGTTCAAACTTCAAACTGTAGAATAACAGCAAGAAGCCATGTTTAGGTATTTTCGTAAGAGATTACTATTCTATTACTAAAAGAACTACAAAAAACGAAAAAATAAGGTTATAACACATAATAAAAAAAACTATTGCATACACTATAAAGCAATAAATTAATAACAACAGAAAAACATAATGATCGTTTTATAAATAATACCTTTTTTTTAAAATTATGAATACATAAAATTCGTTTCTATTAATATATTTTTAATTCTTTCGTTAAACATATGTTTAATTACAATAAGGTCGTTCTGTTGAATGAAAATTAATTTGATACGTGAGGAATATACATTCGAACTGTGAATAATAAAATCGCAATGTTGCCATGTCGAAAACCTTGCAAGTCACAATCTTATTCAGTTATCTAAAAGTATGTAATATGTATTATTGTAGCTAGTACGAAAATCTGATTTTTTATTAATATATTCTTATCACGTTTTCGTATTCGGCAGAACTTTTGTTCATTTCGCACACGGACCCTGGGTTTATTTACGAACCCTTCAGACGGGGGAGCGGTGTTTGACGATCATTTTACAAATAAATTTTATAGGGGGACCTTACCTGGTTCAATGCATCCCACTCAAGATACGTTATGTAATTATTTATTATTTGTGCTACTATTGGAGTAATCTAGACTATCATATAAAATGGGAAAAGAATACGTGCAAATTTGCCAAATTGGCTTAGAAACGATTAATATTAATAAGAAGGTACTCTGATTGGTCTATAAGAAATTTCATTTAAAAAACATTAAGCAATTAATTTGTTAATAACTTGCTCATTAGCTTACTGGGAACTTATATTTTACTAAATTGTCATCAAAAAATGAGCTCTATCTTTTGATCTTTTGACTGTGGTAGATTTATGACAATCAATAAGTAAGTGTAATGCTTGAATATTGAATAAAGATTTTCGACTTTTGACTTTGATCGAATAAAATATTCTCAATTAAAAGCTTATTACTTAGAAAAATATTTGATTAAAGTACTTGAAATATTAAGCAGAATTAAACAGTATAATAATTCAGTTATGTTTCAATACAATTTTAATTAATATTCGAGGAACATTAAATGTTCAATATATTTAGAAATGTTTGATGATCGTGTGGTGTATGGCGAGCTTTATTGTTCGCGAAGGGTGGTTTGATCGCAACTAACGCGATTTTTATTGCCGAGGGCACCAAAACCTCGGATAGGTTATTAAGTTTATAAAGGTGTTATTTTTGATACGTTTATAATCTCAAATAGAAAAAAATATATAGCTTACTTATTAAGATTTATGGTACTAACTTCATGTATATAAGTTATTTATTTTCTATACATTTGCCTTTTTCAAACCGTAGAGTCAAATAATAAAACTATAAATCAGTCAATTAATAGGTGTTGTCAGTATTCTATATTGAAAAACGTCACAAAGTTGTTTTAAATTGATTTTCTGTTTCATCAGAATTGTGGACCATGAAGGAGTGCCCTTTCTTTCCAGTTTTCAAAATCAAAATAACTCAAAATCTTTATACAGAGCGACTTTATATTATATATTATGCTTTTAATTAAACACATTTCAATAGTTTCTTTTAATACTAGCTACCCACCCCGCGCACGGGTAGAATAAGGACTAAAATAAAACATTCATATCAATATACATATTATAACTCTATTGGTTGAAGCGGTGCACGCCAGTAAAATTCCCAGTTAGCATGTTATTTTCGACAGCTTCTACAATTATCAACATATTTCATTCAATTAAAATTGAACCTTAATTTATTATGCACTTAAACCTTTCTTGTGAATCATTTTTAACATTGGTAAAAACCATATGAAAATCAGTTCGTTACATTTTAAGTTTATCGGGTTCAAACAGTCAGATAGACAGACAAAGGCATCTGAGGGAATTCGTTTAATAATATGATTAAAAGTTTTCAATAGTTAAATTATAAAAATGCATGGTTTGACTAATCATTAAAAATAAATACCTAAATGGAAATATTTCACTATTTGATACATTTAATTATTATTATACATTCGTGAAAAGGATTGGAGGTCGAGTTTCAATTCGATTTTTCTTGGGAGATTCTAAACTCAGGATCGATTGTTGCTTCTCGTTGAATAATATCTTATAAAATAACGATTCATAATCGCTTGTAAAATAAAATCGCTTCTTAAATAAAGCATAATAATAACATTATAATTTTTACTCAATAACACAAAATTCTCGACTATTATGTAAAGATATTTTTAACGTTATATTATCTGTAGACATAATAAATAAAATCCAACATTCACCTGTTATATAAATGCTTAATTGTTTATAACATGAATTAGACAGTCGAAATACTTGGTGGTAGAGCTTTGTGCAAGCTCGTCTGGGTAGGTACCACCCACTCATCAGATATTCTACCGCAAAACAGCAGTACTTTGTATTGTTGTGTTCCGGTTTGAAGGGTAAGTGAGCCAGTGTAATTACAGGCACAAGGACATAACATCTTAGTTCCCAAGTTTGGTGGCGCATTGGTGATGTAAGCGATGGTTAACATTTCTTACAATGCCATTGTCTATGGGCGTTGGTGATCACTTACCATCAGGTGGCCCAAAAGCTCGTTCGCCTACCTATACAATAAAAAAAAAATAGCTTTTGTACTTAAAATATGCTAGAAAAATACCTAATTGAATCTCTAAGAGTAAAATCAACTATATGAAGATAAAAATGAAGTATAATTAAGACCCAGATTCATGGTATTACTATTTTTAATTCGTGTGAGGAGTCACAAAGACCAGATATACGAATTTTACGCGATTACGACAAAGAGTCGAGATGCTTTATTTTTTAAAATTTCGCATTTGCGAACCAAGCTTTAGGAAAGCTTTACTACATATAAAGTTCGTAAACGTTTGCTTGGCAAAGGCTTCTTGTCTTTTCGAGACGGAATAGCATTACCTATCTCGTCCTTATTATAGTGAAAAATTATTTAACAATACAAGATTTACTGTATAGGAATGAAATACATTTTTTAACTTACCTCTTTACCTACAAGCAGTATAACAATACTCTCCCTAACATTATTGTAGTCGGATAAAATGCTAACATTTAGAACAAAACCACTATCCTCGTTGCAACTCTTTTTTAGAACAATACGATTCGAAACAATAAAACAGGTGTTGCCATGTACGTGTCGTAAAGGGGAGATTCAGGGAATAGAATTAATTACATGGAGCGAACGTGGCATATCTTTCACCCCGGGGGCGGAGCCTCCACCGGAAGTGGGAGGGGCTGGGGGTGGACCCTTCGAAATTAAATAGCTGTGTTAACGCAATCTGACGTCAGGTAACGTGGAATGTTTAATTACTTGCATATTGTATAATATATTCATAATGGTTAATATTTGAAGATTCAAGTTGTTTGAGGGAATTAATTTATTTAATTGTTGACAAATGTTTTCATGTTTATTAATAAATGTTTCTACGTTATTAAATAAATACTTAGTTACGGAAATAGATTTCTGGTGGAGGATTTAACTGAGATATATTTCATTTCAAGAAGTATTTGGACGTTGTATAGTTAATCCACAGACTATATAGGTACAGATTAACTATAGAACATATATACATATATATTATTTAAATGAAAATCTAAATGTATTTCAATAAAAATATTGATACTAAATACAACACATATTACGCATTTCATATTGAGTATATAAAAGACGTCAACTCAAAGTTTTTTGCAATGTGCAATCATCTCTGCAAAATCTTTCTAATATTTAGTGCTTTTATCAATATATGTATTATATATTATTAAATATTATATATATTTATTCTTTTATGCTATATATTGATCATAGATTGTCTAAAATCTACCACCGGTTCGAGAAAAAGTTATTCAATTCTGCGAAAAACCGGCGAACTCAGCGGAGCTATCTATTGTCAAAATATGATGTTTATAATAATTATAGAGTTTAACTTTAGCATCCAAACACATTTTGAAATTTTGACAATATTTCTTAACTTCGGAATCTTAACCATTTGTAATCAACACGATTACAATATGCCCTTCTTATTCTTCTATTAAAAATCATGAACCCGGTGACCTCGTGATATATAACTATCAATCAACTTGGAATGCACGACATATGAGTACTTGCTGAGTAGAAAACTATAATGTGTAATTAAGGTCAGAAATTGGTGTTTATATATTATAAATAATTTCGTACTAGCAGACTAGCTAACGTGCAGGACTGCGGACGTCCGAATTCGCACGGACAGAATAAGGGTTCACGTAAAACATTTAGGTAAAGAAAAATTCTTGTAGGTTCTTTTTAGTCTAATCCTTATTGAGGGTTGTAGTGGAAATTTTAATGAGTTTGATAGTAAAACATTTACGGTGTCACGAGCGAACACTGACAAAAGCAATTTTTAGTCTCTTATTTTTATTTTCTCGTTAGATATCGCAATAACTATAACTTTTTATTATGCCGGGAACACTCATACAATATCTTGGCAATTTCAAGTTTAATTTGTCTACGCCCCCCCCCCTCTCCACACAATATTTAAGAATCAGCATTCACGGTTCACATGCGTTTATACATATGCCATTTTGTCTGACGTCATGACTGGACTGGTTGTTTGTCTAAAAGTGATAAGCTATCAGCGTGCGCGTTATAATCAAATATACGTATTTAAGAAATGTATAATATATAAATAAGTATTTATTGGTACAGGTTTACGAGCTGGAGCGACGGTTCAAGCAGCAGAAATACCTGTCTGCGCCCGAGAGGGAGCACCTCGCTTCACTTATTCACTTAACCCCAACACAGGTGAGTCAGTGTCATTTAAATATAATCCTTAAATACTATCATTATTTAAGTAAGGTAGGCTTTTTAATCCGGGATATAAATGATTGAATGATTTCTAAATAAATTGAGTTTTAAATGTTTAAATTAATTAAGTATCCGTTTTATAATTATCTAACAAATTTTTAGTGAATTCATCTTATTGCTTGGACGAGGAAGTCTTTGCACTGATAAAAACTTCCAATGTTGACCTAATGGATATGATATTAGCGTATTAAAACTGAATTGGAATATATAAACTTTACTTATATATTACATTGGCCATTCTATTTACCTTTGTTGTCTTATATCGTAAACATTAATTTCAAATACAATGTATAAACATTTATTTACATAATAATTATTTGCAATGAGCACTTCAATAGCTATGTACAAACCAAAATTATTATACTTTACTACATACATTAACACAATGTACAAATTATACTTAATTGCGGTTTAAAATGTTAGCCGCATGTCCTCGAGTTCTTATTCTCGAACGAAAAAATAATTACATATATTATAGTAAAAAGTTTTTATTATAAACCAGAATATCTTGTAATAAGATCTCCAACAACTAAACCACAAGTTGTTCCCAGTGTTTATGCGTAAAAAAATGATTTAAGCCACTTTTTATTTGATTGCCACAATGTCGTACAACTATTAAACACAATGGGGCGTTTCTAAATCGGGGTGAGTGCAACCGACAGACAACATAAATCACATTACAATAGCTACCACAACGCCTCCGGCTATGACATCACCCCGATCCAATTACTGAATACAAACCGCCCACGATAAAATACAATATATCCCTATAAAATACTCGGGGAGCGAAACGCCTGAGGCTACATGTCCTACAACATCCTGTTATTTTTACCGCTGGCAACACGTAAGATGCGTTCAGGTTAGCTCGTTAGACTTGGCATCTTGTTTTCCGCTCTGACGGCGGCACCGGTTCGAGGGTCGCTTTGATATTGAAGAATATTTCCCTTGTCTGAATTTTCGAGAGCCGTCTTCAAATTAGTGAACATTGCTCTTTGAACCTACACGAGAGATGCCTTTGATATTTATTGAAGAAACCGTTATAATTATATAAGTTGATTTTTAAAATATATCAAACAATTTGTGAAATCATATTGAATAGTTTAAATATTTGTGCAAATATACGGCACAAGTTCGAAAGTCCCATTATTAATATCTGTCACCGACACGCGACCCATTTTCCCACATAGCGCGGGCGAAATTCAAATCCTTCATAACAAAGACTCAATAATCTCGGCCGTGTCAATATAAATTTCATAAACTCGTCGTAACCCCAACAAAGCCCGCAAACATCCATGAATAATCTCCATTTTGAGGGTGTCAACACCATTTACGGCGACGCGTTTGAATTCCCGCGAAAACAAACGTCAGAGTGACGTTTGACTTGGCGGAGACAATGGCGGAGGCGTGAGGCGCGCTAATACGACGATTATAATGTGGTGCATTGTCGTTATATTAATTGGTTCGCACGATCTGCATTGGTCATTGTTTGTTCAGTGCAGGTTGATTGGTTCTATCGATAACTCGATTAACCTGTTGTCCCTCTTCTATGATAATTATATTACATAAGCATATCACACACACTGCTATTGTAGGTATTTTTAATGTGTAATGAAAGATATGTGTTTTGAAATTTAAAAAAAGAAATCGTTTTATAATATTTATATTATATATTTTTATAATATTAATATTTACCAAGCTTATATACGCAATGATGTAAATAGACATATATGTATTATGTAAGATTAATTGTATAACCTCAAAAATCATTCTGTAACATATAATAAATTTGTAGAGTAAAAAAACATTATTTAGGTAAATAAAATATTGAATTGATTTAATAATCGGTATAAGGAACCAGATTAATGTACACAATGTGGTACCGACCGAGTGTTGGTCACGGGTGCTGTCATTATCAGCCGCGCGTATTCGAGTATTATTTATGGTTACTTTATTAAGTTATAGACAGCGATGGTTTTAGGTGAATAATTTTAACATTTTTTTTTTAAATATTTCTAAAATTTTAATTGTGATTGTGGAAATAAAACAATGCTGACTGCATTACAAAAATAAGTCAAACAAAACAATATAAGAGCAACAAAGAACAACACGGCAAAGGCGCAAACAAAGATTTATTTTATTCGAATTTTAAAATAAATTATTTAAAGAAATTATATGTTACATCAAGAATATTAATTTGAAACAGTAGATAATATATGTATATTATATTGTCAAAGATCATCTCAGAAAGCCCAATGTAATTAATAAAACTATGTAGGTATATATTACATGTTGCTATCCTTTTAAAAAAATAAATATCTTTGCCATTATTTTATTATTAAGATTATCTGTATAGATAATCAAGCGTAATCATTTAATGTATGAACTCGATAATAGGAGAGTCTAATCTACTATAAAACTATTATAATTACTTTTAAAAAAATATTTGTAATTCATGAATTTAAAAGCCAATGCCATATTCAAATTATTATTTTTAGCATTTAGCTGAAGATATCAAGAATTCGAAATTCAAAATTACAACAAACTTAACATAGTACTCTTCGTCGATTTCAATTACAATTTTATGTGTCGCTTTTCTCAAAATAACTCGATTCAAATTCGTTCCCAACTTATATTATGCAAACATACTTATTCATTATATGGTATTTCGCAAATCTATCGCAATCACCAAGTTCAGGAACCAAAGCGCTTCAAGTTAAACGCATTTCTCGACGCTCGTGCATATTCAAAGCGAACTGAGTTTAAATAGAGGCCGCAATAAAGCGAACTCGGTACCGTCAGCAGAAACAAGCGAAACTGAAACATTCAAAAGTAAATTACCATTAATATGATCAACAATAAAAACATTAATAATATACCTTTCAATAAATATATCGTCTTAGTTAATAGTATGTTTTAACACATATTTCCACAAATTATAAGAGAAAATCATTTTTCTGACAACGCTACAAGGCATAATATCCCGCAGTATTTGACGTTCCGAGCAAACACGGGGCTCGCGTTTCGTTATTAAACTTAAGTAAATTTCGATGTTCAACGCCACTGTTGATTCTGGCTCCTGGGACTGAGGCAGTGAATTTTTTGCTTTTATTTCAGCTAATTGCCAGCAGATGACCTGGCTTGGATCTTTTTAACGTAAATACGGATCTATACTCTTGAAAGTTTTAGATATGAACTATTATTTCTGCCATTAATATTGTTTTTCGAGTAGTTTATTGTTGTAACGAATGGAAAAGGGATGAATCTATAATAGAAGTATAAAATATTAGGTGCATGGTGGTTCATTGTCGGTGTAAATAATGGCTTATATTATTCCAAAAGCTATAGGTAATTGGGACAGCTTATCATTCATTATGGGATCGTTATGTCCAATGTCTTATAATAAAAAAAAGCCACCTTCGTTCAGGGTAGATAAGTCATTACAGTTTCGTCTGATTAACTTGAAAGCGATTTCGAAATCAGTTTCGATACATTGAATCGACATGTTTTTTAGTATATTTATGTATTATTACTATTACGCGCATTTAATAATAATAATTATTATTTTTAGTAACATACACGATATATAATTTACTATTGTTATAAATAAAATCCTTGGCTTATTGTTATAGTATAATTTTAAAGTGACAAAAGTCATGTTACTTATATTACTTACTTCAAACAAGTCCCTCGTAACAAATATCTCTATTTCAAACGTAGTATTCCGTCTATTAATGTAGTATTATTTTTGTCAAAGAGTCAATTACATAAACTGTACTGAATATGGCAGAGAAATATAATTAAAATCGAAGAGATAATTGACGCTGAACAATGAAAATCTAAAACTAAAATAGCTAACTTTCCCATAGATTTAAAGTTTCATCTATGCTACTAATCCTTTGTTATCAATGAAAACAAAAAAACAAAGACCTACTGCAAGCAATCGCTCCTTTGTCTATGGTCACGAATTTATATAGTCTGTCGTCTGCCGGATGCGGCGCATGCGGGTGTAATGGAGGCAATGAGATAATGGCGGTTAATTTTAAACAATGACGGGTTGTCAAATCGTTGTTCGTACACCGGCACTGGACACTGAGTGTGTAAGTGTAGCTCCCCGCACTGCCATTTACAATTTCGTTGATATGAAATGTCTCGCTATAGGTACATATGTGATGGATGTTTATTACCTAATCTGCAGCTTTGATTTGTTTTATTTTTACTTGAATAAATAAGTTAAACCTACTTACCTTTCTTTAATGGGTTTGAATATATAGCTATATGCTGCTGTCATTTGTGTCAGAATCACAGATTGATAATATCATTAGTATACGTGAATCTTATTTATATATACTTATTACGTGTATATATACTCGTGTACGGCGATGAAGGATGAAACCCTGCTATATGTATCCAATCCGCTTTGAAGCAGTGTAGTGGAATAAACTTCAAACCATCTCCTCAAAAGGAGATGTCTAAATCACGGCCTAGCATCATGATATTTACAGGATCTTTTCTAATAATATTATTGATGTCAATTTAAAAATGGAAATCAAAAATCGTCATGCTGCCAGTAGGCAGCATTTACAGTAGTAAATTTGAATGCTTGTTTCGTCTATTATTTATATACAGCGGCGTATCAACAGATATCTTTTAGATTTTAAGTATGTTTAAATTTTGCGGATGATTTAGTGTTACAACTAAGCTCGGAGCTAAGCTAAGCTAAGAGAAAAGTCTTCGCCCAGCAGTAAAACAGTAATTTGTTGAATTTTAACAAATAAAATATTGGCTTAAATAAAAGGCGGAAAAACGGCTTTTAATGTAATGCATTTTATAATATGTAAGGTTATCAATTTGTAAACTGCAGACCAACGTGGAGTAGCCTCGTTACGCGCTCGTCAACTGTCAAAATGACATGCCATTAATAAAGTGTTTATTTAGAAAACGTGAGCTGTTTTTCTTTATATTATATTTTATATTATGAATGAATTTTATTTTTGTAATTAATTTGTGGCATGTAAATATTATAATTGTTTTGTGTTTTATACGAATCCAGATTATACGTTGTTTTTTTGAGCACCAGAAGAAGATGTTATTAATAATAGATTTATGTATTTACCATGTAGAAATTGCAGAGTACCTAAAGATAACTCATCCACTCTTCATCCAGTTGTAGATATTAAAATTTTCATATTTCGTAATTTACTGCACAGTATTAAAAATAACTTTACAAATTATAACAAAATTTATCATCCTCAAATTGGCAACGCTTATAATAACCGAGTAGGCATAATTAAAAGATAATTCCACTTTACTCTACCCTAATCTCTAATCTTCGTGAGTTTCAATATACTTCCCGTCAAAGGCTGGCCGCAATAAAACAGATTCCATCCTTTTAAAAAAAAAGAATAAATGTTTATGGTATCATAGATGGCATAGCAATGATCGCGGCCATTCATTGCAGCCAACATGTCAAAACAAATTTGCAAATGGACGCTGAAATCTTTTACGATTTATTCTTTTTATTCCCGCGTAATTGTGTAATAACCGCGAAAATATTGATGTAACTGCAGGCTATTCGCTTGATTTCGCGGGATGCCTTTGATAATGTAAGCAATTCGTTCGAGATTATATTTTTGATGAATGGAAAGAGTTTTTGCGGGTGCTTTGTTGGACGGGATTAGTTATCTAAGCGGATAATGCACCTGACTGCTATTATGTAGCAGGTAAAGGCTATTATGCATTTAGAATTTGTAAAAAATTTGTATTGATAAGTGCCCCGTTGCGGTGTTTGCGTAGGACTACTTTTTTGCCATAAATTTCGTGCGAATTGAAATAGTTTTAGAATAGAAAACCTACATTTTTGATTGAATAGTTTAAAGAGACTTCGGTGTAATTAAAAAAACCCGAAAATTTAAAAAATAGCCCGTAAATGTCCTGCTGGTGCGTTATCTCTCCTGCTAACAATATTTGGAGCTTATTACACGCTAATCCAAAACCCTTTGATGAATCAAAATATTTGCTATAAATAATTAACGAAAATCATAATTTATTTCTCATAAATATTTACAAAATACATGTTTATAAGAAAGTAAATGATCAATTCTTATATAGCAGGAGAACCTTATGTTATCCATCCATCTTTATATATACCTATATTATATATATATAATTATAAAATTCCGCATGATGACAGAAATATTATAATTAGTAATGTGTTCTTACTCAGAAGAGTTTTGACTCTACACTTAACTAATTAGATTTCTCAAACAAAATAAAAAAATCCAAAATTGAACTGTGGTAGTAGCTGCAGTAGTAGTGTAAATAAAAAATACAATGTCTACTTCTCATTATTTACTTCCTATATATTGCAACTTCTTATCTATATATCAGTATGTAATAAGTAGCACTTTACAATTTTTCTTTTGCACTTCCTATAATTTTACGTTAATAGTTTTATGTTAGAAACTTTTACGCAACTGTTGATAAGAATAATAATTAAAATATTATATGTTTCGAAAAAATTAAATCGAAGAGTCGAGATGGCCCAGTGGTAAGAACGCGTGAATCTTAACCGATGATCGTGGGTTCAAACCCGGGCAAGCATCACTGAATTTCATGTGCTTAATTTGTGATTATAATTCATCTTGTGCTTGACGCTGAAGGAAAACATCGTGAGGAAACCTGCATGTGTCATATTTCACTGAAATTCTGTCACATGTGTATTCCACCAGCCCGCATTGGAGCAGCGTGGTGGAATAAGCTCCAAACCTTCTCATCAAAAGAGGAGGGGAGGCCTTAGCCCAGCAGTGGGACATTCACAGGCTGTTACTTTAAATAAATATATACATATATATATAATAATAAAGCGAGTTAAAGTAACGATAACGTCACAATCTAATATATAAACATAAAATTAGTTATCGAAAGTGTTTTTAAACAAACAGAAGCAAGTCTTATACAAATAATAATTAACAAATGTTTGAATAACTAAAAAAAAAAGGTTGATTCGTTCATAAGCGATGTTAAAGTCGTTTAATCATCGTTTATTAAATAAATATTAATTTTGTGAATTGCTGGGTAAATATTTGATTGGTAGCTTTATAGTTCACGGTCGACGGGCAGGGGAGGGACACGGTAGAGTTGCGTATGGGCGGTATTAACAGCGCTATGTGATTACATAGCGAATGTTACATAACTAATTCCACACAATATCCATTCGAAATATTACATAATAATTAAGCGAGGCTCAGTTTTAGTTAAGGCTTTTTCAAATGACTTTGAATGATGAAATTAAATTTTTTTTTGATATAATATGTTTTGGACCGTAAAAGCGATGATTATAATAGGATATTGCATTTTTCTTGTATTAAATTAAGGTCATTTTCAGTTAGTTTCCGTAAAGTGCTACATTAACAATATCTATCTTTAAAAAAAAACACTAAATTTGATCTGAAACTTAACAGCAATTTCTCAAGAAATCACTTTGTATCTCACTCGTGAAATGTTAGAAATCCGACTTATGATAAATACGCCATTTTGATGCGTGTAACCTTTATGTAATTTATATACATATATGTATATAAGCGAAATACCATTGACTGACTAATCACGAGATCTTCGAAACTATAGGACTTGATATTCAACAGTTTTTGGGACATAGTCACTAAGAACGGGCTTGTATGCAAATCCTAACCAGTAAATTTTTCATCATCTGAAATTTGTAACATAAGTTTTCAACTAAATAAAAAAAATGAAAGGAGTTGCTTTATATGAATTTTACACATACGAAGTCGGAACGGGCAGCTTGTAATCAATATAGTCCATGACGCATATCGATTTATAATATTTTTGCGGTGTTTCGAGTTTGTCCTTAAATGTCATTGATAGAAACGTAACATCAGAAACAATTAAAAGTAAGTTGCACTAAAATTAAACCTTGAAATTTTATCTTCATTCTGATCAAAAAAGGAATAGTACATCTTAATTTCAATTACACAAAAACTAATAAAGCTAATAAAGATCTATAGAAACCAAACTTTACCGGTGTCAAGAAATAAAGTGATGAAGAAGAGATGAATTAATTTTTCCTCCAAGTGAATACTAGTTGTATTATATTAATTCTTGCCCACCTGTAATAACATGTATAGAAATCGCCAGTTTCCGAAATCCAGGTCTATTTGTCACCGCATTAACTCACGTCTTATTAAAATAACCATTTAACTTTTACAATTAATAAATTTCTATGTGACTTGTAACGTAATATAAATAAAGTTCAAATTTGAACACATTTTAGTTGTATAAAATTAAAATTACTTGCGTTTTTCTGCTTGGATATTTTTATAAGTTACTAAATAAATGACGTGCATTGATCGGCTGTCAGGCGTCGTGCTCGTGTTTACTCAGCGTCCGATACAGAAATTCTATCATGTACGGCGAGCATTGTTGGCGAATAAGAAACTCATTCTAAATTTAATTTTTTTTTTTTTTTTGAATATACGTATGTAATTTTTTAATTCATGTTAATTCTATGTCAATTTACAAAATGTTTGTGCTATACGTAAGGTACGTATAGCACAAACATTTTGTATTGGTATACATTAAGTTTAGTTTAGTTTAGTTATTGGGTTTTTCTGTCAGAAAATTCTCAGTAGCAGCCCGGAGTGTGGAAGTTGGAAGTGTGTACACTCCCGTGCCTCGGAAAGCACGTTAAGCCGTTGGTCCTGCGCCTGAACTCTTTCCGGTCGTGTCGGATTGCCGTCCCACCGGATTATGAGAGCTAAGGAAAAGAGAGTGCACCTGTGTTTGCGCACACACTTGTGCACTATAATATGTCCTGCGCAGTTGGCTAATCTCCCTTGAGATTGGCCGCCGTGACCGAAATCGGTCTGGAGGACCTTATTATTATACATTAATATAATTATTAATTATCGAAGCTATGCACTTATAAAACACTAACAGTTGATGATCGTCAATGTTTCGTTAATGATCGTCAATGATTACCAACTAAACGAAAAAAAGAACAAGATACTTTAAAAAGTAAAGAAGTAAAGAATTTTACTGTTTAAAAAAACACTGCACCAAATGAAGATTTAAACAAACACGAGAACTTTATATATAATTGTAGTCTCGATTATGCGAGTCATCGTTCGCAGGAACGGAACACCTACGCGAGGACTCGTTTTTAAAACATCACGCACTTCAATTGCATCTCTGATGGGAATATCACTCTTATGCGCTTCATATACGTATCTAGTTAACTCGTTTGATATTTGATTTACACCATTTTTTTGTTTGGCGCCAAAATTGACTTGTATTGTCAAGATGACAGCCGTTTGGGTGGCCATTTTGATTTAATTAACGGTTCGATCGTGGAAGAAACAATTATTTCAATATATATTCTGTATTGTACGATGCGTTTAAGTGGTGTTAAATTATAAATAAAAAAACGATAGAAGTACTCCAGTAGCCGAGGGGAATTTAAGCTTGTTTGGTAAAACAAAATGCTTCGCAGACAAGTACGTGTTACGTTCTTGAGCGCATACTAAATACCCTCAGGCGTACCCGAAATAGTCTCGTTGCCTAGGAAAAACAAGTCGTTTAGAAGTAAAACAAATAATTGAATGGTGCTCTCGGATGAAGAGTGCGTGCAAGGAAACACGGAGCATTATGCACAAGGAGATTGAAAAGAAAGTACTTGACACGAGAGCGTCCAAGCCTCGGCGGAGTGCAATAAGCGACGCCCGCCGACGGGGCCCGTTCATTAACTCTTGCCATATAGCCCATAAATAACTAGCGACGTTTCTCGACGAGTGACGTACAAAGAGCGCGTCGCTGCTACGAGTTCCCACAGCCGACAAGTCCACACCTCTAGAGTAAACATTAAAAAATAACAAATAAGACCGATAGGCTCTCGAGCCGAGTGGACACTACGCGTTTCGTAGTAGCCATGTATCTCCGCTTTGTTATTATAACGGATTTCGTAACTATGTATCGAGAGTCTAACAAAATGGCGGGTATTTATGCACGAGCGAGCGTTATCATAACGGAACGGCCGCGACGCGAGGCTGCACGGGGTGGGGCACACATCCATTTCAAAGAATAAACATGGAGGAAACTCTCTCGATGTATAAATAATAAATAAAGTGTATATTTTGCTGCGTTCCGAGCGTGCGTAGACAAAGGCCGCCCGCTCCGTGGGGCAAACATCGCATGAGCTGTGTTTATTCTTTCGTCATTAAGGTGGAGTGTTGACTGTGCCGTAGCGTGCCCTAGCGCTAATTTCAGGGAGGTCAGGCACGGCCAAAGGCGGGTGGTGTTGACATTCGCGAAATGGAGATGGGGTTACCGCGTCTCACACGGCTCATACTTATCACGAGTATCAATTGTGACTCTAACCATGCAAGATATTTTACCTTCGTATGAATTTTAAGAGCTTAATCTAAGCTCACCTAGAAATAATAATATGTAATACTGTTGAAAGAGAATTGCATTTTGTTTCCACAATTTAAGAAAATAGCTGCATGGTTGCTGCTAAAAATCATCAACATCAATTAATTTAGAGCGTATTTAAAGCTGATTAGTTTTTAACGAGTAAATATATCCACTCGTAGGTACTGAGCGTGTATCAGTAGGTACTAGGTATCTACGACGCGTGCCACGTCGGACACTCCATTCCATTCATTTTGTAATGTGTTTGCGACGCGTCATCCAGCGCCATCTTCTTTAGCTCGAGTGTTGGTACACTGTACGGCTTAAGAGCGTTCAATTTTACTTCAAAGTTTTTTTTTCATTAGTGTACTTGACCTTTATTTATGTATGTCTTTATTTAATTGTAATGAAGGACATTCTTAGGAGAAGTTATATTATTTTATTTCAATTGATATAAATAACTACATATGTATGTATATCTTAATTATATCATTGCAGTTTTATTTAATGTCAAATAATTGTATAAAAATTAAACATTTAAAATATATTTTAGTTAAAAAGTACTTCATAAAAGTACCTTATATATTAAATGTTTATTCAAAATCATTTACTTAATGCGCGGTAAAACTATGTTGATTTAAGATTCAATACAAATAAACAATATCTGATGTCTTGCAGAAAGACGTCTATAACATGTTTTTTTTTTAATTTCCCTTTCTCTTTATTCGAAATTTTAAATATATATATTTGGAAAATGTATGAAACCGCCATTGCAATAAGCATTTGTTAATCTGTTAAGCTTGTTGCAGGTCAAAATATGGTTTCAAAATCATCGTTACAAATGTAAGCGACAAGCGAAGGAGAAGGCGATGGCAGAACAAAACCAACATAATCAGGTAAGCTTTTATTTGTATTTTCATTTAATTTGACTAAAACAATTGCAGACATATTTAACACACTGATAATTAATTATTTCTTTATAAACAACACGATCATAGATATTACCCGTCCGCTTTGATAAGCTATAACTAAATTATCGTTTGTAATGAATTAAAAATAAATAATGAAAATTAATTTATATAAATTTATACGATTATACAGGTTGTAACAAAATTCGAAATTTGAAAAAAAGTATAATTTGTACCGGGCCTACCTACCTACCTTCATCTTCAAAAAATCAACTACGACATAACTAACGACATAAACATGTCGATGACATGAAATTGATTTTTTTTTTCTATCAAAGTCATTATTGGCCTCAAAAAGAAAATTGTTCAACCCAGGTGGGACCGCTAGTAGGTAATATTAATATAATACATATTAGCCACTAGCGGTTTATTTAATATTCGTCACAAATGATGGGTTTTAAGAATCATTAAGATTAACAATTTCAGAACATAGATTTGATGGTTAATTTATAAAAAAAATTATGGCCTCATAAATTTTTGTTAATATCATACGTATAATGTTCTTCACATAACATTCACATTTTGCGTGATAAATGCTACACAATGCCCCTTTATGGTGACTATCTCGAAATCAGGTATTCAATTATGAATATTTAAAAACGTGAGAGATTAAAATCGTTGACGGAGCACCGGAGGCGAGACCCCTGTTGAGGCGAGACTTCGCCCACTTGATGGCAATCTCCCGCTGGTGTACGGGACCCGCATCGCCGGTAGTCGCGAATCTGGCAACCCCGATTGAATTTTGTTGAGGTCAATTTAAAGGAGTTTTAATTTGATTGAAAAATTGACGTTAATTGGGAACTCGAACGTTAAAACATTTCGCAGTGATGTCATCTAAATGACCTGTACTTACCTTTTGTCAATCCTCTTTAATTTGTTTTAAATTATGCGTAATAAATATTGATATTATATTAAGCAGGGAGTCAAACCTGATGATAAGTGATCACCACCGCCCATAGACATTTGCACTGAAAAACAAAATGAACCATCTCTTACAACGTCAATGCACCACCAATATTTGGAACTAAGGTGTTATGTCCAATGTGCCTTTAGTTAAACTCACTCACCCTTTAAACCGAAGAACAAGTATTGCTGTTTAGCAGTACAATATATGATGAGTTGATGGTGCCTATAAGTCCTAACACTACGTATAAATAATAATAATGAAATGCGATTTCATTGGTTTATAAGAACTTTAATTACTCAATAACTATTGAACGATGGAACAGACTCGAAAATGTAACAGGTACAAAGACTTGAATTTCGGAGGATAGCTTGCTTATTAATTTAGATTTGGAAGTAATTATAATATTTTTGATTTTGAAGAGGCAGTTGCTCAAGCTAAATTTTTTAGTTCTATGTTTTCCAAAACGACCTATATCTCGGTTACTTAAGTTCTTTGGAATGGACTGACGTGACGCACGTAAAACGCTCATTAATTTCATGGTATATTTTTTTCATTATATGTGTCAGAAATAAAACAAATGACTTAAAGCATACATTCTCCAATTTTAAACGAGTAGATAATTCTAATTTCCGGTTTAAGAGTAAATGATGACGCGAATGGGAGTTTTATTTAAAGTAATCGTTATAAAAAAAGTCACTTTAAATTTACGTCTAGCGAAACGATTAAAATATATAATTAAAAAAATATAAATTATTAAAAAGTAGGACGAAGTCGCACACAATCGCAGTAACAAATTTGTTGGTAAAGGAAAATAATACTAAATTAAAAACAAAAAATAATTATATCGTTAATTAACTTGTTCGTTTTAAACCGAAACATTAATTGTATAAGTTGATTTTTTTTAATTCTATAAAACTTATAGTTCTACACTTGTTAATTTTAATCATAATTATCTGTAAATAATAACTCTTAATTTAAGCAGCCGCAATATAAGTTATTTAATAATAATGAAATGAAGTGTAACCCCTAACACGAACCGAGCCAGAGTCACGCGCGGGGTTGCCATGCTCCGACGATTGCCTCAATTTGCGCGAGCGTGTACTTTGATTGTTAGCGTTGGTGCTCGACGGTGTCGTCATGTTTTGCGATGTTTTAATGAGGGACATTTGATTTGATTTGGTCTTAAATTTAATTCATTATTTATTAAATAAATTATATCGATGGAATGAGTATATTATGTAAGTTTTGAAAATGTTAACGTAAGTATGATTGTGTGGTCGAATATTTGTTTATTGTTATAATTATTTGAAGTTTATTTGATTATCTGTTTTATGATGTTAATGCAATTATTTTGCTATAGAGGTTTTAGTGATTTTGTAAAACACAACTGAATATAATATAATATTTAATAACGATTCAACTAATTGGAGTTTTTAATCAATTCTACTGTTCATATATTTAGTTTTAACAATATATATTTCTGTTAGTATTGTTAGTTAATTTTAACGTTATGATAATGAATTTAAAATTCATACCATGGTTAGTTTTATTTTTTGTCTAACTTAAAATAAAAATAAAAAAATAAAACATGACAGATTCAAACAGGAGTTAATCATGTATTTGTTCATCAGTCTGCATCATCGCCACGCCGGGTGGCGGTACCGGTGCTGGTAAAGGACGGCAAGCCTTGCGGCTCTGGGGAGTCCTCGTCACCAGCGCATAGCCACTGCGCAACGCCCACCTCCGGGTACTCGGCCCCGCAACCTTCACAGGCGGCTTGTAGCAACCCCCTGGTGTCGTCCTACCGCCAGCCCACCGCCTACCAGCAGCAATGCTCAGGGTACCTCCCGCTTCAGGGCCGGGCCTGGTAGAAGTTCCCACAGCTTTACCACGAGACAATGTTCAAAGAGGAGATGTACTTCGATTAAATGATTTGTCGTTATTGTTTAGTCCTGACAGATGTCATTAATGTGTTGCCATATTTAAAGGTTTCTACTATCATAGTTATATATGACGACTCATAGTTGATTTGATAAAATCTTGTAGTGTTTGTGATTTGTTTGATTAATAGTCTTATTTAGAGATGTCTTTAAAAGGAACATTGTCAGTGGTAAAGCGGTGGGCAGAGCTACCAAAATTGGACTTAGTGTTGAAAAAGTGATTCAGTGATTTAAGTGAAAATGACCGAACATTGGACAAACGCTTAGCGGTATTGTGGAGATGGGTCCTGTAAATATTCAGTTATAGATAAGCACCACAGAGGATTTGACTTGTTTTTTTTTTTGTAAATTATTACAGTGAATTATTTTTTTCAGCCTCATACGATAATTTGTTCCATAATAAAATATTATAATTTGAAATAGCGCTTCAAAGACATTTAATTTATTTTATTAAAATATCTGTTACTCCGCTATACAGCTACTGAATATTCGCTAGCTGACCTTTAGAACAGAGAAAAATAAAAATGTCACGTGTATAATTGTTGTTTTACCATAAATACCAACATTTCCCATATTTCTTATATCTTGTTTCAATATTGAAATGACCATCTTGAAGTCTTACTCACATCAGTAATTTTCAAAAGTTTACAAGATTGTGTGTTTACGTTCAGCAATATCGGAATTGGTCATTTGCAAAACACACGTGGCATGTTTGATAAACTCTGTTCTAAGGATTGAGCTATTGTAAATAACTGATACGGAAGTAGTTAATTGTTGTGTGAATAGTATAATTTATGATTAATACGGTCAGTGTTTTGTGTGTGTGTAGATAGTAACTTGTAAATAACGATTTGAATAGTTGCCGATTATTTTGGCTTAAAATAATTAAAAGTAGATAATTAATTCCCAGTGAAATTTGACAGTACTTTAGTCATGTTCAAATATTATATCGAACTGGTTTTATATAAGAGTTATATAATAAATAAATTCGTTTACGTAAATTGATTTCTTTGTATTTCTTTTTTGTTTTTTTTTTTAACTGGGCTATTTCGTCATCTTCCAAATCAATCGATTTAAATATGACCACACTAGTGTTTTTTTCTTATTATTATTCCAATTTAAAAAAAAATACATTATTTCAATAAGCAATATTTTAGGGAATTTTATTACCTTCATAAAATATCTTCAATTACATTCCATACACAGATACAGAAGTAATAATATTTATATGTAGCTGTTAAATAAATTATATTCATTTAAATTTCGAGCTTTATTTTTAATAATAAATAGCCTTTTTAATTCTAATAATAGATTATAAGTATATATGATATAGTAAGTTTAGTTATACTCAGACAAGAAGCTTTAAAACGCTAGTTTGGTTTTGTTTAAATTCTATCTTTACTTCTAAGTAAATGAAAACATTTTTTTTAATCTTCACCTTCCCTTAGTTTATTCCTAAGGGATGTGGGGTTGAAGCAATCGACTAACACAAGTGATGGGTAATTGACTACAAGCCCCTAATTGGGAGCCGATTGTGTGAACCACCCCTACACCCTTCACGAAGATCATTTTAATGATGGACTTGCTCTAAAACAGGAACATAAAAAAATGTACTTAAACTTCTACAATCACATTTAATTTAAAGATTATTATTCGATTGTAAATATTTAGTAGAATATATTAATATGAGGTGGTAACACAGTAGAAAAATGGCGCCAAAACGCTGTCAAACAATGAAATATAGCAATAAGCTTAATAATAATTTGTCAGATGTAATAATTTTTTTAAAGAGTACCTTTAATTAATGTTTTGTAACTTAATTTATACATATATGTTTCGAAATTTAGGCCGATGTAATTATTTTAGCTAGGCTTAGAGAAGTTATAATAATTATAAATAATAGTATTAATAACGAAAAGGAATTTGTAATTATAACGAGAAATGAGGTGTAATGAATTTCAATTTATAAAATTAATAAAAATTAACGAGTTTTAAATATTTGTTTTATTAAAAAAAAATGATTGTCCAATTTATGCTTAAGCTTTGAAACCCTTAAGGAGTAAGAGAGGAATCATAACATAATAATCGATGCCCTTTGTTTATATTGAAACAATACGAACATCGCAAAACGTTTACCTTTGTCCCGACCCCTCAGCCTTGTAAGCTCATTTTATTGTCTTCAATATTCCCAGATTACCCTATAATCTCTCATAACGTATAACAGTTTATTCCGCATGGCAACATCGCCTTTGTTCAACTGCGTCAGTCACGACCCGCCAAAACGAAATAATAACATAGCTAAGGTAGTGTCAAAAAATCTTAACACTAAAAAATATACAGACAATTTTAAACTTTAAGCTATATACATGTAAGGTATGTTTTTCGTTAAAATCATTATTATATATGTCGTATCGATTCTCTCATGTAATTTTGATAGAACAAAGACAGCAAGTCTGCACGTGCGCTGTATTACGGGGGCACGCTAATAAAATGGTGGATTAACTGTGAGGGACAGGTGAGGGAGGCGAAATTGAAAACTATTGGCCTCTTGATGAGGTAATACTTGTATCGCGTAACAGATTCCTGTTCCACCGGATTTATGCCAGTGAGTGACGTAATTAGACGTTACGAAATTTAATATAATATTATTGCTTTTCGTAACGGATCAAAGGCTGGCATAAAGTTGAAATTATATAAAAAAATTGATTAAAATATCTTAATTTGCAACATTGCACTGATATCTTTTATGAAATAATATTCATAAAATACCTAAGTTGTTTTATTTTTTTAGCATTTTTTTGTAATTTATTTATTTATATATTTTATTACATGAAAACAATATCTAATCATATAAAAGAAAATAAGCCGCCGGGTAAGAGCGTGGTAACCCTTATCACTATATCGATATCTTCCAGACAACATTTGTGACGGTAACTTAACTATAGTTTTTAAAATAGGGTAATGCAAATTTATACAATAACTTATAATTAATAATAATTCAAAAACCTCAAACCATTATCTACAAAAGACTATCCTTGATGAGATAAGTTTAGTAAAACCGTATTTATCGGCGCTCTCATACAAGCCCATCTAGGTAGTAGGTACCACCTACTCGTTACGTATTCTACCGTTATGCACTACAGGCGCATGGAACATACCATCATAGTTTCATGGTGGAATAAGCTCCTCAAAGGGAGAGGAGGCTTTAGCCCATTACGGGACATTTAAAGGCTGTTTCTATAACATAAATTTTTGTGCTTTTATATTAAACATTATTATAAAACTGTTATTGATTACATCTTCGGTAAAGTACATAAAACAATGTATTCCCCAGAATACAAGATACGTACAAGTTATGAAATTATATGTATTGTATATTTATTCAATATAAATTAAATAATTAAGTAGAATATGGTTTGATCTAAGAATACCTACAGTTACAGCATGCTAACATACTGATGACCAAATAGGTGATTGGATTGAATGTGTATTAATCACGAATTTATAATAACATTATATACATAAAACAAACAATACAAAACAATATATGAAAACTAAAAAAAAAACAAAAACTTCATTAATTATATCTGGTTTATTTTTACATAACACGTAACTGGAAAAATTACACACTGTAGTTGATTTTATTTTTATTTTTTATTTGTTGGCAGACGAGCATGTGGGCCACCTGATGGTAAGTGGTCACCAACGCCCATAGACAATGACATTGTAAGAAATATTATAAATAAGGTCCTCCAGACAGATTTCGGCCACGGAGGCCAATCTCAAGAGAGATTAGCCAACTGCGCAGGACATATTATAGTGCACAAGTGTGTGCGCAAACACAGGTGCACTCTCTTTTCCTTAGCTCTCATAATCCGATGGGACGGCAATCCGACACGACCGGAAAGAGTTCAGGCGCAGGACCAACGGCTTAACGTGCTTTCCGAGGCACGGGAGTGTACACACTTCCAACTTCCAGACTCCGGGCTGCTACTGAGAATTTTCTGACAGAAAAACCCGATAACTATTTATTGGCCCGACCTGGGAATTGAACCCAGGACCATCGGGTCTGCGGCCTTATACCTAGCCACTAGACCAACGAGGCAGGCAGTAAGAAATATTAACCATCGCTTATATCGCCAATGCGCCACCAACCTTGGGAACTAAGATGTTATGTCCCTTGTGCCTGTAATTACACTGGCTCACTCACTCTTCAAACCAGAACACAACAATACCAAGTACTGCTGTTTTGCGGTAGAATATCTGATGAGTGGGTGGTACCTACCCAGACGAGTTTGCACAAAGCTCTACCACCAAGTAAATATGATATGTTCATAATATACAAGAATACTTCCTAAACATAATATATAGAGATATTATAGTGCACAAGTGTGTACACACACAGGTGCACTTTCTTTTCCTTAGCTCTCATAATCCGATGGGACGGCGATCCGACACGACCGGAAAGCGTTCAGGCGCAGGACCGCCGGCTTAACGTGCTTTCCTAGGCACGGGAGTGTACACACTTCCACCTTCACACTCCGGGCTGCTACTGAGAATATTCTGACAGAAAAACTCAATAACTATTTATTGGCCTGACCTGGGAATTGAACCCAGGACCACCGGCCTTATATCTAGCCATTAGACCAACGAGGCAGTAAAATACCACTAAGACGGTAACAGATAATTTTACAGAAAATAAAAATTAACATTTATTCTTGACGCTGGACTCCGTGAAGTACGTAAAAGCGTTATTGAATAAACAACAGTTTTTAGTCAAAGAATAAAACGCGCTGAGAGCTCAAACTAAAAATGTAATATATATCTATTTACTTTAGAAACATTTAAATATAAACACAAAATAACGTCATCGTAATACCACAAAGTGTATTATAGTTTCTTTTTTCACTAAGTGAAATAATTAATATACGTATCAATTACAATAAACGTATCAATAAATAAAGTTTGTTCTTCATTCATTTCCAATATTGCTTGCAAGCATTTGAACATAATATGTTCTACTAGTTTCTGCACACGGCTTCGCCCACGTGATATGATTCCTCTCAGGCGTTAGGCAAAAACAGCCTAGGTTCGTCCTTTGGGGTTTCAGATTCCTACATCAAGTTTGCAAATTTTACCAATATCAGTTCTGGGGCTTAGACCTGAAAGCGTAACACAGACAGAGTTACATTCGAATTTATAATATTAGTATAAATTTGCCATAAAATTACTGTAATTAATTATTTATAACATTATAAATGCATTTACTTTAAACGTATCATCAAACGTACGCATATCTTTTTTTATAGTTCCCGGGAGGGCAAATGTCTCTCCACCTGATGGTAAGTGGTAGTAGAGTCCAAACGCGACGACGGCTAGTACAGTTAGGAAGAATCAACAACATATGTTATTGAAAATATTTTTTATCAAACTCTACTGTTACGACTAATCCACAAATTAAATAGTATGATTAATTTGATAGTGAATTTGTTTGATCATTTTTCAACTGCGAATTGCAAAACCATTGTAAAATTTATCATTTGTAACTTTGTCATTGTTTTTCCTTTTTTTTTTCAATAAAATCTGTACCTGCCTAATAGATGATACAAGCAATCGAATCAGTTAGGTATATTATTTTTGTATGTTAATTATTTCTTACGAACTTAGTATATAATGTTTAATAACTGATGTTAGTATATATTATATACTTGCCAACATACATTTTTAGATAAAAGTCATAGTGTTAATTAGACAACGACGCCAGACCTACAGAGTGGCAACATGGCCGACGAGGCGCGCCGTCCGACGAACGATACGGCACGTACGAAAACGATGTGAATTTCTCTCTGATCGTGGCAAATTCATTTATGACAGACATTTATGACGAAGATTCTATTAGTTATATATATATCCACCATACGTGAAACTAATAAAAAAAAAACCTCGAATTGGTCATTTTAAAAATACAACATTAAATCATACAAATTGACGTAAAATAATTCACTCAATTATTATTAAAAGTCCAAATATTACAATTGAACATATTCAACACATAACAAGTCGCGCCAATAATAAATTAATTACTTTACTTTTCTGTCACCAACACTGTGACTTTTTTTAACAACGCTATCGTAGGAATCAAGAATACTCTTAACTACATATTATATTTACCGCCTTATTCATAAACTTTATTTAACTGGTGAGTAGTTAAACAATATTTTGTCTTCTTCTTTCGTATGTCAAATCAATAATGACAGAAAGAGACAAATCAGTGTTTAGCTAAACAGTAACTAAGCAACGTTTATAAATAAGGCCGTTAATGTTTAATGAGAATAAAAATTAATGGAAAATTTGGAAACTAAAGCATTATATATAGAAATGATTACATTACTTTGTACCTAGCAGTTTTTATAAGCAGCGATATTGCGAATTGAAAATATGAAAGACAATATGTTTAATTTTCAAATTTTCTTTGAAAATAAATCTATTTATTTCACCGTGGCCAATTTTAGCTACGATCGTCATATTATAGTGCACTCTCTATTTCTTCACTCTCATAATCCGATGGGATGGCATTCGGACACGAAAAGCCTTACGTGCTTTCCGAGGCGCGGTAGTGTACGCACTTGCAAATTCCAGATTACGGGCTGCTATTGAGTATCTTCGACAGAAAAACCCAAAAACTTTTTATTGACAAGATCAGATCCCAGGCCCTCGGGCTCTGAGGCCTTATATCTAGACATAAGGCTGTTGTGATAAATCTAAATAATCTAATAGCCGTATTAATAATAATAATAATAATATCTTTATTTTTCAGGCATCAAGGCCCATTTAATACATTCAAATCACACATTAATAATATTACATAATATACATTAATGATTAGTATTAAAATTAGAATCACAATCACAAAAATAATAAATAAAATATAAAAGAATTAACAATTAACTAATTCCTGACATAAAAAAAAAATTAATAATACAAATTTAAGATTAAATTAAAGATTAAATATAATTGATCATGTATGAAGCACATAAACCAGACTATTACACAGACTTCTGGATCATCCACCTCATCATATAACCGTTTACATCATTCGCAATAATCATTAGGATAGTATTGGGGATGAGTTGAGGATAGTCTTTTCCTCATGATCGCATAAAAATCATCTGTACGTGCTTGTGCAAACATTTCTGAGGCACTACAGAATCGAGGCAGACCCAACAGTATCCTAAATTTTTTTTTTTTTTTTTATTGTATAGTTTGGCGGACGAGCATATGGGGCACCTGATGGTAAGTGGTCACCAACGCCCATAGACAATGGCTTTGTAAGAAATGTTAACCATCACTTACATTGCCAATGCGCCACCAACCTTGAGAACTAAGATGTTAAGTCCCTTGTGCCTGTAATTACACTGGCTCACTCACCCTTCTTACCGGAACACAACAAAACAAAGTACTGCTGTTTTGCGGTAAAATATCTGATGAGTGGGTGGTACCTACCCAGACGAGCTTGCACAAAGCTCTACCACCGAGTAAATCCATCATTATATTGAACACGAAGAGCGTTGAGCGATTTTTGAGTGCAGGATGTCCAAAGACTGCATGAGTAGAAGGTCTGGCAGTACGCCTTAAATAGCGTAATTTAAATAGCGTATTAACTTAAAAAGCGACATTCATTTTGAAATCACAGACAGACACGTCAAATTTATTTATTTGTACAATAACTATATTCAGTAAACATATATTTACATAACACAAGTAAATGTTTATTCTCAAATAAAAACTGAACAAGGAAACATAAAAAATCAATCTATTACAAGTCCCCTATTTCAGGACCGAGATCTGTCAACAAATTTGCGTATATTATTCTCGTACCGTCGTCATGAATGTAAAGGGTGGTACCATTAAGGAAACTTAAAGGTTTCCATTCATGGGGTTAAGACGTTCAATGGTTGGGGTCGCTTGGGGATCATAATTGCAGTAAAAGCATTTCTTAGACGCAGAAATATAGGGGTTGGTACTGAGTGAGCCATTAGTGTGAATTATTTAGTTTTAATATATATATCATCTTTCATGGTTTGATAGGTTTAAACGCTTAGAAGTAAATAAGGTATATATAAGTTCAGTTTATTAGTGATATATTATGTATTAATTGAGGACTCGAAATAAGTTATATTTTTTAAAGTAGATAAACGTTTGATTGAAATATAAATAATGTATAAAATGTGATAAAAGTAAAAAAATAAAGTAACAGCCTGTGAATGTCCCTCTACTGCGCTAAAGCCTCTCTCTCCCCTTTACCTTAGAGGGGAAGATTTGGAGCTTATTCGACCACGCTGCTCTAATGCGTGTTGGCGGATGCACATGCGGTAGAAGTTCAGTGAAATTAGACACATGCAGCGGAAATTAATTATGAAAAACAAATTATGCAAAAGAAAATTCAATGGTACGTGCATAGGTTTGAACCTATGCACGCACGTATATGTACGCACGTATCGGTTAAGATTTACTCGTTCTAACCACAGGGCCATCTCGGCTCTAATAATGTTATTTTTCTTGTGAAATGATATTTATAAAATACGTCATTAAACAATGTAATAAGATACAACAAAAAACAAGATGAAACAAAAAAAAAAACAAACAATTAAGATATTACATATATAAATTTTAATACAATATGCTGTCCAAAAGATTGTGTCCAGAATCTATTACCTGAGCCGCTTAGTCTCCGCTAAGTAAGAGGTCTTGATTGAGATATTGAGAGCAATGGGGTACTATAATATTATAATTATTCATATAATTATGACTTCATATTATAAAGTACATATAATGAAAGGGAGCTTACTAAATAATCCCGTAAGCGTAGAAATAAAACTGAGTAAAAATATTCGGATGCATTTGGTATAATAATTATTAAAATATTATTCAATTGATTGATATTTAACTTCTTCGCTTAATAATTATGGTTTTGGCTGCATAATCCTACTATATATATGTTTGTATCATATAGTTTCATAAGGCTTGTTATAATCTCAGGGAAGAGGTTATAAAACTCTTTTAAATATACCTAAAACATTTATCTCTATCGAGTACGGGAGGTATACTGAGAATGCGTTAGTCTTGTGTTTTTTGTTTAGTATATTTTAGCTACTATGTATATGTATACATCTACGCGCGAGGTCTGTAACGTCGAGGGGCTTGGGGTTGACTAATTAGAACAAAAAACGCGGGAAAACACAAGTACGCTTGACAGTGAGGCAGAGACAAAGCGCACGTACCACAAAAAAGATTACATATCACGATGCACTGCAAATACTGTTACATACTTTAATTCCATTGTTTAAGGTTCATTTTTGTTCGGAACAAAAACATTGGCATGAAAATTTATTTTTTTAATTGACAATCTATAAAGTCGTAAACAGAAAGGCGTTTTAAGCGAATTTGAATTTAAGCACGTGGCTATAAAATACAAATTAGTTTGGTTGGAAATGCTATGAGGATGTTTCGTTATTGTCTCTAGTTGCGTACAGAAGCGCCATCGCGTCGATTGTCTCTGGCACGTTCGGGCAAAGAGGCCACAATCGATAGAGCACGGGCGTGCGTTGTAATGAATTTATTAAGCAGCTACTCTGTTCACACGGGTTTGCTTAGCTTTTTAAAATGATATCATTGTTTTTTCTTCCTTATTAGATAATCTCTATATTAGCTTACTTTAAGATTATTAATAAATTATTGTTGCGTTTTTATTTATTTATTGACCTAGTAAGACAAAGGTAGATTCATAATAAGTAAATTATAATGGCTCCGTTTTAATCAATGATAAGGCTATGTAAAGTTGATATTATATAGATTGATATTATATATGGCATTATATAGAGATAGCATTATTTTTTTTATATCAACCAACTAAAAACAATTTAATTAATACCAACTTATATAATTTTACGTGTAGGTATTTGTAAATCATTATTTAGTTAGAATATGTTTCAATAATAATAATTATAAATAAGTTATCTAAGTATATTACATGCCTTTATATTTATAATATTATTAATTACATTTCACGCACGATTTAGCGTTTTGCGACGATTAGCACATTCTCTACATATACATATGTACCTACATTATGTATAGCCATGGAGGGAATACTTTTAAAATAGATGTGTATAATGTAATAGAGCTGTTTAATTGGACACTTCACGTGTGTAATATAAATGACTTTTTTATTACCGACTAAATTATACAACTCGTGGCCACGGGAATTGTAATTCTACATCGCAATTAGAGCCCGAGTTATACGTAAGGCGTTATTTGTGATATAAACGTATGTAAATTATTAATTTACATACGTTTATATCACAAAGTTCTATTATCAATTAAATAATAAATTTATTTCTCTCCATTTCATTTTCTTTTATGTAATAAGAATTATGAGTAGCATTTACTAAAAATTTGGGATTTGCTTTTGATTTATTCGGTGACTGGAACTCACTATCCTTCATGGGTGATTTAATTAACCTGTGTTGAGGTTTTTAAACACCGTCATATTGCACATTACGAGACATATTTTTATTTATATAATAATTCCAAATTTTTTTTTTACACATGGCATGCACAACGCAGTGCCTGATTTGCATACAATCCCCCGAAATTTAGAAATATATTTAATACACATTTTAAACAAAGTTTAGTCAATATCAGTTCAACTACATAAGTAGGTAACTAATATATAAACGGTTATATATCTTTAGACTTTTTTTTCTAATTTTTAGGAACTAATGACGAAAGTAACTTTATTTACTTGCAATATGAAAATATTATGTAGTTCATTCATTTATTTGACAACGCCCACAAGTAGTACAATAAATATACATAATATACCGAAAGTCATCATAATTAATTAGGTAATTGCCTACTTTTATACAAGTGTTCTGAAATTACTTGAACAATGATATATAAGGCAACATTGAAATAACAATAATTATAAAAATTTAATTGATAAGATTACACATTATAATATTAATAAAAATAATGAAACAATAAGATAAAAGTTTAAATACAGTTTTATTGTCAATATATTAAAAATGAGTTAAATAAAGTAAACTATAAGTTAAATAGTTATTACATATACATAACATATAATAAAAATAGTTTCTACTAAGTTTCATGACTTGTAAATTATGCTATCAAATACGGTACGGTACGGTAATGCTTCTTAATTGAATAAAAAAATCCTTCGTCTAAATAAAAAAAAAAAACATAAACTGAGCTTTAAAAAAAATTGCATACCTATCTAAAACAATATTCCATAGGTAAAGTTTTACGACAGTATTGTTAGCAGTATACGCCGAGTCACGGTGGCTGTCTACGTCCGAGATGACGAGGGATGTCTCATTAACACTCATGTGCGTCTGTCAGTCACGGGGTCACTCCTTCGACCACCAGCGGTAACGACGAACAGCGGTTCCGCAGGTTTGAACATTTGCTTCGAGTAAAGTCTCGTAATTGTCTCAAATCATTGATTGAAACGAATTTGCTTAATATACAATATATAACATTAAACAATGATGTTATTTTTTCCTTTAAAATAATTATGAACTAAATCATGAAATAAAACTAAATATTTTTATTTAAAAAGATTTTTACAATTACATTAAATCGTTAAGCGCTACCAAGATACAGTATAAACACATTGGGTTCTCTCGGATAGGTCTTGAGACATAAAATTTAGTAAAACAAAGATAGAAATAGCGTTATACCACCATGGATCTCTATATCTTAACACAAATGTTAAACTGTTGAGTCATCACTTGAACGAAATGACTTTTATTCCAACCCATCGCCATTCAGGCTCGTATTATTTTGACATCTCGCCGGACGCCATGACAGGTGGCACTGTTTAATCATTGTGAGACGAAACAATTTCAAGTTATTTGTTTTGATATTACTCGTATTTGAGTATAGACGCGTATATTATTGTGTAATATGTTTCACTGTAGCTTACATAATAGATCATTAATAAAAAAATATGTATTCTGAAAATCAAGACTTTTATGTTTGTGATGTGTGAAACTACAAAAAATATTACAAAAATATATCATGGTTGGATTCAAAATAAAGTTGGATATCGTCAACATCGCCACCTACTGTGTATATTAACTAAAATAAGCAGATCACTCTATTATTGTTAAGTTTAATGTTTTAATTAATTTTAAATATTGTTATCAACACTATTGTATTGCATTTTGTGTTCTCCAGTAATTGGGGGTACATTTAACCGTTGTCTAAAAACTTGTATCTTTTGTATTTTTAAGTGTACTTCTGTTGGAGTTCCTTAATAAATAAATAAATAAATCACCCCTTGAGTATATAATAAAACAAAATCGGCCAAGCCGGACTCCGCCATAGGAGGAAAACTGTAGGAGTCCCTATCATCCTAATTGATCTACATTTAATATCGATACGGCTGGGCTCGGTTAGAATTACCACCTATTAATATCGCCAAATAATATTTGATATTTAAATGTTTCTGTCTTCCGATAAGCTACAGCCTGCTAGTTGGCTCACTAGCCATCGTGCTATTAATGGCACAAGAGACGCTACGTTCCTACGTAGCTACAAACACAAGTGATACTAATAACTATTCAAATTTAAGGAATGTGTAATGCCTCTCACTGTGATTGTCTACAAAGAGCGAACTACTGGTCACTGGGCGTTTGTCCACTTGAGCAAGTAGCAAGTGCTGATTGGCCTTTACAATAATAATAATAAAGAATTTTCATTGGTTTAAATATTAATTGATGTTATCGTCGCGTTATCGACAACTATTAAGTATTTCAAATTTTCATAATTGCATATAAGTCATGGGTTTTTCGTACAAAGTCAAAGGAGCTACAGCACTCCTGGTTCGGTCGTAATCGGATCAAAATTCATGTTCTCTCATGCTCTCGACGCGTTGAGCTTTATTCAATACGAGAGCGAGTCGATACGAATTATCGTAGTTCCCTCGTATACATCTGGCGATTATTTTTTATTGTGTTTCATGCATTATATTTTGACCCCTTTCAAGCGATATAAAACAATTACGTGTAAAACGTGAAAGCATTAGATCTTCACTCAAAGAAATGGCGCGAAGCTTTGACGGCCGATTGTTGCCATGTCGCTAATGGCGCATTTCGCGAAACAATGGAGACTCCTTCAGACACAAAGGACGTATCGTTTGATGTGAATTGTTTCGCGATTTCGTAAATTTCCCGACGTATGCTCGCACAAAGACCCTGATGCCTTTGATTTTAAATATTGTAACATGTATACGGCATCATTTAACTCAACTACCATGTTTTTTATAAAACCTTTCAACATATTAAAATGTGAAGCCTCAATATATTATTTAAAACAACTGTGTGCGTGGGCATATGTGTTAGCTTAACAAGAAACAATGAAACAGATATTTAGTGAGCTATTTTTCGTATATATGTTATACCTATACTTTATGAAATGGATAGGCGGGCAGGCAAATGTGCCATCTGATGGTTGGCGCTGTAAGAAATACATTCTGTGCCTTACATTGCCAATACATCATCAACCTTCAAACCAGGACACAACAATACCAGGTATTGCTGATTGATGGTAGAATATTTAATAAGTGGATAACCCAAGATACACAAAACAAAAGTAACATGAGTTCCAAGTGGCACAGAAAGAAATTAATTTGCATCTATTTAATGGCATTTGTTTCAGGTACATTATCACTGTTTATCCTGTACAGTATCTAATTTTTATTTATACTATGATGTAAGTTCGCAATATAAATTATTCTTATGTAATTACATAAATAGTAAATGCCTTATTGTATCCGCAACTTATTCCTAAAAACCTCGTCTACGGGGACTCCTGGTATACTAACTACTAAGACTGCTCGAAAAATGGCAATAAACAATTTTAGAGAAGTGACACGAGTCAGTCATCAGTTTAAACGAATAAATATTTAGTATTTTTACAAACAGAGACATAATTAGGTATAAATAATATATCAATAAATCTTGGTCCACATTTCAGACGTTTGAAGCATTCTTTTGAGCAAGACACACCGATATGTTTCATATTATCTTTCCTTAAAATTTAAAATATAAAAATACTAATGCGTATATCATGATAATTATTACGTAATATAAATTAAAAGAAAAACGTACATATTAACGAAAAAAAATACAGATAAAAAAATATAGTAAAATCTCGCCACGCCAAGACCGCATCTATTCATCCTCATTACAGAAATTGCATGATGTTGCCGCCTACACTTGTATTATTGATACTATAAAACTCTGAACGTATTTTTAAATATTTTTTCAAATAATAATGTAATGTCAAAGTCAAAAGTCAAAAATCTTTATTCAATTTTCAACCATTACACTCACGGTCGTATACACAGGTCTTGCAACTTCAACAAAACGATATAACAATGATTAAATAACACAATACTTGGGAGAGAAAAATATCGGCTTCGATAGCAGCGACGTAGTACCCCAAGCGGATGGTATTGCGAATTAGCAGTTGTAACACACTCTCACCTATCTCTCACCCCTGAAATTGGAGTCAGCGGGATTTTTTTTTCCATCTTTATAATACAGACAATTTATACATTGACAGACATTTTTAATTTTTTTTTAAATACCCTGGAGGCGATCGTTTCATTCCCAAGGTGTGCAATCCTCTAAGAAGTTATTGGTTGTGTAATATCCTTTTGCACATATTGCAATATTACATTGCAATATTATATGTTATTACATGTGTTATGATTTATTATGTAACTTAGGTATGTAAGTCTTAATTCATAATTGGACCGTGTGTAAAATGATCTTTTTTTATTTATTTAGTTATTATAACGCTTCCTGAAATCATAAAATTTTACTTGAGACAGTTAAAAAATATCTGTAAAGACTTACGTTCGTAGCAATAAAATATGATGATGAAAAAGAAAATATGCATTCAATTTTTTTATACAATTTATATACGGTTAAGAGTTTTTTTAAATATTTTAACAAACAGTATGATCTTTCCGGATTGTCTTATTTTGGCTCTATTTTGTTTTTCACCAAATAGACTATTTTCTTTCTGAAAAAAAAATGGTTGTTTTAATTTTTTAATAATCTATAATATGTCGCCAGGGTCACGTTCAATCCGTTCTATACTTTATACTATAATAGAAAATGCACAATGAGTTCACATAGAAAATTTGACGGCGTTCAATGGTCGGTTCGACACTCGAGTCGAGGACCGGGGGAGATTACGAAACAATGGATTTTTCCAAAATACATAATAATGCCGCGTCAAATGGCGGTTTTGTGAGCTTAGAGGTCCGCAAAATTATTTGTCACATACAATGTTACGTTCATAATGATATACTTAGACATGTTCTAATAATAAATCAATCAAGTAAAATATAGTTTGATAGCATGATTATATCTATTTATATATACGACATTATATATTTGTGTCTGTGTAGTTTTACCGTGATTGTATTTTAATATTTTCATATTATATTTAATTACGAAATTGATAACAATAGATTTAAAAACACGATAACACCTAATCAAAGACAAGAATTCGTTATTTATATATATTGATTTCTAAGTAGGTATAGGTAATTTATAGTCGCTACTAGTTTCGCTTAATCGAAAAACCTATGACTAATCCCTACGTAATTTTCTAGATAACAAAAAACCTTAATTATAATAGTCACGGAACCCTCATAAATTTGCCTCAGTAATTGCGCCACATGGGTGGATTTTCGAGATATTTTTGGGCCGCGCTCGAGTGGGGCTTGGCCGGTGTGCTCGCGCGAATTATTAAAAAGTATAAAAAAAATATGGCTCTCGAGAAGGCGGCCAGCCGTGAATATAACGTCGAAGCTTAGTCACGGATAGTTTGATATGTATATTAATTATGTAATTGTATTTATTGCTTACAACCTATAGAGATGATTTATATATACAAAATTGTATAATGTGCCAACGCGTCAGTCACGCGTGTGCCAGTATTACGCCTGAACTCTTTCCGGTCGTGTCGGATTGCCGTCCCATCGGATTATGAGAGCTAAGGAAAAGAGAGTGCGCCTGTGTTTGCGCACACACTTGTGCACTATAATATGTCCTGCGCAGTTGGCTTATCTCTCTTGAGATTGGCCGCCGTGGCCGAAATCGGTCTGGAGGACCTTAATTATAAAGCTGTCCCTATGTAATAAGAACAAGTTATAAATCCATTCTTTTTATTTATATGTGCACTGTTACTTAATTCTTAGGCACTTAGATCTCAAAACGGAGAAAATTGCAGGCTTATAGCTTAAACAGTATTGGTTTAAATTATTTACATATTATCATGTTCTGCGGTGAAAGCGTCATAAGAAACCCTGCATATTTTAAAGTTGGTCCAGAACTTCGACATTCCTGTAGCTAGTAGTGAGTAGACGCGTGGGCGTTTCTTTCCTTATGTTTCTCTTGCTGTACTTGTACTGTGTTGTATTTTTTATGTATTTAGTCACCTAATTAACCATTATAATGGAAAAGTGCTTCAGATGTACGGATATAATTGTGGATGGTACCATCGTGAACTGATGTTAAATGCTGTTCCAGACATGTAGTTTATAAATTAAAGAAGATTTCACTACTTAAAAAGCTCAATAACGTTATCACGAAATCAGGTCCATTAAGCACACACATATTATTTAAAATATATAACAATTAAAGCTTAAATTATAAACTTCTAATATTAGATAATTAATTTGATTTAAATTAAAGGTGTTGCTATTCACAAATCGGTTATTGTTAAATGCTTAGGTTAGAAGATCGGGGGTACAAATCCGGGCTGATTTTACAAGTTACAAGTGCTTAAATCGTGTTCTTTATACACTTCGTGCTCAGCGTTGAAGATAGATATTGTAAAGTATCTTGCATTTGTCCACTCACCCGAAGGGTTGCGGTGTAGTGTAAGGTCCAAGTATTATCCCTAAGAGAAGACCTTGCTATGAGTCAATTATTTAATTCTTGTGTTCACGTGATAATATATGCTTTAAAGTTTGTTAAGGACACCATTTTTGTAGCAACGGTACCTAACCTTATGTCACGAATTTGACATGATGTCGAGTCGTACAATCGTTAGGTACTGGGCGAGTCGTACAATCGTAAGGTGCTGGGCGACTGCATCTGGTGGCCATGTCGACTGCAGATCTCGGTGTCACAGGTTCGAAATCCGGGTTAACCTAATGAAAATTTATGGGTTTTTTCCCAATAACAGCCTAGAGTTTTGGAGCTGGCTGGCAGAAATTTTTGCACTCGTGCCTCGGGCGCGATGCGTATAAACTCATAAACTCTCTACGAATGCCGGTTATCCGTTCCATTCCATCGGACTGTTTTCGGATTGCTGGTCTTTGAGATTGACCTTATTAGGCATCCAGTTAACTTCAGCCTGGACATAGGCCTCGTCTAACCTGTGCTAAGGTCCCCGGTACACCAATCGAGTCGTACAGCCGTCTTAAAATTTCAAAATATGGCTTATTTAGTATTCGTTTACACAAATTGTATTTACACTTCCGCATTGCTGGTCAAAATAAAAACGATGTCCGGTTCGCAAATGAAAATACCTTGAATTGAGAAGAATCAGCAATATAAATTCATCATGTTTTTCTTGTCTAATTTTGTAATTGTTTACAATTCTTAACTACAAACGAATATGTTAAAACTAATAAGTTCAATACCAGATTTTTACGAATCGAGTAAAAATTAAATTGCCTTTACCCAACCAACTCATAATGCCTAATAATGAACACTCAAATAACCATATCAACAGCTATAACAACACTACAAAAATTAAAATAATATCATTAATCAACATACAACATTTAACAATGCAAAAACTATTTTAAAAAAACCGGTAGCGGTGAACAAAAACGCATCCAATGAATTAAATCACCCTACGATAGAATCTAACCAACCACACGACAAAAGAATTAGTCAAAATAATACAAAAAAATAAAAGTTACACAATAGCTTTTGAAATGCTGTGGGCGAAATTGTTTCTAAAGTGTAGCAACATCTGGCCAGAGGGGAGATGAAACGAATCGACACAAAACAAAACACGCTACACTACACCGCATAATTAACTGTATCACCTAAACATAGTGCTTAAAATTAAATACACGGAAATGGTACTTCAGCCTTTTTTCTATAAACAGTATCGTGTTAACGCCATTACTGTCAAATTGTGAGCCAATCAGTGCGGAGAGACGCGGACCAATGATGGCGGCGCGCGCTGCGTGCTGTGAATGCCAAATTTGGGCGGAAACTGGAACAATTTGTAACTTTTTTACGGCTTAAAGTGGTAACGGAAAACTAATTTTGGACGGCGATTATTCGCAGGCAAATGATTTGGGTATTCGTTTGTTATTCAAGTTAAATGAATGGATCAACAAAAACTGTTCATCATTATTTTATTACCAACTGCCTCGTTGGTCGCACGGCCGCAGACCCGGTGGTCCTGGGTTCAATTCCCAGGTCAGGCCAATAAATAGTTATTGGGTTTTTCTGTCAGAAAATTCTCAGTAGCAGCCCGGAGTCTGGAAGTTGGAAGTGTGTACACTCCCGTGCCTCGAAAAGCACGTTAAGCCGTTGGTCCTGCGCCAACAACCAATTTTTTTTTTTTTATTAATTTTTAAATAAAAAAGAGATACAGAGATTAAAGCTACTTTTATTACCTTCATTATAATGTTTGATGAGTTAGTAGAAACCAACTAGTGGACAACAATTAATATAAATAATCGTATTCAGATATAGGTATATAAATATAGGTGTCTCGTATATTATATATTTAAATTTCTTTTTTTTTATGTATAGTAAATACTATTTCTAGATGGTTGACTGTTCACTGAACAGTCAATAACAGTAATGAAGCAAAAATATTGTACAAATTAACTAACAAATATTGAAGTTTAAGAAAATAAAAGTGTATTGTGTAACAAATAGAGCGACATAGTCACAAATGGTGACTAATCTCTAAAATATTAAAATAAAAAAGAAGGTATTTATGAAGTTACAACGATTATACTTGATACATAATAACTTTGTAATCTAAAGAAAACCCTCGCGCATCGTACTTGCTACAATGACCAGTGGAGCAAAGAGAATAAGACAAGCGTCTCTACAATAGTAGAGCAGGTCATAAGCAATATCTCTGTGATTAAAATCTGACATATGTATGGTGTCACAAAAATAAGTAATATGAAATAAATATTCCAAATGAATATTCCACAACTAAGAAGTTATTTGCAGTTCGGACCACACATAAATATCCTTGCAAAATAATACAAAATGACTTCTCAATATCCCAACGTAGGACGCTATTAGGTAGCTTATTTGGAGCTTATCACGCCACGTTACTCTAGTGTGGGTGGGTGACACATTTGACACACACATGTGACAGAATGTCATCCGAACGACAATATACAGGTTTCGTCAGTTTTTTCTTTCGCCGCTGAAAACGAGATATATATTGTCAAACAAATTAATCATATGTAAAGTATGTGATGTTGTCTGAATTTCAACCCACGATCTTTAAATATAATTCTCGAGCTCGAGATATATAATTAGAATGAGGATTACAAAACAAATTTATTGCAAAAAATAATAAAATCGAACTAGGAGCGTCACATAGAGTAGGACATAAAATACTATTTAAAATGTAATTAGTAATACCTACTTATCAAAACTTATTTTCACTAAATTTATCAATCACATAATTTTTGCGTAATAATACATACAAACATAAAAAAACTAGCTTACTTATTTTAAAAAACCACAGTCATTCAAAGTATTGAAGTACGTAATCATATTGACAGCGAACAATTAGCAAAGTCAAGAAATTAATTTCTCAAGGCGCGTCACATTTTTCCCATCGACTCGTAAATTGCTCATTCACACTCCGCCGACTCCACTCACTAGCGATGGACACTCAAGAACTATAAAGAAGTCAAATTCATCTGTCAAACGGAATTTAAATTCGAGCGGGAACTCACACCGCGACGTCGCCGCGTGACGTCTTTACGCGTCACGAGGGCTCAGCGTGCGGCGGCGACACGCTGACTCGCCGCCTTTCCGCGCTCATTATGACAAACTATAGCAAATCACAATACTAGCGATATTAGCACGGTGAAGTGCACATTCTAGATCTCGTTTATGGGAAGTGAACAGGGCGTCGGTTCGCGACATTCATGACTTTTCACGCTTGAAATGTATCGTGTGAGAATTTGTGGAATTTTGGCGATACGATTCGCTAAATAATTTATAATGGTTTTCAACGTTGTCATGTTATTAAAATAAATCCAATTTTTTTTTATTTGTCAAGCGACCATCGTTTGATAATTGATACCCTATTATTTCTTATGATAAATTGATACCTAGATTATGCCATTTAGACGCGGTTAAATATTTGTATAAAAAATATAATATGTATATAAACTTTGCTTAACCTTATCGTAAACAAAAAACGTATATTGGTCAAATGTGTTTATTTTAAAATTAATTGTTTAATTCATTTCTCTTTTTAATTTAAATGTTATTTAGTTCATGATTTTAAGTCTTAATTGAGACTGATGTTTGTCTTTTTAAAATTTAATATTTTACAAATTAGTGAATACTTTTTTGGTAAATGTTCCATTTATGTACAGTTAGTTGTTAAAATTTAAAACAGATATCAATTCTATACTTGAGTTCAATTTCAAGTGAGTAATACTTAAAACTCGTTCTGAAATAAGATTCATGCTTGAGTCTTGATCTGTACCTAAAACTAGTTTTGGTTTATTAGAGTTTAAATGTCACTTGAGTCGCTTTCTGTACGGGCCTAAATGTTATTTGTTCATTGAAAAATAAATAAATTAATGAATAAAACTTGACTTATCTATGACAAATTGTCAATCTCTTTCACTTATTTAGCAACATTAGGATTATATTCATCGTGTAGGTACGTCCGTATGTATATTATGTACTAGTTATCGTATAGTCACTGGCTGTGAATGTTAATTTAGCACTTCTTTTTAGGTTATTCCACCACGCTACTGCGAAAAATTATGATCTGACACATGCAGGTTTACTCGCGATGTTTTTCTGCCCCACCGAGTATAAGATGAATTATAAATAAATTAAGCACATGAAATTCATCGGTGCATGTATGTAGCGTCTAGGCCACTGTAGTATTAGTAGCTTAAAACAATAATATAGCACTAGTTGGCTGTTGGCGACCTTGGGAGAGGCCTATGTTCAGCAGTGGACTACGATTGGCTGTTCCGATTTCGCAATGACAAAATTCTTGCAATTACAACTTAAATTTGGAAATCCCAAAAATCCTATTTTATTCTATGCTTACGTTATAAAAAACGTATGTTCTAAATTTCAACTTTCTAGATTTTGGCTGCGATAGTCACCTTTTTTTTTTTTGACTCTGGTAGTACGCTTTACGCGTTTCCCCCCAAGGAAAAACGGATATGTGGGGCTCGCCATATGTCCAGGGCACCGGAGTGTGCCCCGGTCATCGGAATACCCACAAAAACCCTTCCCGTCTTAGCGGGAGCGCCACGGGATCGCTTGCGCATGCTACCGATAGTCTGTGATAGTCACCTAGGACAATCTATTTAATTACATGTTTATGTGCAAAGGCCAACCTATAAGACATTTATAATATATATTTATTAGTTTGTAGATTTATGTTATTTTATTTATTATTATAACATGCGTGGTGCATGTTATAATAATACCATATCATATCCTATTAGTAATTTCTAACATCTTTGGTTTCCTGGAAAAAGTCGCTACGTAGCGATAGGGTCGCCAAACTTGTATGCCACTCAAAATTAGGTTGTGGTGTACAATAAAGTAATGTAAATAAAGGTCATTTCATCCTTCATTTTTTTTTATTGTGAAGCCGTATTAATCGTCTAGATATTTAATTATTGTGCCAGTCGCCGATGCACATGAGTAGGTAATCATTGCTATTTTATAAATTCTAAATTCGGAGCAAAAATATAATTAATATGGTTTCGTAAGCCATTTTCGGGCAAAGGACATGTTAGTGAAGAAATTAGCTCCTTTAATTGCTTAAATAAATATATATATATATACAAATATTAAAAATGTATTAATCATAAATTATTTTATTGAACACTAGTTATAAACTATGAAATGTGGTTAAATAAATTCAATAACCGTTTCACAAAACAAAATCAGTAGCAAACTTCCGAGGAATTAATAACGGCCCATTAAAACGCTTACCTGGACAAAAAAATCTTAAAAATCTCCGTTAAGTTGGAACCTCATTCATTTCTCGAGTGGCCTCCAGCCAGTATACGGCCCCTAATTTCCTTTCATCTCCACAATTTCGAACCTTCGATTGTGGTGCAGAAAAAAAGAAATTAAAAAACTATTGATCGAACACAAAACATACCACTTCAGGCGCGCTTTGTCCGCCATATTGAAAATTGCTTTCACCGGCCGTTACATGTGTTTTATTTAAATTATATTTACTTATTTATAAGAGCGATATTACATACTAATAATATCGAACCATTCAACTTATTAGTTGTAATACCGTAAATACTTTACTATTTCTTGGATATTATGTAATATTATTGATTTCATTCATTATCGTTGTGCAGCATCACTGCTCTTTGTAAGAGTACTTACCTTTGTACTTACCTATTTCACATTTACGTCAACTAATTTAACTATTTTATTCAAATGATTCAGCGATCATAAAACAAGTTACAGCGTTATGAATTTCTTAAAAAATGTCAACTAACCCCTCTTATGTTATTACGTCATTATTGTATTAAAATCATATCTTAGGCAAAACATCTTTATATAATAAACACTACGTAACTATAGATAAGCATTTTTATCAATTTTTAGTATCAAGAAAAATGTTTATCGTATCAATATTAGTTGTTACGGTACAATAACAAAGGATTATGGTTGGCGATGTCTCCTGCGGGACGGTCAAGGCGCTAAAGTTGAGTACTGAGCGCAAATGGGAGCAGTGCTTCTACAGAGCCCAGAGGTGCTTCTTCCACCATCACTGAGGATCCCATTGAGGTTTGAATGACTAAGACCGGCATCAGGATGTCACTGGTTTTTTGTAGGAAGTGTCGCACATTTAATTTTATTTTATTTTTGTATTTATTTAGAGTAACATGCGGCATAAACATTTGACCATAAAATTTTACACAAGCCGGCAAAGTGTTCACTTTTACATTAATGCATGGAGTGAACTTGATAGTAACGTTAATTTAAAAAAAAAACAAGAAATATCGATATGAACTAAGGTGTCTGAAAAGTTTTGATATATTATGTATTTTCAAGTTTGTGTTGCTTACTGACATTAAAAGATTATGTTCGAGCTTCGAGTTAAGTCAGAATATCTAACAACTAAAAATAAAAAGTAAAATAACTATTTAAAAGTTTGTAAGGAAAAGGGTTTGTTAATAAAAAATACAAATATCGGTGTGTTTAGATTTATTTGTATGACTATGGTTAAAATCAATGACAATCTCTCGTACCTGTCATCTTCATTTACAATCATTTGATAAAATTCAAATTACTTATACAAAAATTGAATATCGACTAAGCTATTTTTAATAAAATTTAATTTAAGATGAAAAAAGACTTAATAAATTGCAATAATTATACCAAATTTAATGTAATAAAAAAATCATGTAATAAGAAAAAAAATAGATACATAATTTTTTATATATTTAAATTATTCATTTAAAAAAAAGCATTTATAGAAAATCACATAAAGCCGTACACCATAATCATTATAGCAATTTATACATAGAAATTATTTTACATAAAAAAAAAAAATCTGTGACATTAGCACAATTTACTTTATATGATACATTGAAATTGTAGATATATAGCAACACTGATCGATGTTCGACAGTTATGCGATTGGCTGAAAATTTCTTCATTCAAATTAAATGTTATATAATATGTTGACGTAAAATTATAATTAGTTTATAATGAATCTAACTAAGTAAGCTGTCGAAACACTTTGAGCGGTTTTAGGTTAGATTATTTATAATATACAGAGCGTCACGGTAGCGTGAACAAACGATCCCGTGGCGCTCCTCGTTAAGACGGTAAGGTTACCGCTGGTTTTTTAGTGGGTATTCCGATGTTCGGGGCGCACTCGGAGCTTTGGACACCGGAGAGTCCCACATATCCCCCCATTGCTCCCGTGGGGGAAACTTTTAGAAAGGCACGTTTTTAATATAACTCAGTGCCTTCCTTTTATTAACTCCAATGCACCTCTGGCGTTATTTATGCTAAGCCTAGTTACTCGATACAAAAACGATTCGTTTTGCAAACGAGATTTAGATTAAGAAGTTACCGATTACTGACCGATCAGAAAGCTACGAATAACGGTGTTCGACAATTCTACAATCTTAACAAAACAAATCTTTTTCTTTTTAAACCAGACTTTAAACAAATCGCGAGTCGAAGAGATTGCTATCATCTTTCTTTCGTCACACGATACATATTATTAAATGTTATGTCATTTCTTTAATCGGTGGTAAGTAGTGACTGCGGAGTGTCTACCGCTTCTAGAATCTTCATTCGGAACCGGTGGTAGCTTTACGTTTAATACTTGAACGTGACGATTTAAAAGTGCATAAGGAACCTTGAATAAAGAATATTATGTTTTATATATTTCGCTGTTTCATACAAACGAATGCGTCAAATGATATGTATATTTGTTTGTATGTATGGTCTTGAATTGTATGCAGCCCCGTATTCATGCCTAGGCCTACGAGGCACCGGGCTTAGGGTCTGACCAAAAATATAATAATCTTTATTATTCCAACCACTTCGGAATGTGGGGGATCACTAATCGTAAGTCCGGTCCGATTGTATGTAAAAATGTTTGCACAATTGCACCTTCAGCTTAAGGGATAACTTATTTTATTTGTATCAAAGTTAATCGATCATCGTGAAATAATTTACTAATAATACGATAAATATTTTAGAAAGATTTTACTGATCAAAAAATTTCAATATCTTGATAAATTCCTTTTTTTTTCAGACTTAAAGATTTATTTGACACATTTCATCATTATCAGTGTAGTTCGAGGCGTATACAAAAGCGCCAGATATAAAACTCATCATCCTAATATTTTCAACGCACTATTACCCGTCCGGTTTAAGACGTCGTGTCCGTAATTACACTGACTAACTGACACAGGCGTACATATTGTTAGAGGGTAGACAAATTATCAGTGGCGTAACTATAGGGTGGCAGGACTGGCAAAACGCCACGGGCCCCCGACCCGACGGAGGCCCGCTCCGGTCCAAGAGGCCCTGCGCTCAGAAGTGTCTTAACATTTTTATGAATTTTTTGTATTGTCATTTTCAATAACATTTTACGAATTTTTGCTTACTCAGATTGAGGGCCCCGTATCTTTGGTAGCTACAATGCCCATAGCCCATGCAATGGATTTGCCACGGGCCTCAGTTGGTATAGTTACGCCACTGCCAATTATTGATGAGTAAGTGGGGCTAACCAACGATTAAACCTACCATTGATATAATTAAAAAAATATTATGTAGGAAATATTCCAAAGAGGTAATTTTTTAATATAAGTTTGAAAATACATGATAAAAAATTGACATATTTTTTTTTAGCGAGCTGTTATAACAAACATCGATTTTTGACAACTTTTTATGCTGACTGTACACGGACATGTTTAGATTTATATATAATCGTTTTATTTATAACTTCTGTCACGTGCAATACATTTCAAATGTATTATTTTAACTATTGTCCGTATATCAAAAGTATATAAATATATATTTATATTAGCTAAAGTGAACTGAAGTAGAAGTCAATAAGATTTATTTAAATTAAATATGTAGCTAAATATGACGTCAAAATGTAATAACAGTGTCACTTGATAGTGTAAGCATTCCAACGATGCCCCAAACATCCAAATCTGTTCAGCAATATAAACACATACATACACAGAGACAGAAAATATAGTTGAAATAGTGTACACGACTGTACATGTGATTTTATATATCTTTGACATGAAATAACAGATATCGAGTATAATTAAAAATAATAATAATAATATCCTGGGACATTATTCGCACACGGCCATCTGATCCCACAATAAGCAGAGCTCATATTATGGAAACCGTTATTATGGAACTACTTTTCTTTTGTAAATACATACTTATGTAGATAATTACACCCAGACTCGGGACAAACAGATATGGGCAGTTGATGAATTCATTAAGAACGACCGTCAAATGCCTGGCTACAATGATTATAACACTTATCAGATTGTCATCTTTTCAAGTGGGAGTTGAGAGGCGAGATGATACAGATTAGCGCAGCTTTAAATCGTACGTGTAGCGCACTCTTAATTATAAAGAATACAATTTTGATTCCATGCAATGTTGCCAACATAAAAAAATATTGGCAACACTGTCGCCAACGTACTGAGATAGGAACAAATACAGTACATAGCCAGTTTATATTATAAATCTTTTCCTTAATTTACTAACTATTTTTATTACCATGTTCGTCAAATGGCAACGTTTCGTATTTTTTTTTTATTTTAAAATTTAAATATTATTACACTTTATTTAAAAAAAAAATCTCGAGTCTCTCAACGCCACGTCGAGTTACCCTGGTATCTGTTTGAGCCGGAGTTGGGTCTCTGACCGCTGTAACTGCTCCCCTGCCCGTGGCTGGGCGGCCTGTGCTGGTCACTTCCCTGCCTTTGATGGTGTCCCCCCTGGTGGCCGCCGTATTTGTTTTGTGTTGAAGAATAACCGTGACCTTGATTATGGGAAAATGATCGGCCGTGCGAACCCTGGTTCTGTCGGTAGCCTTGGTTTGAGGCGTACCGATCTTGGTTCGAGCCATATCTGTCTTGGTTTGAGCCATACCTGTCTTGGTTTGAGCCGTATCTGTCTTGATTTGAACCGTATCTATCTTGACTGGGCTGGTAACCAGAACGGTTGTATCCTTGATTGCTATGGGATGTCTGATGCGGCACGTACCCGCCTCGGTGTGGTCCAAACGATTGTGAACGCTCTGTAACAAGAACGAAATATAAATAAATCAAATATATTCAACCGTATTCACAATGGATAGTTTTACGGTTATAAGTCAAACTTTGACAGAATCGATAAAACATTGAAGAATGATACAATTATTCATTCATAAAATTTCAAATCAATAAATAGATAAATGCACAAGCCGAGATGGCCCAGTGGTAAAACGCGTGATTCATAAGCGATGATCGTGGGTTCAAACCCGGGTAAGCACCACTGAATTTCATGTGCTTAATTGGTGATTATAATTCATCTCGTGCTTGACGGTGAAGGAAAACATTGTGAGGAAACCTGCATGTGTCTAATTCTATTGAAATTCTGCCACATGTGTATTCCACCAACCCGCTTTGGAGCAGCGTAGTCGAATAAGCTCCAAACCTTATCCTCAAAAGAGAAAAAGAGGCCTTAGCCCAGCAGTGGGACATTCACAGGCTGTTACTGTACTGTAAAAAGATAAATAGATTTTCGTTTGTTTATGTTTATACTCCAGTTTATATTTGCATTTGTTTACACGTTGAAAGGCACCCACCCGGTCACTTATGCGAGCCGTTCTATGAACGTGTTCACATTTCGACTGTCCTGAATAGCCGCGCCTCGTGCACGACCTACGAAATCTGACTTTCGACGAGTAAACATAAGGCGTACCAGCTCTTGTAAACACAAAACGCGACGCAACACTCGACGGCTTAAAACCGCTTGCAAATCGCACGGAGCCAACCCGTGTGAAACCGTCGACGAGTGTTTAATCGTTCGCTTTGTGATGCACTAATATCTTGCGCGCGGATCTAGGGTCGTGTGAAGCGGCTTTATGTTTCATTTATGAGGTGAGCGAACGGTGTGAAAGGTTATTATGTATATGATTGAAGAGCCACTCGAACGCCTGTGATGACACCTCGTCAAAGGCAACATTTAACAATAATTTCTTACTTGTACCAACACGAATGTGTATACCCATGTACATCACTCGACCTACATGCTGCTGAACAGGATTCCTAGCTTTGTATTCAGGTGCGAAGGACGAATGGACCAGTTTACCAACTTTGAAGACGTAACATGTTCGGTTGAAGACCGGAAGATCGAAAAACGGAAAAAGATGAAGTAATGTCCTTAGCAGTCCAAGTACGTTAGCCATTATATTGATATTAACTTAAACTAAAATATGTCAAATAAATATGTAACAATGAAATGACAAGTATATTAATAATCTTATTTTAGACTAGCTGTGCCCCGCGGCTTCACCCGCGTACTATTAATAACAATATAATAAAATATTTTATTACTATAATAACACACACGCACACACATACACACACGCACACACACTCGCCCACACACACACATATGGCTACTGGTAAAGAAATACGTAATTAACGATTTGAAATTAATTTTCATAAGATACCGTAGGGTTTACCGATCTTATATATGGCCTATCATATGCGCCATCACGTTCTTTGTGTGTACCAATGTTCATCAAGATTGGTCAAGCCGTTTTTGAGTTATAAGAAGACATACGGACAGACAGACAGACAGACAGACAGACAGACAGACAAAAATGAAAAAAAAAACTGTATAATGTGAATCACTGCATCATAAAACGATTATTTATCACAAAATTAGGTGAAAAAAAAATATGTGCAGGCAGAGCCAATAGATTTATATAGTAGTATAGATATAGACTAAGTAAAGTAAAGCAAATAAGTGGTATTTCACTTATAAAAACAAAATACCACTCACCACGAGATCTCATACATTACCCGCCCGATTGACTTGAAATTTATCACAGTTACTCCTTCTCCAACGTAGACGATCTCTAGGGACAGATTTTACGGAAATCCTACCCAAAATATATAACAAAAAGTACCGCATTTTATATGCATTTGTTATTATTTACTACCTTTATAAAATGTACACAATTCTTCCCAACCCAAAAATACTAACAAGGATCATCTCAACGAAATCATCAATGTATCAAATACGTGAACAACAAATTTTCGTACGTTCGTTTAGTATTTTATATAAAAGTATGAAACATAAATCATTTTAATGGTGCCCTGAAATAGTTATGCGCAAAAAATTGGTAAAATTTTCGTCCAAAAATATATAGCGGAACTTTTTAACGCGTACGATACGAGTATTTTTATATTTACAGAATTCGTAGTTGAAAAACGTTAAAAAAAAATAAAAAGAGTTTTCGATATTCGAATCAATTCTAATTACGAACTATTCGCTTCACATCCAGCTACTTCTATCGCTGTGTTAAAAACGGCTTATTCCGAAGAGTCAGGGAGTGGGAGGCCTGTACAAAGTTTTGGATCTAAAAGGATTTCCCGCGATATACCCGCGACTCAACCGATAGCTTACTTTAAGCTTAGCGCTACTACAAACAAAGCTTCGTTCAAACACTCGTAAGGTTTTAACGGCGCTGGCGAGTGCGGCTTTCAGAGTTAAAATATAACAAGTACATGCGTTCTTAGATCTGTCGCAAATTATTTGACTATCATTCGATCTTTTAGACGATATGATTATTAGTATCCGTGAACATTTCGAATAGTGAACACCGCGTTTCGAAATGTAATTTTTCGTATGTTTTTCACACTATCCGAGACATCATTACATCTCAGTTGATTACTCTGACACGCGAGCGTTCGCAGCGCCTAGTTAATCTTTAAAAGGCACGTGATAATTCAGATAGTCCCCACTCGCCTGGAGTTCTTGCCATTTATAATTATGCTCTCGCTCCGAGTGCGTAACGAGGCGTCGCCATTAGGTGCCATTGTCGGAGTTGGCGCCCAACGTGGGGCGAGGATCTATGCTACTGCCTTCATTATAACGTACCGTACAATTTTTTTATGTAAGCTTCATGTGTATGAATGGAATTTTCAATTTGGACGAATTTTAAAACTTAGTTAAGGTGTAATGGTATTATTTTCGTTTGCGGTATATTTACTTTTTTTATAAGTGTTAACGAAGTGCCACGGTTATGTTGAATACAACGTACCCGCGGTATATGAAATAATAAAGATATAATCTGGACGTACATTTTTTATATTTATATCTGAAAAATAACTGACTCTTTTTAAGTTAATATGAGTATTTACGAGTTGCAAAACCACCATTTCTTTATTTTTCTTACCTCTAGTATATTGTTTTTAATTTAAACAGGCATTACATACGTTGAAATGGTCGACTTAAAACGATTATTAGTCACAAATTCCACCCTGACAAAGCCGCAGGTTTGCTTCTATATTATAAAACCAATTAACTTAGCAACCTACAAATAACAACCAAGGTAAATCAATTAATAATTCACATTTTACTCATATTTGTCCGTCGGTAATTTTTTCATAGATTACCGAATCGGGTAAATATTAACAATCGCGGCTTACCGAGATGGTTTCCGAGATATTCATGATTAAAGTTTTGAGGTTATGTCACCTCCGAACTATAATTTCCTATCATTACTCTATTTTAGACTAGTGAAAATGGGCCGATTCGGTTCTGGCGTTGTGCCTTAAAAGTAACCTAACATAACCTAAACTACATACCTTTGATCTAGAATTTTATGTGTAATCATTCGGGTACCCCGAACTATGTGCTCTTGTTCACATATCAGGAACATCCTAGACCGCTCAGACCACCTACCTCGAGTCCTACCACTCATTGTTCTTTTACATCTTTTTTTGTCTTATTTCTAATCTTCTTTTCATTTTCGAATTCTTCCCTCTACTCAATATTGCATGAAAAATCATTATTTATTGATAAAAAACATGTCATAAAAGTTTGGACCCATTTATGGCAAAAGCCGCGATGTAAATATTTACCGGGATTTTTAGATTTTTTTTTTTATTTTTTTTTTTATTTTTTTATTTTTTTTTTATTTCATAGGAAGACGGACGAGCATATGTGCCACCTGATGGTAAGTGGTCACCAACGCCCATAGACATTGGCATTGTAAGAGATGTTACCATCGCTTACATCGCCAATGCGCCACCAACCTTGGGAACTAAGATGTTATGTCCCTTGTGCCTGTAATTACACTGGCTCACTCACCCTTCAAACCGGAACACAACAATAGCAAGTACTGCTGTTTTGCGGTAGAATATCTGATGAGTGGGTGGTACCTACCCAGACGAGCTTGCACAAAGCGCTACCACCAAGATAGAAGTAGTTAAACATTTCTGTCTTTCTGTCATCATTTAAATGATCACTGCATATGACCCTTACAATACACATATGTAAAAGCGAATTCAAGTTATATAAATGACTACGGAACTACAATTTGCTTCACCTGACTCAAACTTGCCTGAAATATTACGTGCCGTGGATGTCTACCAATTTCTTTAAACGGCAAAGTTTTAAAGGCTGCCAAATTTTAAAGCCGATGTTTGCTTTCATCGGAGCTATGTATAGCAATACTAAAAAAAATAAGCGTCGTCGTCGGAACACACATAATAGGCACCTAATGGACGCCGGCGCGACACATTCATCGTGTGAAAGCGTCGCAAATAAGAGCAATGGCGGCGTCACGTTCGCGCCAAAATTATACCAAGGACGCCCGACAGGCGAAGGAGGGAAAAACTCAAGGCAACGTATGAATATACTTTCGTATGTATTTTATAAGCGGTCTCATACCAACTCGTGAGTATTCCTGCTCGTAGGTTCGTTTTTTTTGGCAATTAAATTTATCTTTCGCTTTCATTTCGTTTCAGGCGTACCGTGATGCTAACGTCACTTACTTCGATATGTATAACATCTTACATTAGGTATCTTAAATACATGTCACAGACTAATTATTTATTGGCAGTTATTGTTTATATATTATTATATTTCTTAATTATATATTTATCCCACTTTAAGTTCACGTCATATTAATTGATTTAGATTTTTGATTACTCTGATTATAGAAAACTTTTTGTCAAAAGTGTTCAACACGACAAAGTATTTACCTAGTGTCGCTCATCGTCTGTTCACCAACCCTATAAAAATAACTAAAATGTAAATCAGTGTGAAGTTAAACAATTCCTAAATCGTCTAAAAACCAACACCGCAAGTACGTCGTTCAAAACTCGTAACATTCTCACACACATATCAAAAGGTCTCATTTGCTGTAAATTAATACAAAGCCAGAACAAAGTCGCCTATCATCTTGAACGCGGATCGGCTCTCGACATGCCGAGTTCGTCACTAGACACTCGACAATTTCTTGCTAAGAAAAAAAAAAGGAAAATAAACGAGACGCCACGGCGGCCACTCGACCGTGGCAGGGAACCTGGAACTCGCAATAATTAGAGTCGGTGCCGTCGCGCGTGCTCAAGAGCGTAAGCCACCGAGGCCGAAGCATAACAGCGAAATAACAGTTTTTAGGGATCATTTCGGAGGCTGAGATAGCGAGTGACGTGCGAGATGACGAGATGTACGCCAGTACGGAACTATTGTGTGACAATTATATGTAGAAGGAACAAAACTACTTAAGCTAATGACGATATGATGTTTCGTAGATTGTGTTTATATATTGTTCGAATTTCGTGACTATGTATTAAGCTCTGAATCGAATCCAAATATTTTTCTTTAATTAGACTTTTACGGTTACTAAATTAAATCGCACTGCCGTTTTTGAACGTATAAAGCAGAAAAGACAGTTTTTGTTTTTGAAAAAAAATTGTAAATATATTTCCGGCTATAAATATTATTAAAACAAATTGTAATTTTTTTTTTTTTTTTATTGTATAGGTTGGCGGACGAGCATATGGGCCACCTGATGGTAAGTGGTCACCAACGCCCATAGACAATGGCATTGTAAGAAATGTTAACTATCACTTACATTGCCAATGCGCCACCAACCTTGGGAACTAAGATGTTATGTCCCTTGTGCCTGTAATTACACTGGCTCACTCACCCTTCAAACCGGAACACAACAATACAAAGTACTGCTGTTTTGCGGTAGAATATCTGATGAGTGGGTGGTATCTACCCAGACGAGCTTGCACAAAGCTCTACCACCGAGTAAGTTTCTACACGAAATGGAGCAATTGTTAATTAGATACTTTTTCTTCATTTATATTATAATAGAATAATAGGTTTCACCGAAAGTATTGTTTAAATAACATTAGTTAATGGCTAATATATTGCAGAATATTGTTAAAAATGTAAATTACCTTTGAACTTATTTATTTATTTAGGACTTCCAAGGGGTATTACAAATATACATGTAAAAAGTACAAACGCTTACACTGATATAATTTCAATTTAAATCTATATAATATACTTTCTCTTATACATAACGTGCAAATTATCATAACACGAATACTTGGAATGAGTAGTTTATTTAAATTTTAAGAACACAATTTAATATCGATGAATATCAATTCATCGATAATCATATCGATCATATAATCGATCAAATCAAAATTCGAAAAGATATTTACATACTTACAATTTTTACACGAAATTCTCACAAATAAGAAAAAACACAAAGTAAAATAAATAATATACGGAATAATATATGGAGGTTATGTTTATTAAGAACCAGTGGTAAGAACGCGTGAATCTTAACCGATGATCGTGGGTTGAACCCACGATCATCGGTTAAGATGCCCGGGCAAGCACCACTGAATTTCATGTGCTTAATTTGTGATTATAATTCATCTCGTGCTTGACGGTGAAGGAAAACATCGTGAGGAAATCTGCATGTGTCTAATTTCACTGAAATTCTGGCATATGTGTATTCCACCAACCCGCATTGGAGCAGCGTGGTGGAATAAGGTCCAAACCTTCTCTTTAAAAGAGGAGAAGAAACCTTAGCCCAGCAGTGGGACAGTTATAGACTGTTACAGAATTACTGATGTTTATTCGTTTCTTGAATTCAAGCTTATATACTCGATAGTATTACTTATGAAACGTGATAATAGAATAATTTAATAACAAAATATTCTTAGCATCCCTTCAACGATCATGACAATACCTTATACGATAAAAGTTGAACTTTTTTTTATAGCTTCGACAAACAAAACTCTCCACAAACACGATTATGAAACGACAAAGTTATATGCGACATTGATCATAATAATTATAACATTTAAAGAACACGCAACAAAATCGCATATAACGTGTATTTTCAAAATTTAACGAGTGGGATACGAATTAACTCCTTAGCACTGATCGTAGAAAAAAAAACCATATCTATGAAACACAAATGGCGCTTTAAATATTAGTATAGATTAAATTCGTATATTTACAGTGACGTCAATTTAAAAATCAAATAATCGTATTCAATTAAAGAAACGCGTAGTTCGGGGGTGTGTATAATTAGGGCACGTGCCGCCCCCCGCCGTCGACAACTTACTGTGTTTACACAAACGAATATATTATTTATTGCTTTCGTAATAAGGACTTCGATAGCAGCTTTGTTTGCTTTAGATTTAATTGAAGTCTAAAGAGAGATTAATTGGAAGTCAAGTCGAGGGTCTCTGTGGGTTGTGATTTATAAAAAAAAAAACAAGAGCTTGTACTAAGTGGTAATAAGACGCATCGATGGTAATAAGGGAAATGTATAGGAAAAACTTACTGGTGGTAGGGCTTTGTGCAAGCTCGTCTGGGTAGGTACCACCCACTCATCAAATATTCTACAGCAGAACAGCCGTACTTGGTATTGTTGTGTTCCAGTTTGAAGGGTGAACATTTTAGTTCCCAAGGTTGGTGGCGCTTTGGCGATGTAAGCGATGGTTTACATTTATTACAATGCCAATGTCTATGGGCGTTGGTGACCACTTACCATCAGGTAACCCATATGCTCGTCCGCCTACCTATAAGAAAAACCCCCTCGTCCCAAAGCTAGGCAAGATTCTTACGGTATTTTGTTTCGTATGTTTATTTATCTTGAATTAGTTAAGCCGCATGACCAATGTCGCTGTCAACTTCCAGGCTCCGGGTTTCTACTGATAATTTCTTAATAAAAAATCCCAATTACTTTTTACGTCTGGCCTGGGGTCTGAACCTTGGTATCTACAGCCTTATAAGATTGCTGTTTGATCAACAATTCATACATGTCTGTATATTAACTATAGTGAAAGACAATGATTTAGACACTTTAGCATAAAGACACATACCAAATAACTTCTAATAAATAACTCGTAAGATTAAAAGACCAGGATGTAGCCATTTTTGCCTTTCCATCGAGTTATTTAAAAAAAAAAGTTTAATCCTTCCGATCGCACTCTAAAATATATACTTATTATAAAAACATTTATAACATCAAAGAGGTTAATAGATGTCTTAACAGATTTAAAAAAAAAAACGAAAAGTAACCAAAAAGTATTAAAACTCCTTCGACACCTGGATAAAGGCGATAAAAAAATACTATATATAAAAAAAAACGATACTGTAGCGTAATCCTCTCCAACCGGATAATAGGAAGCACTTGAGCCGATCGACCCGTTATTTAAAAAAAAATCGTTCCCATTGTGCTCGCAACCCCCGATAATTATTATTTTCATAGTTGGCGACACTGCGTCGGACAATGGCGTCCCTTCGTACTTCCTGTTTGCTTTCGCGCGCTATTACACGTCAATGCATCGCGGAACGATAGGCCAATTTGAATTTCTTATTTTGTATAATGGATTCCTTTCAACGGCATTATTGCTTGTAATTTTGTTTCTTCTGTGTCCGATGTTTGAAAACGATTACACATTATGTCGTGTAATGTATATACAAAACAGTTTCATCCTTTGATTGCGTCTCGTGAGCCAGATTGTTATCCGACATAAATAAGTGATCCACAAAAACTACGGTCATTTCCTAATGACACTTTTTTATTCAGACAAGAGCAAGATTTGTAAGGATGTTTAAGTGATATATGTCGTTGAAAAAGGACAATCCTTTTATATTTGTTATACAATTATCTAGCTGCATATAACTTATTTAAAGTTCCGCATTGTAAAAACATGTATATAAAGATAAAACATCGGAGTATTTATTTTTTATTTTATAGTATAAATATCGCACTGTTGAACAAAATCGCTTTCTCCGGTCTAAATTCCGGGACATGTAAATAAAACGTATGTGGTTATTCTGTCAAGAATGTCCTGTCGTCTACATCTTGGAATTATATCAATCGTAGGAATAATGCTATAGCATCAATCCTTCGTATTGTTCTGCAATGAAACCACAATAAACTCCTACATGTAACCCTGTTCTTCAAAGATTTAATTTCCGGATCGCTTGAAGGTTAACCGTAAGCTTACCGTACCCGTACCGTTACCGTAAACTGACAGAAAAAACCAACGATTTTCCTTGACCGTTATGTGCATTTTAACGAAAGATAAAGTACCATATATTAATTTAATTTTTTTTTTTTTTTTTTAGTTCCCGGGATGGCATATCACTCTACTCCACCTGATGGTAAGTGATAGTAAAGTCCAAACGCGACGACGGCTAGTGCAGTCAGGAAGAATGACTTGCACTAGCCGCCCCCGCCTTGCCGGCCCGCAAGATACCTCTTCACGCCTCGTTTGAAGGAACCCGGGTCATAAGAGGAGGGGAACACGTGTGCTGGTAACGAATTCCATGTTTTAGAGGTGCGACAAAGAAAAGAGTTGCCAAATTTCTTCGTGCGCGATGGAATTGATGTCACAGTTAGTCGGTGACATCGAGAGCCAGCACGCGTAGATTTGTGAAGGAAAGGGGAAGCAGGAATGAGGGTGAATAGCTCCTCTGAGCACTCGCCGTGATACAGTCGATAGAAAGCGCTCAGTGCCGCTATCTCTCGACGCAACTGTAAAGGCTCGAGGGTGTTGGTGACCTTTACGTCGCCAATAATGCGAACCGCACGTCGCTGCAACCGATCCAAGGCCTCCAGTAAGTACTTAGCGGAGCCATCCCAAAGGTGCGAGCAATATTCGACGCAGGACCGCACCTGTGTTTTATACAACAGGAGCAGTTGTTGTGGCGTGAAAAAACGCCGCACCTTGTTCAGGACTCCGAGTTTTCGTGAGGCTGTTTTTATAACAGCCTCGATGTGATTCTTTGGATTGAGGTCGCACCGAACGTCAATTCCCAGTATGGCGACTTTGCCTTGTATCTCCAGCGTAGTGCCACAGAGGGAAGGAGGAGGAGAAAATGGTGACTTTTTCGCTGTGAGAGCACATACCTGTGTTTTCTTGGCGTTGAACTCAACAAGATTATCAGAGCCCCATTTGGCAATGAGTCCTAACGTCCTATCGAGTTCAACAACAAGATCCCTCCGTCTCTCCCCAGTTTCCGCCCGCCCAGCTCCTGCGCGTCCGTGGTATCCCCCGTGCACTGTACTATCATCTGCATAGCAATGTATGTTCCCGAGAGAGAGCATATCATTGATACGCAGAAGAAAGAGTGTGGGGTATAGCACAGACCCCTGGGGGACCCCAGCATTCACTACATGGAATTTTGAAGCGCAGCCATCAACTAAAACGCGAAGGCTACGCTTGTGTAGGAAGCTGGCAATCCAGGTGCAGAGCTGAGCTGGCAGACCGTATGCCGGCAGCTTGGAGAGAAGACTTCTGTGCCAGACCTTGTCAAAAGCCTTGGAGATATCGAGGCTGACAGCCAACGATTCCCCACGCTTGTCGATAGCTTCACCCCAGAGGTGTGTTACGTACGCTAGAAGATCACCTGTGGACCGTTTCGGTCGAAACCCGTATTGACGATCATTAATCAGACAGTGATCTTCTAGGTAATGGATCAGTTGGTTATTTAGAATCCGTTCCATCACCTTACAAAGTACTGAAGTGATAGCTATTGGCCGATAATTAGCCGGGTCTGACCGATCCCCTTTTTTGGGAACCGCTTGCACATTAGCCTCTCTCCAAGAATCCGGCACACGTCCTGTATAGAGAGACAGCTGGAACAGGCGCGTCAACACAGAAGACAGCTCCGCTGCACATTTCTTCAGCACTATGGCTGGTATTCCATCGGAACCACTAGCTTTCCGTACATCGAGTGATTGCAGCTCTGCACGCACATCGAGCTGCCTGATTTTGATGTCAGGCATCGTGTGGCCACATGAAGGTATTGAAGGTGGCTGTGCACTGCAATCATCGATCACAGAGTTGTCCGCAAAGAGTTTTGCCAGAAGATCGGCTTTCTCTTGCGGACTGTGAGCTAGCGATCCGTCCGGATTCCTGAGCGGTGGCAGCGAAGGTTGGCAGAAATTGTTTTGCACAGACTTGGTCAGACGCCAGAAGCTACGAGAGCCCCTAGGATGCGAAACAAGGTCGTGACCAACCTGTACAATGCGCTGTGCATCCGCTCTCGTGTATGCCTTCCTACAGGACTTGGAGCTTTTGTTGTAGGTTGCTTTCAGTGAGTCAATGTTAGATGCCCCACTAACGCAGCCATTGATCCATGCGCGATATGCCGCCTGCTTAGATGACACAGCATCGGCACATTCGCGAGTGAACCAACGGTTACGCGTACCCTTACTGATGAGGTCTGAGTTAGGAATGTAGTATTCCATCCCCAACAGGATCTCATCAGCAATAGCAGCGGCGCTAGCTGTCGGGTCATTCTCACTAAAGCAACGTTCCCTCCAAGGGACTGACGCATAGTAATCGCGCAATCCGTCCCAATCTGCCGACTTATAGTGCCAAACACGACGTTTGCATACCGCTGGTGACGGCAGCTTGGCCTGTGGCACCTTGGTAGATATCAGGCAGTGATCCGAAGAACCAAGAGGAGCCCGAACCTCATCCTGATATTCCACCGGGTGAGTAGTCAGGAGAAGGTCCAGTAGAGAAGGCGCTTGCCCGTCAATATCTGGGATCCTGGTGGGCTGATCAACCAGTTGGGTCAAGTCTTGCGTGAGAGCGAAAGCATGAGCAGTCCTTCCAGCATGGTCAGTTTTGGGGGACTTCAACCATGACTCGTGGTGAGCATTAAAGTCCCCCAAAAACACCAGTTCCGCGTTAGGAAACTGCTCTTGTGCAGCATCTGCCACCCGACTAAGATGGTCAAATAGTCGGCTTGTCTCCAAGTCACCATTATGGGATCTGTAGAGGCACACGTAGACTCGACTCTGGCGAATCAGGTCCACACGTACCACCAACATGGAGAAGGAAGGGTCCTCCAAGCAGCGTAGACGGTGACAACAAACATCCGTCCTGACGAACAAGCATACTCCGGCTTTCGCTTTGAAGGATTCTTCAAGCATGTAGCCGGGATAATTAAGGTAGCTGGTATCGACAGGACGGAGTATTTGAGTCTCCGTAAGAAAGAACATTGCTGGCCGTGCTGTCTCAAGATGGTGGTGGACAGCATTGAGGTTAGTATGGAGTCCACGGATGTTACAGAACTCGACCTCAAACAGTGCACTGGCTGTACGCTGGCTGATCTCGAAACGCGACTGCGAACAGCCACTTCACGAGTTTTTCACCATGCGTACGGTGGTAACAAGCCAGGCGGATGAGAGTCATCCTACCACCAGATGAGCAGATGGACGCTCAGATATCCCTTAGTCGCCTCTTACGACACCCATGGGAGAGAGGGGCAGTGAATTGTATTCTTACTCCGTCACTGCACGGAGAAGAATTGCAATTATTATGAAAAAAGAACATTAATTTAGTTATGGAACTAATTATATATGTCGCCGCAGACATATTATTTACTTCGGCTTTGTTATAAAATAATTTCCCTACAAGTTCATTAATTTTGTTTTATGATTTATGTTATGTTTTAGGTTTTATGTTTAATAATAAATAGCTTAAAATTAATTTAGTCATGAATTTGACTAATTCATGACGCGCGAAATTGATTATTGTAAAGTTTTAATTATTGTAAAATAATTTAGATAAAACAATGTGATTTTAGAATTATGTTAAATAAATAATAACATCCATAATTATATTAAAATAACAGAGATGATAAAGACATCTGTTTACACTAGTGTTTTTGTGATGTGACGTTTGCTTTTGGTGGGGCAAGCGAAAGCATTATAGTCGGTGAATTGAGCGCAGAGCTCAGTCTGCCGCCGACTTTCGAAGAGAACACACTTAGTCAAAGCAGAACCGATGACGCTAATGTGTCAGCGGTTCTGCGCTTATTTTTTATTTTAACCACTTATGAAATTCGACATCAGAAGTGGGATCAGAATCTCATGTGTTCTGGTCCGCTCTGCTACCTGTGGTAACGTATTGTACGATGAAAAGGATCTGGTGAGTGCGTTCCAATTTGTTTAAAAGCGATAGACACTGGCTTGCTGTGGGTGGTACTTTATAAGTAATTTCACAACCTACCTACATTGCGATAATTTCTTTATTTAACTACCCTGCTTTGCATTATTAATTAATTATCGTGACCTTACGCAATAATAGCTAAGAAACTTGCCTAATAATAGTCGTGTGAATGTGACTCTCATTTCAGAAAGCGATTAACGTCGTTGTTATTAACGTCGTCGTCGTTAAGTCGTTCACCTCCACGCGGGCCGCCGCCGCGACCGCGTATAGTGATTGTGACTATGGTGGAGCATCGGGCATTCTACGGCATTGCCTTCGCCAGGGCGTTCCGTGAGGCTACCATGAACCACGATGCGGGAGCGATCGATCGTATCATTGGTTTGATATGATCAAACGAATATTTTTCCCGCAAACTTTTAAAGGAGTGATATTGTGTGTTTCTCGCATTTGTAATTGTCTGAAATGATGCTTGAGCCTGGCGCAATTAGTGGTATCGCGAAGCATATACTGCGCTCTTCGATTGAGAGTAAAAGACTGTACTGGCCCTAATAGTCAGTCTTTATTTTTTTTATTTTTTTTTAAATGCGGGTTTTTCTATTGATTTAAAGAAGCGCTTTACAGGTTACACTATCAGTCAAGATCAGGAATAGCCGAGCGGAGTGAATCTTCGTGTTCAAATCGCCAGCCTGCTCACCGCTGGAGCTGCGGGCTGATAATTTCTGGTCAATAGTCCCCAGCCTGCCAGACGTGGTGCTTCAGTGCTTCGGGTGCGATACATCAGCCTGCGCACAACTGGTGCTGCTGGCTAACCCTTCGCCGGAAAGCTCTCTCTCCTGCCTGACGGACGTGGTGCTGGTGGCCGAGCGTGACGAACGCGCAGGCGTGCTTATGTCGGTATGGTCTCTGTACGAACTATCCCTGTGTGATGAGCACGCAGGAAAAGGTGACACCTGATATGCGTACTGGCTTGGTACCTCAGGGGTATCAACTGACATGACTGATGGATGTGATCTGACGAGATGATGGATGTGATCATGGTGATCAGCTGATTAGACTGCAGAAATTCTGTTTTTTTTTTGTCATGTAAGAAGTTACGATAACATATGTTTGTTTACTTTTATTGTACTTGGTGTAATATGGTGATTGCTTTAGATGCTTTTATGTGTATTAAGTGGTATGGGGTGATCTTGAAAAGACCCGTGTTAGTCTCGTTGTCATAAAATAGCGAGCGTCGGAGTGACTTGGAAAAGACCTATATAAGTCCTTGTTTTGTAGCCTACGGTACGGGGTGATTGGGAAAAGACCTGCATAAGTCTCACTATTTGAGCGTCGGGGTGACTCGGAAAAGACTTGTTTAAAATCCCATCAGTAAAGTCGGAAAAGACCTGTATTAGTCTCACTCGAGCGTCAGGGTGACCGCTGTAGGGACATCAAAATAAAGGCATCATACAGACACTTCACTTACACCGACAACTTCTATCACAAGCTGCCAAAAAGTCTGGATGAGCTTTTACGTATTTTTACTGTAAAACCAAGTTGTACTGTTTCCACAAATTTCAGACAGTGACCAGGGTGAAGGCCCGAGGACGCTGTCTCGTCAGGAGAGACCGTGTTAGAGGTCTCTGCCTCCAAGAGTAATCAACATGGTCCAGTGTATAAAAAGGCACGGTAAACTACAGAATCACTTCACTTCGCCTCCGTCGCTCGACTTGATCATACTACCTGCCTACGTTTCATCCTGTGCGTCACGATGGCTGATCAGAACAGATCATCACTACCGAGCCCGCCAATTTATGCAGTGCCCGGTCAAGCCAGTTCCGGATCAAGTTCACCTGCTAATAAGGAGCCGATACAACAAGGCGTAAAAAAAAGGTAGTGGCACACCATGGGCGACCTCGGAAGGTCGCGCACGATCAACTGAGGCGCGCCCCACAACCTGGAGGGGTCACCCGCGAGGCCGTGTCGCCACCAGACTAGCAAGCTGAACTTTCCAGTATTGCAGCCGCCCCTCGCATGCCCATCGTGTTGGATGCACCGACAACCTCGAGCGAACAGTGAACATAACGGTGAGCACTTTCTTTAATAGACTTTAATAACAAAACAATTGCTATTGACGTGTGGAGCCGTTCAATAAGCCAAAAAAAAAATTAAAAGATGCTATTGACGTGTAGAGCCGTTCAATTAGCCATTTATAAGCCCATCCTGAAAGAATAATGGTCCCCTGTGTACCACGGCGTACGAGACCGCCTAGAGCACAGCATCGACCTATCCTATCATCCTTTAGAGCCTCTGTTTTATACAGCACCGACCTCTCACCCACCTATCCTTCCCTATTACAATAAATAAAATGAAAATACTGTTGTCATGTGGAATGAGCAGTATTATAAATTAAAAGATGCTATTGACGTGTAGAGCCGTTCAATTAGCCATTTATAAGCCCATCCTGAAAGAATAATGGTCCCCTGTGTACCACGGCGTACGAGACCGCCTAGAGCACAGCATCGACCTATCCTATCATCCTTTAGAGCCTCTGTTTTATACAGCACCGACCTCTCACCCACCTATCCTTCCCTATTACAATAAATAAAATGAAAATAGTGTTGTCATGTGGAATGAGCAGTATTATAAATTAAAAGATGCTATTGACGTGTAGAGCCGTTCAATTAGCCATTTATAAGCCCATCCTGAAAGAATAATGGTCCCCTGTGTACCACGGCGTACGAGACCGCCTAGAGCACAGCATCGACCTATCCTATCATCCTTTAGAGCCTCTGTTTTATACAGCACCGACCTCTCACCCACCTATCCTTCCCTATTACAATAAATAAAATGAAAATACTGTTGTCATGTGGAATGAGCAGTATTATAAAAGTAACGATGACTACTGTTACTTTTACCATATGAAGTAGCCATCATCAGTCGACGAATACAAGATGGCATATTTTATAGATCGTAACTATAGGCTTGTGTGTACTGTGGAAGTGCCTAGCCAAATATTAATTAATTTATTGGAGAAGAGACCAGGAGCGATGCAGAGCACGCATCGCGCGTCAGAATGGCCGTGTCGCCGCAGACATATTATTTACTTCGGCTTTGTTATAAAATAATTTCCCTACAAGTTCATTAATTTTGTTTTATGATTTATGTTATGTTTTAGGTTTTATGTTTAATAATAAATAGCTTAAAATTAATTTAGTCATGAATTTGACTAATTCATGACGCGCGAAATTGATTATTGTAAAGTTTTAATTATTGTAAAATAATTTAGATAAAACAATGTGATTTTAGAATTATGTTAAATAAATAATAACATCCATAATTATATTAAAATAACAGAGATGATAAAGACATCTGTTTACACTAGTGTTTTTGTGATGTGACGTTTGCTTTTGGTGGGGCAAGCGAAAGCATTATAGTCGGTGAATTGAGCGCAGAGCTCAGTCTGCCGCCGACTTTCGAAGAGAACACACTTAGTCAAAGCAGAACCGATGACGCTAATGTGTCAGCGGTTCTGCGCTTATTTTTTATTTTAACCACTTATGAAATTCGACATATACCCTTTTTTACAATCACTGTGAAATTTTGAAACGCAAACAGTGTATAAGATCAATTTTCCCTGACTTTGCCGATAGCGGACACCTTTCATACAAAGATCTTACTAGTAAAATTGGCTTCATTTTGCGTGTTTTACATAAAGCTCTTAATTTATTCATTCCTTTGTAAGCAAGGAGTTCTCTGAAATATTTCTACATACTACGCTTGTATGTGCTATGTATCTTAAAATCGATAATTTTAATGTTGTAGAAATTGATCAATTGTATTAAAAAGTTACAGATAAAGATGACGTCTTTCACAGGCCTTCGCCTTACGAGCTAGCTACGAATAAAAACCTTGACTGCCTCGTTGGTCTAGTGGCTACATGTAAGGCCGCTGACACGGTGGCCCTGGGTTCAAATCCCAGGACGGGACAATACAATGTTATTGAGATTGCCTGTCGATAATTCTCAGTAGCAGCCCGGAGTCTGGAAGTTGGAAGTGTATACAATCCCGTGCCTAGGAAAGCACGTAAAGCCGTTGGTCCTGCGCCTGAACTCTTTCCGGTCGTGTTGGATCGCCGTCCCATCGGATTATGAGAGTTAGGGAACAAAGAGTGCACCTGTGTTTGCGCACACACTTGTGCATTATGATATATCCTGCGCGGTTGGCCGAAATTGGTCAGGAGGACCATTATTACGAGTAAAAAAAAAACTACAAATAAGGACTCGAACATACAAGTCAACTGTAAAGCTACGACTACACGTGTGACGTCTCTTAGCGCTAGTGATCTCGCTCGGTACGGTTGATACATAACGCGCTAGCACAATACTTAACGTAAAAAAAAACACGATCCAGTATTATTTATCAAAGACAATGAACAGCGGAGTTTCCGCGACAGTTCGCATCGGGGCACGCTAATTAGTGCCTTCAAGAGCTGAACAAAAGACCGATCAACCAGACAAAGCAGTCTCCGCTAATTGGTTCTCTATTTTCATTATTTGAACCTAATATTTATGCCAATACGGTTCAAAATGGATATCGTTAACAATAGATTTGTATTGGAAATTTTCTTTTTTTAGTAACGAAGATTTTTTTTATTCGTAGCTTTAATTGGCGATAATGTGCATAGCATTTTTCTTACGAGCTCCTTTACTAGAGAATAATAACTTACTTTAAAATAAAGTAAGGATTCCTTATCATATATAAAGCTTTTTTTAAAACTGACCTTTAAAAAGGAGGCGAATATCAATTCGTCTTTGTTCTTTTAACGTTGGACATTGTAAGTTTTTATTGATAGATGATTTTATTACAAATATTATGTGTCTTTGCAAGACCATTATTTTTACATAAAACATCGAAACTTGACTCTAGCTTGGTATATTCATTATACATATAATTTAACCCTCCAACTAAAACACACAGATTCGAAATTCGAATATCGAATAACTGTCAAAGTATAAACTGACATACACATTCCGCCATAATTGGAACAAAAACAAAAAAAATGTTTATAGGCGGTGGAAACCACATATCGAAGTTTGCCAGTCTGTCTTCCTATAACGTTCGAAGCCGAAGCACTCTCATGATGGCAATCCAACACGATCGGAAAGAGTTCAGGCGCAGAACTAAGGGCTTAACGCGCTTTCCGAGGCACGGGAGTGCACACAGCTCCAATTTCCAGACCCTGGGCTGTTACTGAAAACTTTTCCATAAAAAAATCCAAAGCTATCCCAAAACGGGCCTACGTGGGGTTTTACTTTTCTATAGCTTTATGCAAGCTCGTCTGGGTAGGTACCACCCACTCATCAGACATTCTACCGCAAAACAGCAGTACTCGGTATTGTTGTGTTCCGGTTTGAAGGGTGAGTGAGCCAGTGTAATTACAGGCACAAGGAACATAACCTCTTAGTTCCCAACGTTGGTGGCGCATTGGCGATGTAAGCGATGTTTAACATTTCTTACACTGCCAATGTCTATGGGCGTTGGTGACCACTTACCATCAGGTGGCCCATATGCTCGTCCGCCTACCTATCCTATAAAAAAAAAACAGGACTTAGATGGCTGCGGCCTCATATACATCCAGTAAACCAGCGAGGCAGACATTATAACTGTCCAAAGATATACATATATCTAAAGTAAGTAAAGTCGTCCGTTACACAATTACATCGACATAAGTAAACCCAATATAAATAATCCAACCAATCACTCGGACAGTTCATAAGCGATATCAATCAGATGACGTCAAACGTTCGTTTTGTTTTCGGCCAAACAGCGCGTCGCTTCCGGTACATAATTGCGTCACGTGACCTCCCCTCCGCGACGCCCGCGGATTGACGTAATTACAGGCATCATTTATACCTCATATATAGAAGGGTTCGAATTTTATTATTTAAAACATAATAAAAATTAAATTTGATTAATTCAAATAATTCGTCAGGATAATTTCCCGCGCAACGTAATATTAAATGTTGTTTGATGTGATTAGATAATTAGCGCTGTCTTCTTCTTTCGAATGTAAAATCAATGAAGATAGAAAGAGATATGAATCAGCGATAAACTAGACCACCGCTATATATGAGTAAGGCCTTGTATATTTAAATTAAGTTTTAACTAGTTAAATTTCTCTTTATGTGAACAATATAATTCTGTAAAAGTATGTGTAAGCCAAAAAATCGAACATTTGATCTTTTGATCTATATATAGATATATCTAGTTTGATTGTATATTTAATTATAACAAAAGGTTATTAATTGGCGGTACGGCTTTGATCAAGCCCATTGGATCAACACCAACACATCAGATATTTTGTAGCTAGACAGTAACACTTATTGTTCCGGGTTGAAGGACGAACAAAAGTAAAGTTACTACAGACACAACGGCATAACATCTTACTTCCCAATGTCGACGGCGCATCGGTGACCATTTATCATCAGGCGGCCCATCTGGCCGTCCAACCACATACATTGTAAATAAAAAAATTGGTGTTCACAATGTGTAAATATTGTATGACAGACATTCTTTCTAAGAAAACACACATGAGTGTATACACGGAGTGCAAGTAAGAGCAAGCGCGACGCAGCGCACCTGTGTGCGTGTGCGTGCGTGGGGGGGGTACTGACCGTGCGGGGGGGGCACGGAGGCGTAGTGCGCGCGCGGCAGCGAGTGGCCCAGCATGCGGTGGCCGGCCGCCTCCAGCGTCGCCTGGCTGCTGGAGCGCACCATGCCTGCATACACACACGACTCTTAGCTGGAGCACCTCTTAGGATCACGATAAGGGAAACATGTGGATCGAAGTTGACAGTCAAGTGTGCGCTTTGTGACGTCCTCTCTTTGGACATGAGATCTTACCCAGATTCCTAACACGATTATATTATCTATATAAACAGTAATAATATGAGTTTAATTATTAAATGAAATAGTATATCATTATAACTTGAAAAAACTACCTAATTTATAAAAAATGAGTTAGCTATGTTAAAGGGCTGGCGTAAGCCAGGAGGCCCACTACGCCGACTACAGTTAAAATACAATGGTGATTAATGGGAGCGGCCCGATGTAGACGCTCACCGATCTGCGGCCTCCAGTTCCTGTTCTGCTCGTGGCTCAGGTTGCCCGGCTTGAGCACCCGGGCCGGCTCCACGGCGCCGCGCAGCCGCCGGGCCGGGAACACGAACTCGTCCGGGTACTGCGGGTCCTGGTAGCGCGCGCACACCACGCGGTTGTCCAGCACCGGGCTCAGCCCGATCACGGGCGACGACAGCTGCCTGCGCGGTGCACGAGCATACAATTCTGGGTACCACCAAAGCGTACGCAGTTACGTGTCTTAGAATATTACTTGACATTCCTTACCTAAAGAGGAATCCCCCACCACTCTTTACATGTAATTGTAAACATATATCGAATATTTCATCAAGAAGTCTGCTTTTTAAATAACTTAGCGAATGAACGAATTAATTAATGACATCACTAATATTCATATTAAATTCTGAAGCTCAATATTATATTTTTGCTATCACCGCTTTATCCACAGCTATCGCGACCTTGGAGCCATTCTGATATCAGCACTTAGTAACTAATTTATCTTTCTTTTATTTTCAGTCTTCAACGATCGGAATTTTTAAAATGAGTTTAGAATTTGTTCTCAAATATTATGCTATTACGTCCACAGAGTGTTAGCTCGTTGTGGGAACACTCACCCGCCCGTGCAGACGTTGTCGGCACTGAGCATGACGTCTCCCCGCACCCCCTCGCAGCGGAAGGGGTAGCGCTGGTCGGCCTCGATGAGTTTCCGCAGGTCGTCGCGGGCCTCCGTGTACAGCGCCAGCAGGAAGTCGTAGCACTTGTTGGCGGGAGACACGTACAGGCGGTCGTGGCCCTTGGTGTTGCGTTGTTCTGCAGGCGAATAATTTAATTTATGATAAGCGATAATTCAGCGAAAACCTGACAAACATTCTTTTGTTTACAATGAAAATACATTAAAAGTACAGTAAAACTTCAAAACTGACAATATTTGAAGTATTACTGTATAAAATAATAATATTATTTATTTATTATATACATGTATATAGTATCCATACAGTGTCTATGTATTATATATATATATATATATATAAATTTTTTTTTTTAAATATTTTGTATTAAATAAAAAATAATGTACAAAAACTCACTTTCAGCTTGCGTTAGTTCCTTGTAGTACGGTTCCAGAGCTTTGAAGAGTCTCGTCTCGTCAACGAAGGGTAACAAGGCGACTCCTTGCCACGCGAACTTCTTACCATTCAAATCGATCTTAAAGTCCGTCGGATAAAAGTCGATTATCGGCGAAAACTGGAGGAGAAACAGATGTTTTAGAAAATGTTATATAATCTGTGAAAACTAGCAAATCAGCTAGCATAAATTGTTTGAAATTCAAAATAGTTTATTCAATATTGAAGTATGTAATACTTTCTTATTGATTATCAAACTAGAAACTACCACTGGTTCGGAAAAGAAACACCCAGCCCTGAGAAGAACCGACGAAAAAAACTCAGAGGGTTGAATTTTTTATATATTTTTTTATGTATCATGTATTGTTTACAAAAAAAAAAGATAGAATTAGCCATGCGGCGATCAACTCATTCACAAGATGTGCTTCACCTTGAGCAAAGGTTATTATACAATTAATGAATTTACAAGCTTGATATACAAGCGTTCCTTTACAAATTTTTTAAATTTAGCAACCAAGGCCATTTGAACGTTTGATATAGTCACAGGAACAATTCATGTACATCATAGCTATTAAATAATTATATCATGTGTTGACAGTATATTGGGATCCTAATATACACCTAATATTTTGTATTCTGTTGTACACAATCTCATAATTAAGCTAATTTTACACTTAAATGTATTGCTGCCTCTTTCTTGCGTGTACCCACCACACGACCATTTAGGACCATTTGTAGTAATCAATTTATGACTAGCGGCCTTGGCTTGCTCACGCTCTTGGTGAGGAGTGACGAAAGCAAGACAACGCAAACTGAGGTTGATGATGACGATGGTGGACTCAACGACGATCTACTAATATAAACGTAAGGAAGTCGTTTACGCACGGGGTCGCTCATGAGCGTGGCCCAGGGCTGCGGCACGTGCTGCGCGCTGGCGGCCGGGAACACCCCCATCAGCTGCTCCAGGGGGCGGAACTGCACACACGGACACGGCACATTGTATTACACTTTGTATATATTCAATTTGGTTAATATCAACCTACTGAATTGTAATATTTTTTAATCACATTATGTTTTAATATCGTTTTTTTTTTAAACGCAATACTGTGGTCCTATGTTACACCAGCAATTATGTCATCTAGTTGCATGATGTAATTTCCAGTAATTATGATAATTCATAGAGGAGACAAGACTCACGGGTTGCGTGCCCTTCTCGAACTTGGTGGACAGTCCCTGTATGTTGACGAAGTCCGAGGCGAAGGGCGCGTAGTGGTAGGGAAAGTACCATTTCCAGCTGGCGCAGCCCTGGTAGTAGTAGCGGAGCACCCAGCACAGGCCGCGCACGTACTGCAGCGCCACGCGGTATCTACGCAGCATTCGTATTAGTTACGTCGCAACTCTATACCACTTTATGATAAAAAAATTTTTATTGTGTAGCAAGGCACTTATGATGGTATGTGGTGATCAACGTCCACAGTCATTAGCATTGTAAGAAATGTTAACCATCGCTTAAATCGCAAATGCGCCACCAACCTTGCGAACTAAGATGTCATGTCCCTTGTGCCTGTAATTACACTGGCTCACTCACCCTTCAAACCGGAACAGAACAATACAAAGTACTGCTGTTTTGCGGTAGAATATCTGATGAGTGGGTGGTACCTATCCAGACGAGCTTGCACAAAGCTCTACCACCGAGTAATATAATCACATTATCATTAAAAACCTAACAGTGCATCCGCACAAGTTCACCGTCAACGGTTTGCTCATTGTCATGGACATGTGCATGAGCATATGATTAAAAAAAAACAAAACTATTGCACTAAAATAAGCCAGTTGAAGTATATCTCCATCAACAATAAATATTGCAGGTGAGTAGTGAGGGTAGGAGTAGTGAAGGAGTGGCCGGTGGGCGTGGCACGCACCGGAACTCGAGGTTGTCGCGCGCCACCTCGAACTTGCTCTCGTAGTAGCGCTCCTTGAAGCCCTCCTCCCACAGGCGCACCTCGTCGTGCGCGTCGTCGTCGTCCAGGCCGGCCGCGCTCGCCGACCGCTTGCGCCCGCGCGCCTCGCCCTGCGCACGCACTCGCACGTTACACACCTCGACCTCGGATCGCGTCATCATGTATTCATTACGGATTCGTGAAAAAATTACGTTTTGAACGTCGACAGAGTTGATATCGGAGCTTTGTAAGTCAAATGAAAGAGTCTTTAAGTGGTTATGTAAAATATTGTTGCTTGTTTAAATACAGCTATTAATCAAGAACTGTTTGTAGTGCATGATATAGCAGAGTTATGCGCAATTCGCATGGATTATGTAAATCTATAGCTTGTTTATGTTTATTCCTCCTACCCGTGGAATATAATTTGTATATACATATATTATATACATACTACGTTACGAAACTGGACCCACCTGGGCAACAGCTTCCATTCCAGCCCGTCTTATATTAGCGGCTTCTTGGCGGGCATTCTCCACTGTTTTCGAAGCGTTTCCTAACGGCTAGAAAAAAGAAGATGTAAATTCATTTTCTGGTGGATGGTAAAATTGGCAGGAGTGCATACAACAATTACTGACATGATATGCATACATATGCCTATGAGTTAATTGTATTGTTGTTTAATACCTAGCACTATACTAGGCATAGTGTTTGCGAAGCTTTGTCGCCAATTGCTTTATCACTTTAATTGATCAAGTATTCTAAAGTTTTACATATTATCCAAACATCCACCAAATATAAATAAATTTTACTCGCAAGTGACTTGAAATTATCTTAATGTTATAAATGTGAGAGTAACTCTGTAACTCTGTATATCTGTCTATCTGTTACACGTTTACACCTAAACCACTGCATTTAGATGAAATTTAGTTAAAAACAAGCTTAAAAACCTATGAAGGCCATAGAGTACTTTTTTAAAATCTAAAAACATTTAAAAAAATAACAAGTGATTCAGTTATTGTGCGAGTTTAAGATTTGATAGAGTCTCCTTGTAACATATTTGCTACTCACCGCTGGTGCGAACTGCGTATTTTCCAGTAAGGCAAAGTTGACCTTCTGCTGCTTCTTAGCCTTCTCGCGCGCCTTGAAGCTCACTTCATTTTGGTGTCTCCGACGGAAGATCTCGTCCTCGACGCGGCCCAACTCGTCCATTATAACTTGAACTCGGTCCAAGTTCACATCGCCTGAATCCGTGATCCAACCCTGACAAGTATAATATTATTAGAATCCAAACCTTAATTTAAATGAACATTGAAAGTCTTTTTTAACAATTTCATTTACTGTGACTCGCCGTTTAAAATATTTCCAATGTATAAAGCTCATTAAAGTACTTTTTTTATATAGAATAGCTAGTGGACGGGCAGAGCAAATCAGTCACCTAATAGTAAGTGGTCATCACTGCCCATAGACATTAGCGCTGTAAGAAATAACATACCTTACATTGATAATGTGCCACCGACCTTGGAAATTAAGATGTTATGTCCCTTGTGCATGAACACGAGAAAAATAAGTATTGTTATTTTCCATAGAATATCTGATGAGTGGGTGGTACCTACCCAGACAAGCTTGGACAAAGCCGTACCACCAAGTGAATAAAGTAAGTAGTACATATATGGGATAAGGTCGAACATACCCTGGTCTTGTAGACACATTTCTTGTAGAGGTTGACGAGCCGATCTACGGCCCCCTCCCTGATCTCGAGACTCGGCAAGTGCGGTAGGAAGTCGTTGCCTACGAAGAAGCACATGAACACCCAGTCGTCCAGGGCGCGCTCGAAGTCGTAGTCGAATGGGAGGTTGGGCATCTGAAGCTCCTATCAAACATTTCATGTAATAACAGTTGTTGCACTTGTTAGTAATAATTAAAAAGTATTTTGCTATCCAAATCCAAATTATTGAGCGATATACAATAACAAACACTTTCACATTTAATTATTACAATGAAGGCATACGTAGGAAGACATACAAAAGAGAGATCAGTTCCAGTAATCTCTTGTGTATAAGAACATCAAGAGAAGGATAAAATAATGCATAGCAATACAATTAACATAAATAAGACAAACAATTCACAATATACGTAATATGTGGAATTTTTGTCTGAACTCTTTCCGGTCGTGTCGGAATGCCGTCCCATCGGATTATGAGAGCTAGGGAATAGTGAGTGCACCTGTGTCTGCGCACACACTTGTGCACTATATTATCTTCTGCACAGTTGGCTAACCTCTCTTTAGATTGGCCGCCGTTACCGAAATCGGTCTGGACATCATCATCGTCATGAATAATATACAAGCCACATCCCACATAAATTCACTACGACATATATTATTATCAACCATCGACATGTTTAGCACTTACTTTTTCAAGATATTCTCGCAACACGCTCAGTCGCACGAAAATGAAGCTGTCCTGGTTACCGAAGGCAGGATCTGATCGGACTAGAGATGCATCTGGAGTAGTCCCTGTGCATTCCTTCATCTCGTGCCCTGAAAAATTCAGAATTTATTCAATATTATGTCTCGCCAATACTAAGACAAAGAGTTGCTATAATTAAAATTTTACATAATTAATTCCATAATTCGAGTATAAGAAAGACATACCTAGCTGACCACAAACATCACAAGGTCTAGGTTTATTCGGTTTGAACTCCTCCCTGATGATGGTGAAGTTAGGCTCGTGTGTCGCAAGACCCAACATGATGAGATCTGCATCAGCACCACATAATACATGCTGTGTATTTGGGTCATGGTCTGGTTGAGCTGGAAACAGGGGTATTAAAATAGTTAGTTAATTTCTTTGTTTTATATATATAACAATTATTTTATATATGATATCATGTCACAATCATCTACTATTCTTATGGAGACAAAGTTGTTATTAAAAATAAGTTGATTATTGTTTTTATTAATCTTACGAACCTCTTTGTCTTCTAATATAGTCCATAATCTTATGTTCCCCTTCCCCGGGGACATTAGCATCAGATAAAATAACTTTTACTCCTTTCCATCCAGGATCGTTATTTAACCTTAAAAAACATATATATAAATGTTAAGTCTGGGCATAATAGTTAAGCATTAAGTTATAAAGTAGTAACAGTAACAGCCTGTGAATGTCCCCCTGCTGGGTTAAGGCCATTTCTCCTCTTCTTGAGGAGGTTTGGACCTTATTCCACCACGCTGCTCCAATACGGGTCGGTAGAATACATGTGACAGAATTTCACTGAAATTTGACACATGCAGGTTTCCTCACAATGTTTTCCTTCACCATCATGCATGAGATGAATTATAATCACAAATTAAGCACATGAAATTCAGTAGTGCTTGCCCGGGTTTTAACACACAATCATCAGTTAAGATTCACACGTTCTTACCACTGGGCCACCTCGGCTTAAGTTATAAAGCACTATATATGTACATTATTGTGGTAACAAATAAAGATTATTTGTGTAATTTTGTTAAATCTATTTTAAAAAAACAGATGAAAATATTGGCCACTTGATGGAAAGTGGTTACCAGGGCCCAAACACATTGTTACTGCTCCTCCTCACTCCTGCTCTTTACACAAACAATGATCTATTAACCATGGGATCTACCTAGTAGCACTATATAGATGCAATGAATAGAAGCAGTGGTAAGATGTAATAGCTAGACACACTGTTTAATATGTTTCTATTACAATGAGAAAAAAACTGCTTAACATATGAGAATTTTATTTAATTGACTTTGGAGATTTTATATATTGCAATACAAGCCGCACATTTTTAACAACAATTCTATCTTTTCTACACATTTTGAATATTATCACAATTGACTGACCGCCCCGTTTCATAATCATATATATGACTTATATACAGGCTTTATGTGTTATTACAAGTTTACAACTGCAATATATATCAACAGTTCTAAGAGTTTCTCTGTATGGTAGTTGTATGGTGAATAAAAAATATATAAACATTAATATGTACAACAGTTTCATCATACATCATCTTACCTGTCATGTATATAATAGTGCAAGCACTTGCTAAGCCGATCCATGAATGGAGTACCAGGAGTGATACAGTTAGAGTCAAAGTGTGCCTCCTTGGGCCTCTCAGGGGGTAAGTATGCTCCTTTTACTTGAAGTTCAGACCTGATGCGAGCTACCTCCTCAATCTTTTCTTGAGTTTCCTTTGAGGCTCTGAATCGACGAGATCTTTGTTGATTCATCTTAGCTCTGGGTGCCTAAAACATAAAAGTATCTTAATAATGTATATAATTTTATATCCTTGAATTTTTTACAATAATTATGTTGCTGTTTTTATATGTATAAGTATGTTTATTACGCTAAATACAAAGAAGCGGGAAAAATTAAAGACACGGAAAAAATTTCAACTGAATCTTACAACTCCATCGATGGCCATATACAGCAATTTCCTGGGCCGCACGATGCGGAACAGTCTGTCAATACATTCGAAGATCGCCACCATCATCTCGTCCTCATCCTTTGGCGGCGGTTTGTCTTCAGGATGCGTACAAGGATGGATGATTCCATTCATGTCCAAATATAGATTGTCAAATTCGACCCCATTAGGGTTTGGTAATGACGAGTCTGCGTGTACGAGCTGGCCATCTACGTCGGTTGGCTGAAAATGTTGATAAATATTAGTATATGTTGCTGATTTCTCAAAACAATTTTTAGGTTAAGGTTATTTACCCTCTGTTCAATACATTCGACAATAACACTTGGATATTTGCGGCTCAGCCAGCGGAAGAATGCTGGTACTCCCATATTGTGAGTATTTGTGACAATATGTATATTTTGTTTTCAGTCAATTTAATTGATATCGTCAAATATTCAACACAAACAAATCGACGCAGGTGCCATCTCCATACTTCTAACGGTTAGAGAGAGACAGATATATTAAAAAAGGAAATACATGTGCAACAAATGACGTTCAGAAACGTAACATTTCTGACATTGACAGTAACATATTATTCATTATCTGTTTTGTTTTGTTGACATTGGGGATATGAAGAGTTTTTGTGTTGTAAATTATTACAGAAAATTCCTAAGAAATGCCCAAATACGAAGATATTGTAGTGCGGAAGAAAGAAAAGAAAAAAATAACAGTTCTAAAATTCGAAATATCGGTATATTGGCACATATAGATGCAGGTTAGGTTATATCACATTTGGTACATTTAATATTATTTTTCAAAGTATTATGAAACTATTAATATATATTTATGTATCTATAAGCTCTGTTTAATTTTATTTTCCTTTTTTGCATTTCTCTTTATCATACATATTTAAACGAAATCAAATTTAGTTGTGTAAACTTCTATTTTATTTTATGGCTTAGGTAAAACTACAACAACCGAGCGAATGCTCTTTTATTCGGGTACTATCAGATCTATGGGAGAAGTGCACCATGGAAATACAGTCACTGATTATATGGAACAGGAACGGCAGAGAGGAATCACTATTACTTGTAAGCTTTCCTTAAAATATTGTTATCTAACTAACTTTGAGTGACATTAGCTCCTGAGCGTTATAAATATATTTTCCAAACGCCTACGACTTTATTCACCTGAGAGTAGTTCTAGCATTGCTTAATAAAAGTAAAAACATTAATTTTAACTATAGCAAATTTCTTTAAAAACATAACTTGTTTTTACAGATTATCTTAAGCAAATATTACTTGAAATTATAATATAATATTAATAATAACATTGTATTATAATCAGAGATGTAACTTATCTAAGATACAAGTATCTGAAATACAGATACAAGATACAAAATACGTATTTTCATCTTGTATCTATAAAACTTTTTTTAAATTCATTTTGTATCTTGTATTTAAATACCTTTTGTTTGGTATCTTAGTATTTTGCAGATACTATGTTTCTAAAATACTTTTAGTAATAGACAGCTGATTCTATGTTGACATCTCAGGGGACATTAATTTTAAATGTCAATGTCGTCGTAGATAAAACTGGATGCACCATTGAATCTTTAGCTTGGGGCCAAATTGATAGATGACGTGGCAAACAAATCATCAATGATACTTTTACGCATTCATGTCTAATTTAGTTGTAGGTAATAAGTGATATCTAATTTATGTATCTTCTATACAATAAAAATGAATCGTTGTTTTTTTGCTGTGTTTGTAATTGTCTAGAGAAGATGAGAAAGGCTGGCCGGAATCACTAGTCAATTATAGATATAATGTCCTCCAGACCGATCTCTGCCACGGCGGCCAATCTCAATAGAGATTAGCCAACTGCGCAGGAGATATTATAGTGCACAAGTGTGTGCGCAAACACAGGTGCACTCTCTCTCTTCCCTAGCTCTCATAACCCTATGGGACGGCAATCCGACAAAAGAGTTCAGGCGCAGGATCAACGGCTTTACGTGCTTTCCGAGGCACGGAAGAGTACACACTTCCAACTTGCAGACTCCGGGCTGTTACTGAGAATTTTCTGACAAAAAACCCAATAACTTTATATTGGCCCGACCTTGGAATTGAACCCAGGACCACTGGGTCTGCGACCTTATATCTAGCCACTAGACCAACGAGGCAGTCATATTATTAAATTATAGATATATAATATTATGGTTATGAATATTATGGTTATAGTATATGATTATGAATATTATGATTAGATTGAAATTCACTTCTAAAGTGAATACGTGGACTGTTCAAAGCCAATAGCAGAAGCTATTCAAAGCCTGCAAGCGGAAAAATATACTTATTATGGTTCTCTGTTACCCGAGCTAATGAGAATTCAACATGTGATTATTTGAATAATAATAATATACTTTCATTTTAAAAAACGTTTTTTACTAAAGTATTTTATCTATAAAAAGTATTCAAAAGATACGTATTTTATATCTAGTATTTGAGATACAATTCCAGAAAGTTATTTGCATCTGGTATCTCAAATACTTAATTTAAAAGTATTTTGCATTTTGTATTCCAGATACTTTATATAAGGTATCTAGTACATCCCTGATTATAATCATATTTTTATTGAGGCAATAAAAAGCCCATTTGATAAGTATGGAATTACATAATAAACTATGTTAGTAAGTACATTTTACTAATTTTGCAAGAGGTTTGACTAAAACGGTTAAGGCTCTTAAGGTATAAGTTAAGCCCCTTGAATAAGCAGTGATGACCCAGTGGCCATTCACTAGCGTAAACGTAACTGAGCCTTCATGTGCTTAACTTGTATTAATAATTCATCTTTTCCTCAATAACAAGTAATTAAAACCGAGTGGATTGTGATTTTTATTTCATAAATAATAGAGCACTACTACATAATTTTGCACTTGAAGTGTGCAATAATTGAAAAAGTTGACATAGTAATTAATATGTTTGCTAAACAGGTGCAGCGGTGTCGTTCCCATGGCAAGGTTATCAGATTAATCTGATCGATACCCCCGGCCACATTGACTTCACGATGGAAGTAGAGCAGAGTCTTGCTGTGTTAGATGGAGCTGTTGTTGTCTTAGATGGATCGGCCGGTGAGGATTATAATTTTGATTTATTGCATGTTTAACTTATGTGTCTACTGGGCTAGCTTAAAAGGCTTTAGATCATGAATACTTTCAGACAAAAATAATATTTATGTTCAAGAAATGAGAGTAACATTACTGTAATACATAAAAAAAAAAAACTCAATAACAGTAGTAACTTTGGAAATACTAAAGGTGAAGTGGAGGGTGAACTCGACATATTGTTTAACTTTTCACAGGTGTAGAAGCCCAAACCCTGACAGTGTGGCGCCAGGCCGACACGTACAAAGTGCCGCGCGTGCTGTACATCAACAAGCTGGACCGCAGTGACGCCGACGTCGCCGCCTGCGCTCGCTCCGTGCAGGACAAGCTGCAAGTCACTCCGCTCGTGCTACAAACGCCTGTCCAGTACGAGGGCAAGCTTATCGGTAAGTTCCAATTATAATAGACAATTTTATTCGATTTACTTTTTTAAAAATGGCTGTAATTTTGCCGTTTGTAATACCTACAAGTAAAAAAAAACCAAATTAATTCAAGAAATAATTACTAAAACATCTATATCTCTGGTCATATCCTAAGGTTTTTTTGTCAATAACCCATCACTCTATTTTCCGACATTCTCTTGCATTAGAGCCATCCTTACTTAATGCTCTTACTACTTTGATAGTACTTTTGTTTGCTTAGCACCTAAATAAATTAAATATAAGTTTACCCTTTAATGTTTTCACAGGTTTAATAGACCTTATCACCCTAGAAGAAGTAATATGGACGCAGGGTCGAGGGCAGAACTTGACGCGGCGAAAGCTCACGGAAAAATCTGATGGAAAAGTTTGGGAAACATCTCTAAATGAACACAGGAAAGTCGTAGACACGCTTTCCTCTCTAGACGATCAGCTAGCGGAAACAATAATCCAGCAAGAATCATTGGATAACATAAATAGTATAGAAATCGCGGAGGCTGTTAGAAGATGCACGATAAATATGAAAGCATTTCCAATTTTATGTGGGAGTTCATACAAAAATATTGGAGTTCAAACCCTGATGGATGGCGTGGTATCGTATCTACCTTCGCCGTTCGAAGGGAACAGCATATACAATAGTTTCGACAAGGATTTGTCTGCGAGGGTGTTTAAAGTACAGCACGATGATCAGAGGGGCGTCCTGACTTTTTTGAGGCTTTACAGCGGAGAGATAAACAAGGGACAGAAGATTTACAATTTAGCGAAGGACAAGAGTGAACAGGTGAGTGAGCTCATCTGAAAGTGTCTCAATACTAAAAGTTCGACCTCCATCACTTCCCACGTTCCCAAAGTACTCCATCACTTTTAAGCATAAATAACGCATTTTTTCTATCATGACAGAGCTTGACTCCAAAATTCACCGCTATCTAAAGTCAGGTCAAAAACACGAGCTATGGTTAAGATATAGTTAAAGGTCAATGTATTCAGACAGGTCTTCTGTACGTGGCGTTGGCTGACGAGTACCAGCCGGTGGAGAAGGTCACGGGCGGGAACATAGCCGTCGTCAGTGCGCTCAAGGTGAGATGATAATCTTTTACGGGAAACGACTGGAGAATATGATCCTATCCATATAAAAAAACCATAGAATTCATTCAACCATTTAAAAAAATATATAAATGTTAATTTATTGTTCGTTATACTATATAAGTTGTTATTTATAGAAGATTAAACTCTAATGTGTATTTTTTTTTATAGTATGGGTTGGTGGACGAGCGTATGAGCCACCTGATGGTAAGTGGTCACCAACGCACATAGATAGTGGCATTGTACATTTCTTTAAAAAAAAACAACATCGCCACTACGCCACCATCCTAGGTAACTAAGATGTTATGACCCTTGCGCCTGTGATTACACTGACACACTCACCCTTCAAACCGGATCACAAAAATAATAAGTACTGTCGTTTTGCGGTACAATATCTGTATCCTACATTTCAGGCAACAATGTCCGGAGACCTCATCACCTCCACCCAGGCGGCGGCGAACCGAGCCAGGGACAGGCTCTCCGCGATGTTAAAGGACCCCGTCGTCAGGGAGGAGCTGATGATGCCGAGCGCTCGACTGCGACTCCAGGCCACGGACACGGAACCGACACCGGGGGAGATCGCGGAAGAACTGCTCGGAATAGGTAAGATATATTTTTTGGAATAGGTTATCTATCGGCGATACCATGGGCACCCCGGAATCGACTACGACTATAAACCTAAGGTGTGCACGCTGTGTCGTTCGCCCGCAGGCGCCGCGGTCCCCATGGCCGTGTTCGCGTGCAGCGCGGAGCCGCCCAGCGCGGCGCTGCAGGCGGCGCTGGAGGCGGCGCTGGCCGAGCTGGCGCGCGAGGACCCCAGCCTGCGCGTCTCCGTCGACGACGAGCACGGGCAGATCGTGCTGGCCGGTCCGTACCCACCGCTGAATTTCTGGTCTCTCCGACCTTACACGAGGTGCTAGTGATCGCTGGCAGCTCGCTGGCATTTACGTTAGCGGGACCTCGGGTATCAGGTTTGACTTCCGGGCCAGTCTGAATAGTTTCTGAGGCCGTCTGGTAAAGTACTGACCGAAGTTAGCGGAGTTAGGAAGTTGGCAGTGAGTTTATCGCTACATAAATTGTGTTTGGTCGTGGCTCGTGGATCCTAAGCTTGTTCTTCGATCGTGTCAGATTGAAATCCGCTTTGTAGTACGAAATACGGAATATGGGAGTGCTTTCCCACTTATTAATATCTCTTGCGCAATTGAGTCTTTGATATCGGCCGCCGTGTCCGAAATCTGGTCAACGATATATTTTATAATTATTTTACTTTTTTAGAGCAGGCTGTCGTTAAAATTAAATCTTTGTATATATACCTTAATGTAAAATGTTTATCTAGGTATGGGCGAACTGCATTTAGAAATAATAAAGGAACGTATTATCCGCGAGTACAAGATCGACGTGGAGCTGGGCCCCCCTCAGATATCTTACAAGGAGACGCTGGTGGGCACCGCTCAGCACACGCTGGTCGTCGACCGTAAGATCGGCAATGCCCGTCAGCAAGTCAAGGTCACTATGTCGGCCAAGCACTTAAAGGGGGTCACTCCGGATAAAGTGCTCAAGTAAGTGAATTATGAATAGAAAAAGTGTTAATTATGTTGTATACTGAGCACTGGCTGTGCAGGAATAGTACTATGTAGATAGGTAATGGTCATGAGGTCTTCCTGGCCAATTTCGGCCATGAGACTAATCGTCGGTTGAAACTCCATAATATATCTTTATTTATTTTGAATTCTAAATTCCATCCATACCACTTCGATGTTATGGTATTTATAACAGCGCGATTTTTAAGGCACATCTGCAAGCCCTCGTGCACCTCTGCACGTATGGCAGGTGTCCATGGGCGGTGGTAGTCACTTTTAATTAGATAAGCCTCATATATAAAAAAAATGACGTCATTAGCTCAAAAATGATGTAGCTCAAATACTATTTGAAAAATAAAGCGAGGTGTGCCTTGGGATGATAAAAAAATATCTTTAATTTATTAATATTAAAAAATAGATTGAATCGACTATTTCTTGAAACTGCTCTATACAGGGTTATTTGTAACGAATCAACAACCTCGCAGGACTAGATGGCTAACATCTTAAGCAACAACTTTTGTTCGACGAGTTCGGACATAACTCAATATATAACAAAAAAAATGATATTACAAATTTTCGTTGTATTGTCGTGATATTTTGATGTCTATGATTCATTCATAAACGAAAGGACGACGAGGCACTCGCACGCGCTTGCCCTGCTAATAATAATAATACTAACCTATAGTATGCGCGCGAGTTCATGTCCATCTGGGCCAGAGGCGAGGCGCGGGGGGCAGCTCGCCCCGCCTTCGCCCACGACCCACCTCGCCGCATTTGTCTGACGTCGAGTGTTGTCCTTGACGGTTGTGACGCACGCTTATCAATACCGAAAATTTACGCTAACGCTATTGTGTTATTTCATTGTGAACAAGCCATGACTACTCCGCTTCCAACAAGTCCAGGTAGAAAACAACCTAGCTTCATCAGTCCACAGAATTGTAGGCCTTTCAGCAAGCAACCAGTTGCAAAAAGTCACTCGTGCAGGTTTATCAGGTTCGGTGAGTTCCTGAACACGATGAAGGTGGAATGGATATTTGCCTTCATTGTGAATGACACGAAGTATTGTGACACATTGAACCGCCGCGCCGCGTCATTTGTGCTCGCTGCGGGATTCGCCTCAAATAACTCCAGGATCGCTTCTTGATCACCTACTGTGTGTCTCGGGGTACGAACAGTATCCTAAATCCTGTGATGGAACTGTCCATAATCCCGTAGTCGCTGCGTGGCTGCTAACATCGTCTGACGGCTTGGTGTAGGTACATTTGGAAACCTTGTTGCATATTGGCGGCAGGCTTTCGACACATTGTCATCACACCTAGCAAGCATTCTCACCATTTCTGTGTATTCGATATTGGAAAATCGATACGCCATGGTAATAAAATAACATCCACAATCCGCACAATAAATCGATCGATGCCTCGGAGATCGCGGCACAAGCAACGACTGGCGGCGCCGGCGGCCGGTCTAAGCGGCCTTGGGTCAGTTCAAAGGCGCTCGCGCGCGCTCCCCCTTCCCCGCGCTTCGCAGGGGCTTGTTTACGTAATATTTGCGATGCGCGTAGATTTATAAACGTTCAAGCAGAAAATTAAATTAATATTTATTTTCGTATGATAATAAAATATAAAAAATTATAAAAAAACGTAGAACAAAAGTTGTCGCTTACGGTGTTAGCTATCTAGTCCGGCGAGGTTGTCGATTCGTTACAAATAGATGAGCGGTAGATTTATGATAATCAATGAGCAAGTGTAGCGCTTCTACATTGGATAAAGAAATTTGAATTGTGTGCGCAGACTGGACCGCTCGGCGGAGAGCGCGGCGCAGCTGGCGGCGGTGTGGGCGCGCCACGGGCCGGCGGCGCGGCGCGGGCTGGCCGGCGCCCTGCTGCGCGGCCCGCGCCTCGCCTGCCCCGTGAGCGCTGCCTTACGTTACCTTTCGTCACCCCTCTTGTGAACGTCACTCCGTACTGAGCGACTGATACGTTGGCGACGTAACACAAGTGCTACTGGCGTGTTATATTGCTTCGACAGATTACAACCTGGAGCTAGAAAATTATTTACTACATATTCATTGCCGTCGCGTTGCCAGAATCCGATAATCGGACTCCTCAATCTAAGGTGTCCTTTAAGCTTTTAAATGATATTGAAGAATTGTTAAAAACGAAAAGTGAAATGAGGTATAAAATGTCAATACCACCGGGTAGTTCCACTGATCACATATTCTACCACCGAAGAGCAATACTCGGTGTTGTTGTGTTCCGATTTGAACGGTATATCTACGAACACAGACATTACATTCAAAGGCCTATGTCGGTAGCGCATTGGCTATGAAAAGGATAGTTAATATTTCTTGGTATTGTCTATGGGCGATGGTGACCACTGCCCTTTTCACTACCGAGAAGCATACTGTAATTGACGCTCGTAATATCTTCCCCCCGCTAGCTGGTGGACGTGCAGGTGACGCTGCACTGGCTGGAGGTGTCCCGCGGGTCCGCAGACGCGACCGTCACGGCCGCGGTCGCGCAGTGTCTCAGGAAGGTGAGGCGCTACGTAGACGAGTATAATTAAACTTACACATACAGGTGCTGGAACTTCTCGATTTATGTAGAACATGAATCACAGATAAAGTATAATTAACCAAGTTGAGGAAACGTGGCTTTTAAGATCCGATTGTTGCGAGTTGAAATCCGGTAAAAAACCATTGAGTGTTTATATAATTAATTTGTTTTAATAATCTCATTCTCCGCGCTGAACGAGAACGTCGTGTGAGATATGTCTGTGTCGGGTGGAATCTTAACACAAGCGTAATATCCAATTCGCATCGGAACGGCATGATGTAATAGGCTCCATACTTTTTCTCGGCGAGAAGAGTTTTGTCTGTTGGATTAGCACAGGACGGAGTGGTACTGAATATATACGTAATTTGTAACACGAAGGTGTTCGCGGACGCGGAGTCGGTGCTGCTGGAGCCGGTGATGTTCCTGGAGCTGGTGGTGCCCGAGTCGCACTCGGCGCGCCTGCTGGCCGACCTGGCCCGCCGGCGTGCCGAGGTGCAGCACATACAGCTGCGCCACGGGAACAAGGTACACGCGCTGCTCATCGCAGCTACACACGTCATAACATACTTTACAATTGTTGTTGCTGGGCCAACTTCTAATTTCTCGCCTTTTTATGACGTCACCATGCTCCTCTCATTATACAAGATCTAGGCAGTCGAGTTTATTTATCTTTGTATTGTATTCGTAATTTAATTTTTCATGAAGATGTCCTAAAGCTCTTGTATAATATTGTTACTATCACATTTATATTTAGTATCGATAGAATAAATGAGAAATCTACTACAAATCAAACTATAACTTACAATGTAGATGTAGTACATACGTAGCTCTTCATTGGAGCTTTCCAAAGGTATTTACTTGGTGGTAGAGCTTTGTGCAAGCTCGTCTGGGTAGATACCATCCACTCATCAGATATTCTACCGCAAGACAGCAGTATTTGGTATTGTTGTGTTCCGGTTTGAATGGTGAGTGAGCCAGTGTAATTACAGGCACAAGGGACATAACATCTTAGTTCCCAAGGTTGGTGGCACATTTGCAATGTAAACGATACTTAACATCTCTTACAATGCCACTGTCTATGGGCATTGGTGACCACTTACCATCAGGTGGCCCATATGCTCGTCCGCCTACCTATGATATAAAAAAATAATAAAGGCAAGATCAACCCAAATGTATAACGTGTGTAAGGTCGCTTAGAATATGAACTGTATAATGTTACATCAATTTTATAAAAATCGTAATTAAATATAGTAAAAATATTGCTATATATAAAAAATATTGCATTTCATTTGCAAGTAAAAAAGCGATTTATTGTAGGTGATACAATGCTTGGCGCCGCTGTCCGAGCTGCTCGGGTACTCGACGACGGTCAGGTCGCTGTCCTCGGGCCTGGCCACCTTCACCATGGAGTTCCACTCCAACCGACAGATGTCGCCCCGAGACGAGGAGAAGGCTATACGTAACGTCACCGGCTTCTAGTGAAAACTTCTAAATTTATCAACTTCTGCGAAGTTTTACTAAATAGTTTAATTGCCCGAACATCTGTCGTTTGATTGGAATGTTACAATTACATACAACTTACTGCTAGAGTTACAACGAATATTCAGTGTATTTGGATTTAAGTTTTTTATCGACCATTACAATAAAGTACATATGTAAGGTCCTCCTCTATGTAAATCCTCCTCCTATGTAAATCTTCAAGAGGATACGAAGCCTTGCCCAGCCTGGCTGTGGTACATTTACAGGTTTCAAGACATTTTTACATTTTTCAACATATTGTACATGACTACTAATAAGTTGTCAATTGTCCGTCTTTCATGTCTGCAAGATACGCTATGGAGAAGTAGAAAAATAAATTATGATTCCGAGAAAGCAAATATACGGTACAATACTATTATTTGTGTGTTATAAGTAATGAAAGAGGTTTGAAGTGTTCCGTCAAACATGTGCATGGAAATGTGTGATAAATATTTTGCATTGTAAATAATAAATACAACGTTTAGTTCAATTAATTTATTAGTTAAATATGTACAAATATATATTTAATATAATTATTCGATATTTTTTTTATTTGTTTATTCATCATTAGAGAATCACACACATTTTATAAAACTTTGCTATGGATGGAACGAGTAACAACTGACTAATTGTTGTTTAATCAACACACAATTTTATATGTAGTGTCTTGACTAGTTTACCTTTTTTAACCGTTTAGTTAACAATATTAAATCATATGAACATACCTACCTCCGCATTTTTACGGTCAATTTTGCATATTTTGTTCTGTATCCGGCTCGAAGGACCAAGTAACAAACTAACCAATACTCTTTACTGTTATTTGTCTGCGACATCGTAGCTCCTTCATAGATAAACAGATTTTGATTTTGCTTGAAAAGTGATTAATCGAGAATATTCTTAGATCTGATTAAAGAAAATCTGTACAACCGTTTGAAGATCAGCTTTTTTCTAAACTATTCCAACAACAGTACAAATATATACATATTAATTAATTCCGCCCGTCCCCTTTTACTATCGAACGACCAGGCAAACGCGCCATAGGTACACGGTGGAAATTCCCCGCCTACGTACGAAGCGCTTCGAATCCACCTTTATCATTCGCACTGCTAAACTGTGGAATACTTTGCCCGAGTCGGTATTTACCGATTGGTACGACGTTGGCGTCTTCAAATCGAGAGTTAACAGGTATCTTCTAGGCAAGCGTGCTACATCGTAGACCGTGTCGATGCTTAACATCAGGCAAGACAACGGTCAAACGATAGATTATTATGGGCAAAATAAAAATATATTTACTTATCAAAGGTGTAAATCAAAAAACATGTGATATGAAACAAAATATTTATTGATTTTAAAAATCCTAGCTACATTTTTTTAACATCGTTTATTTATATAAATCTAATATTTCATCGACTTTGTTATTGAAAACTACATAAATGCCAAATTAATACGCTTATTTAAATAAAATATTGCAGAAACATCATAAAAAAGCGTGCGCTTAGGATATAATCGGTGCTGATTAGGACAATATCTTAATACATTTACTCGACAGAATTTACAGGTACGATGATCTGATCGAGACTAGCCGACTTCGCAACAGATATTATAGCGAACAAGTTTGCATAACACAAGTGCACTCTGCTTCCTTACTGTAGACCGATGTATATTAGACACAGCTAGAGAGAGATCAGAATCTATGGAGTGAACACTAAAAATTCCTTTAAAGAAAAACTTTTAATTACGCGCCATTTGAACCCCTGCACTTGAACGGGTAGTTAAAAAAACATGCTGTCCTTATCAAACCAAACATATTAGAAAGAGACATAAATCTTTTTAGTTCTGTCAAATTCGTTTACAGATTGTGTAGAATAATATCAACACCATTCTTTATGTAATTTAAATAAAATATGCCAATTTTTTTTATGAATTACTAATTTGTCATTTGAGCCCAAAAACCTTTTATAGCCAAATCTTAAAAAGTCAGTATAAAAAAATTTAATAAGTTTTACACACACTTGCATGACATAATTTAATGATTAATTAGAAAGTATTTTAGAAAAAATAATTTCTTAAGCCTCTATCATTTTCCATCTCCGATAACGCTACAACATATAATATTCACGGGAAAGTGGTCGCCGACGTGTATGTATGTTGTTGAGCCGGCAAGCAATCTCAGTAACGTGACGGGTAGCGGGTAGGATACATTATTTAGTAACAGGAGCGAAGCTATTCGGAGGCGGAGTGCGAAGCACCACTCCGTAGAGCTCTCCGGGCGCCTGGCGAGCCTGCGAAATCATTATAGACCGTGCAGATTATAGCATTTTGTGAATTATGCTTAAACTCAGGATGATTAATTTAAATTGTGCAATAGAAAACATTTAAGCCGACACCAATTATTTTCATTTATGTATAAGAAGCAAATGATCTTCATTGTAAGAGCTCACTGGAAGACACCGCATGCCCCCCCCCCCATTCTATAACTGAATAATGAACCATTTCTCTTCACCATATATTATATTGCTTAATCCTATATAACACTTAAAAGCACATTCAATAAAGTTCAAAGTGATAATAATAATTACTTGTAATCATGATACCAAGCACGCACAAGGCAGTATTGTGTAATTTATCTTATGTAAAAAATAATGATATATTTTAATATTGAAATACATTGAAAACATATTGTTAAACCATTGAATATCCAACAGATACAATAATATGTTCAGTTTATTTTTTTAATTATGTGCCTTAATTCACTTGCACATACATACTTTGAAATTTTAAAATAAGAAATATGATAAGTATGGTTTATTGAAATTAATATGAAAGTTACTAAACATTTTAGAGTTTATTATAAAATATTTCAGTCTGAATGGAAATATGACATATAGAATGTACATTAGAAAACCGTATCACGTCCCATGTACTGCAAATTAAATATAAGAAATTTAATCCACTTTAGACAAGAGTTGTGGAAACAAGTTCAAATTAAACAGAAGAGAGGGAGAGGTCGCCACAGGTTAATAAGAGAGTTAAAATATAATATGATTTTCATCATATTATTTTAGTTAGGTACTGATTTTTCCTAGACAATTTATTTAAATCGTTTCTCTATTCCATTATGATTTTGTACCCATATAAAATATTATAATTTTAATGATAAAGTAATTGTATTGTATTTTTATACTTTTAATGAATGATTTATTTCAAATACAGCTGTTTTAATTTATAGTTTTGTTAATGAAATGTTTAAATATAGTTTAATAAAAATAAAGACAATTGAAATGTTTGACTATAACTCGATGGTAATTTTTATATATAAAATTAATGGTAGTTTTATATGTAAGTACTCATTCATCATTCACTTGCCCTTGTCCATGTATTTGCAGTTAGCAGGTTTTCTCTTTCACTCATCTCCTATCTCACATCCTGAGTTACTTCCTTTTCATATAATTATGTCATTTTAATTATACAATCACACATACAAATGCTTTTAAAAAAATATATTTCTTGAATCACACTTAGTACTTTGTAATGTTATGTATTTATTATTAATTGCTTACTTTACTGTGCAACTTGTGGCCTTCTGTATTTGAAGGACTTGTTACTTGCTTCATATTAATAATTATACTCCAGCGGTTAATTAATATATAGTTAGTGTTTATCTTTGTTTAGAGATCCTTATAGTGATATACAGGGTTATTTGTAAAGTACCAGCAACCTCGCAGGACTAGATAGCTAACACCATAAGCAACAACTTTTGTTCTACGACTTTTGATAATTTGTTAGATTTTATTTTCATACAAATTTAAGTATTAGTTTAATTTCCCCCTTGAAAGTTTATAAAACTACGCGCATCGCAAAGATTAAGCGCGCGCGACCGTCGCGTCGTCCTTACGTTTATGAATGAAATATAGACTTACCAATGTCACGACAGTACGACAAAAACTTGTAAAATCCTTTTTTTTTTCATGTATTAAGTTATGCCCGAAGTCGTAGAACAAAAGTTGTTGCTTACGATGTTAGCTATCTAGTCCTGCGAGGTTGCTGGTGTGTTACAAATAACCCTGTATAATAATATAAAAAGCAAATATATACTACATTCATCCTTCAACATGTATACCGTGGTGATGGTATTAAATTACAAGACGATTATGTGTGAGCAGTTTTATTTCCAACATGATAACGTACACCCTCGTGTATAATGTGTAAATCTGATAAGTTACGTAACAAATTCATTATATAATTTCCTTCAATTTGATTAAGTACATTAAATTTACATTAATAAGCTTCACAAATTATTTGGAACTAAATATAGACTACTATAGACTTATACATACTTTCTTTTGTGGATTTTTTAGATTGCTTACAAAGTGGCTGCCCATTGTAGTTTTTACCTCTACATGATTTAATTCAGAAATTAAAATGATTTAATATTAATATATACACACATATATATATATATATATATATAATATGTAATGATTATTAAATTATTTTATATTTCATAATTTTAATTTAAGTAGAAAAAGAAACCATCAAAATGTAAGTTTCGTTTTATGTTATATGATGCTCAAAAGAAAACTCCAGATTAACATTACTTGTATTAAAAATTTAGAGGTAAAATTCAAAAGATGGCAGCCCTGATTGATAAATTGAAAAAGTTATGTTTAAATATTTATTACGAATGAATATTAAGCTATTATTGTCTATGCCAAGAGCATTGTAGGCATTCTAAAAATATTCCCAACAAGAAAAACATACACGAAAGCATTACACCAAACAGTGAGATTTGATTAAGAACGAAGAAGACACGTATTCGGGAAATGAAACAAGCTGTGACAAATGTGATTTATATAAAAATGATCTTAACAAAAAATATACAATGGTTGAATGTTAAAAGCGAATATCACAAGCGAAAACGTTGGCTCAAACATTGGAACAAACACGAATACCATTTTTAGTGCATGTTTCATAATCAGAGATAAAATATATGCCAAAATTAATATCCAGGACAGGAATTAGGACTTCCAATGTCATGAGGTACTAACTCCGGTCGCTGAGAACATGCGTTACTGACATCTGTCATTTGATTATGATTGATATAACCTTGTAACAGCACAGTGTTTATCTATATCATTTACTTATTTATATAATTTACTGTAAAATTAAACATTTAGTTTTTGATGAGATTGTTCGTTATAGAGCAAATAAAAATTCGGAGAGACGTTCAGGAACGCATTGTCCTATTGGCGGACCTTAGGCTATGGTTAAAATATACTCCACATTAGAATTATCAAAAATGCAATAAACGAACATTACATTTCAAACATTAACATTGTATTGAAGTACATCGTAAATCCATGTGTTCTTTTATAATAAAGATATGAGGTGGACGGGCAGATAGGCCACCTAATGGTCACTACCGCCCATAGACTTACATCACTACTCTGTCACCTTGGGAACTAAGATGTTATGTCACTTGCGCGTGTACACTGGCTCTCTCACCCTTTTAACCGGAACTCAACAGTAATGAGTATTGCTGCTTGGCGGTAGAACATTTCATGACTGGGTGGTATCTACCCGGAGAGGTTTGCACAAAGCCGTACCACCAAGAAACATTCATGTTCACATATCATGCTCAAACACCCAATGGAAAATTACAGTACAGATCTGTTGTAAAAATAAAGATGATAAAAAAATACGCCTTATTAAGAAAACAATTAAATATATATTTACTTTGTTATTGTTAAAACTTTAATGACGATTATATATTAAATTTATAAGCTTTATAAAATATACATGTGTGTACTATATAAGTTGTATTAGATTTCAATTCCTTACAAATTAAAAAATAAAATTTACAGAAAATATTTTTAATCTACTTTAAAATATATTTATGACATTGAAAGTTCGATTGGAAATACTAGTAAAAAAAAAAAAAGAAATTAGATCACAGACAAAAAAATCAACGAAATATCTATCAACGGGAAAGGCAACTGTATATGAAATTGTTTATATTGTCAGTCATCTAGCCTAAGTTAATCTACCTCTAGCGAGGAAACGACCACGGAACAGAGAGTGCTATAGAAGATACGTCTTACACATTTAGGTTCTAAGGAGTCTTGGAGCGCGACGATGGCGAAATTGCAAGGTCGAATTTGATCTCAATGTTTCTATATGTAACGTTTGTATTGATATCTACCACTGTGTACTGATTTGCACACGTTACAAAGTCACGCCAGGTTTGGTGTATGGTGTATAACTTGATGGACAGTGTATAATATAACATTTATGTATTTACTGTTATATAATCGTTAACGAAAACTGTGTGCTTGAAATTTAATTAGTATTTTTAATGAATTTTAGCTTGGACTTTTAGTCTCTGTATTTACCAAAAAATATTCTAGATTGAACACACCCTACTTATAGACGATGTAGCGGGTGATTAATTAAACAATGCTGTCTTCTTCTTTCGAATGTGAAATCAATAATAACAGAAAGAGAGAACTCAGTGTTGTACTAAGCGACGTTTATATACTTATAAGCCGAGCGTTTAAACAGATTGTATTTAAATAAAAATGTCGTCAAGGAATGCGATACTTTTCTTATTATTATATTAATATATGTCAACGAACTATATAGTACTCGCACCACACACGAGCGTAAAGATGTGGCGGAGGGAGGTTGACGGCATAAGAGAGTGTCTTGGCGTGCCAATAGATGTTCCTCATCAAAAATATTTTTGTTTTCCATTTCCATAACACCATAATCATTGCTCTTCATCTATACTAATATATAGCTGAAGAGTTTGTTTGTTTGATCTGGCTAATCTCAGGAACTACTGGTTCGAATTTAAAAATTAAATTTGTGTTGCATAGTCCTTTTATCGAGGAAGGTTCTAGGCTGATTTTTATCCATTATATTTTTATTAATTATACGCGGGTGAAACCGCGCAGCTAGTATATTCAGTGTTAAAATTTTATATTAAGTTTAGGGTAACGTCGCGAGTAGGTAACAGCTAACCCACTCTCTGTCACTTCTAATACATTCTCTGTTCCGTATCAACTAACTACAGTGAATGGCACTTGTGTTACAGTCACCGAATTATCACATCGAGGGATATCTTATACTACATTAATGTATAACATCGGTATCGATCGCCGATACGAATACGTCGGCTCCGCTGTTAATGTCGGTTACAGACATGATTATATCGGTTAATGTCGACGCTATGTAAGTTGTACGCGCTCCGTGTATCTATCTGCGGCTCGACATTCCTTCCTGTAATGTTCATTGTTAGTTAAATAACAACCAATCACACTAAATAATTATAATTAATTAATGTTTTTTATAGATTAACTACAATACAAACAACCAATACGCGTTTTTATAAGGTATTAGTTACATTAATATTTATCCCTCGTGTAGTGTAGTGCATGCTTTAGGAGTGGGAACGACAATAGCCCAAGGGGTCAGGGTCGCTTGGCGACTGATAACCCATTGCGCTATTGACGCTTACACAATTCCGTCGAATCGAATTATTAAATATTTAATTTTTAAATGATAACACACAGAGTTAGTCATTAAATTAGTAGAGGAGTTAATAATTAATTAAAGCGAATTAGTATTGGAAACGTAACGTATTAACTTAGCCAGTGCTGATTAATATAGCAATGCTGTTTTGTTGGAAATCGCTTCGAATCTCACTCGTAAAATTTTGAAAACACAATTCTGCAGTGCTATTCTATGTGCGAGTTTTTTAATTATTCCATAGCGTTGATGTGAACATTGATTTGTATGATATTCCGATTATTGTCACTAGATGGCGTTTTTTTTTTTTTTAATTTTATATGTACGCGGACGGGCATATGGGCCACCTGATGGTAAGTGGTCACCAACGCCCATAGATATTAGCAATGCAAGAAATGTTAACTATTGCTTACATCGCCAATGCGCCACCTGCCTTGGGAACCAAGATAAGTCCCTTGTGCCTGTAATTACACTGACTCACTCCTCCTTCAAATCGGAACACAACAATATCAAGACGAGCTTGCACAAAGCACTACCACCGAGTGCAGCTGAGTAGAGTAGAGCGTTGTTTTCATTTCATACAACGTCACCGCAAAACGTCAAATAAGTAAAAAAAAAACTCGCATTAGGTGCACTGTAACGGCTCAATTCACAACTCAGCTGTAAAATGTTGACAAATGACTTATGGTCAATATCGCATACCCACGGTCGTATACACAGTTCTAGCAACCGAGTCCAATTTCAGAGGTGAGAGATGGGAGCGAGCGTGTTACAACTTCTATTTCGCATTTTCGCCCGCTGTAACTTTTGTTCTACGAGTTCGAACATAACTTAATACATGACAAAAAAATGATTTTACAAGTTTTTGTCGTATTGTCGTGACATTTGTAGGTCTATATTTCATTCATAAACGAAAGCATGACGCGACGCGTCGATCTTTGCGATGCGCGTAGACTTATAAACGTTCAAGCGGGAAATAAAATCAATACTTATTTTTGTATGAAAATAAATTCCAACAATTTATCAAAAGTTGTCGCTTATGGTGTTAGCTATCTAGTCCTGCGAGGTTGCTGGGTCGTTACAAATAACCCTGTATATAGATTAATCAAGGACTGTTTGTTGTGCATAACAGCAGAGCTATTAGCAAATTGCACGGAACACGTAAATCTATATTTGTTCAGCTTTCTCCATCGATTCGATTAAGGTATAGGTATGTTCTGCGGTATTTCGAGTGAGTGTGATATCTTACAGAACAGCTCTTCTGTTCGAATTAAGGTAATATTCGGTGGTAATCGAATCCTTAATGACATTTCGTCACAAAGTTAAAGGATTATATGTTTTCATGGAATTACTATTATTCGTATTTTCCCCTCCAGTTAACCCGTATTTGCTCACGGGGTCCTTTTAGACCCGCTATAAAAACAACCACAAATTTCTTAATAAGCATATGTATGTGAAAATTATAAAAAAATCATTTTCAATAAAGTTCTGGGCATATATGGGTTAAGCATAAAGCAGAACTTACTAGGCGACTTAGGAGAAAGTACGACCATAGCTAAGGAGCAGATTCGAACCTACGATTTACAGATAGGTATTAAATATATTATACGTGTGTATGTATGCTGCAATGAATGTGACACACAAACAAAGCTAAAGCAATAACACAAAATGCCCCACACAACATTAGACAACAAATTTTATAATCGTACGTATGGCTCTATCGGGATCTGACAAATGGGCGGGGCTTAATAAACATGGCGGGAATGAAGTTGCAATATTAGTAAACAGAATTATTAGTAATTTTGTAAGAACTAACATAACTTAGTTGGGAAATATTTAAAACCGATTTATTGTGATACGTTATTTCAACGTTTATTTTATTTAATTAGTTCCTTTTAAGCCTCAGCACGGCGCCACTGTCGGATCCCTAGAGACATTTAGTTAGTTACGAGATACTATTGCATGTATGTATGTTTTTCTTTAACTTTTTATGAATTTTAACGGCATTTTATATATCTATATTTCAGTATTATTGTGATATTAGTAAATGTGTAATGTGTGTGTGAAATGATGTAAGTAGTAAATAATGCCTGAGGAGATATTGTGTTTTATATTTGTAGTGCGTAGTGACTTTCACCTCACATTCACACACATCGAAACATTTTGATAATTACTTCGTGTTTATAGTATTTGAAAGATTTTATTTATGTATATATATTTAATATTGTATTATTTGTATACATGTTGTGACTTTATTATTAGTAAGGCTTTGTTGGAGCGCCTGATGAATTTAAAGAGCAACACGAAGCGCTCCTGTATAATTGAACAGTTAATTTTAAGTTCAATTATTGTGTACACCGTTTGACGGTGACTAGCGATGTTACCGGCGTCTAGTTAATACACGTTTTCTAAGTTCTCCAAATTCTCCTGTTTTATTTCTTCGTTTCGGGACTATACAGGCTTTTAATAGGTTAATTACTGCATTGCAGTTGATTGTAATAATATATACACTATATGCATATGTTCTGGTGAATGACGTAATTTCCTACAAAACTTGACGATAGACGACAGTGTGGGGTGTGGGGTGTGGGGTGTGGGGTGTGGTGTGTGGGGCGCGGTGGGTTACCTTGAAGATGTTGGTGAGCTCGTCGAGCAGCGCCTCGTAGCGGAAGGACACGCGTATGTCGGGCACGTTGGTGCGCGTGATGTCGTTGCCGGCCACGCCCTCCTTCGTGTAGTTGGGGCCCAGCCAGTACTGCTTCATCTGAGCGGGGAAAAACATCTCTGTTATTTGCTTACATCACATCATGATTTACAAACCGTAAATGGAAACCAGGAAGGGAATAGTTTGGAGCAGAGTGCTGAGTGTTACCTCGTGCGGGAAGCCCGACATGAGCACGGAGTTCCGCGCCAGCTCGCACATGTCGCACGAGCTCAGCTTCCAAACCTGCGCCGCGATGCTGTACTCCTCCATCAGCGGCTCCTGCAGGCGGACCACACGAGACTTTAATAACCGCACGAATAATTTCACGATAAAACTGCATGTTTTGATACTAGGAAGGTGGAATGCTAAATAGACCACTTAGTGGAGAATGGGTTCCACCATTTGAAGACATGGTACTGGAAGAAGTATAAATATTAGTCCAGCCAATGCGCCGGGAGCTAAGATTAATTGAGTGTCTCGGATCGGTAACGACTGTGAGTCCTCACTACTGTAATATAGTAGACAGGGAGACGAGACCTTGGTGAAGTGGAACTGCAGCGGGTCGTCCGTGCTGAGCGTGATGCAGAGCCCGCGCGCCAGGAACTCGGGCAGCGGGTTGCGGTGGTAGTTGAGGAACAGCGAGTTGTTGCTGAGCGGCGACATGGCGATGTAGACCTGCGCCAGGTAGTACAGGTACTGCAGCACGGGCACCTTGCGCAGCAGCAGGCCGTGCGAGATGTTCTCGGCCAGCATGAACCCGCACACCAGGTGCTGCACGGCGCCCGCCTCGCCGCAGTGCGGCCGCAGCACGAACGTGTTGAGCCCCTGCTCCCTGAGGAGACCACCGATTACCATCATTACACAATCAGGTTTTGCGGATGCATTCAACAGCGGAAATAATTATATAATTGAATAAAATCAGTAAATAATCTAAAATTTGTAAAATATTTGTGGAGTACCTCAGGGATTTCATTTGGTTCCACTTTCATAAAATAGTTTAATTCTTAAGTTTACTTTGTTAGTTTATATTTTGCCAAATTATACGAACATATTAACAGTGGGAAATAGCAGTAGTAGTGATCGAGTTAAGGGTGGACTCACTTCCGGAAGCGGTTGAGCACGGTGATGTTGGCGTACATGTAGTAGAGGTAGTAGGCGTAGGGCGGGTTCTCCTCGTCGTCCCACTGCTGGGGGAAGCGCACGTCGGCGTCCAGCATGGGGTTCTCGGGCTTCGACTCGTCGTCCACGCTGTCGAAGCCCACCACGTGCTGCGGGCAGGCCGTGAGCGACTACTTAAGTGTCCGTAGCGAAGGCAAACACGCTACGACTATTCGTTTTTAGGAAACATTTTTGGTCGTATCAGATTGTGAACCTGCCTTTTGCACACGCGCGCCTTTTAATGTTATAGGTAGGGTGACGGGCAGGTGGGTCACCTGTTGGTAAGTGGTGACCACCCATAGACAGTACAAGAAATATTAAGCATTACTTACATCGCCAATACTTCACCGACCTTGGGAACTAAGATGTTATGTCCATTGTGCATAATAAGAATTGATGTTTAGCGGTAGACATCTGATGACTGGATGGCACCCACCCAGACAGGCTTGCACAATATGTTCACACAGAAAATTATAAATTCAATGTAATTAGGTTTTTCAACTAGTAATGTTTCAAAATTGTTAAATCAGTTTGAAAAGGCGAATTTGATGTTGGAAAGAATATTAGTCAAGATGGACTTACCGTGAGGAATTTATGTAATTCGAGATTGCTGTTCGGGTCGTTGGTGACTTCGAAGAGAGGCTGGAAGATGTTACTGAGGAACTCCTGGAAGTTGTTCATTATCTTGTTCGACTTGAAGATGTCACTGGAAAATGTTTTAGCCTTATTAGTTAATTATCTAATAATCTAAAATAAATATTTCTTGCATGTATATAAATGAATGAATTTATTTCTCCATAATATTACAAAGCGTTTTATCAACTAACTACAATATAAAATCTTAGACGACTGGTGTCTATAAAAGGTACATCCTGTACATCACAGGTCACCAGGCCCTCTCTCAGGACTATTTATTGCGTTTCGGAAAAGGATAATTACTTTGCTCGAAATTTGTACTTTAATAAGGTTTTATACTTTTACAATTTATCTATATATAATATAAACGCAATTTTCACCAAGTAAAGCTATTATTAGAACAGGACGAGGCTCCGTCGCCCAGGTACTTAGTTTTTAATAACAAACAATCGTCAGAGGAATAAATACGTTACACGAACAAATAATTCAAACGTTTATTCGGATATCGAGTGACATCACGGTCATTTTAATGTAATTATATATATGTATACCTAAATAGAAGATTAAATGATAATGAAGGAATAAAAAAATCTTTCTGTCTGTCTGACCGCGATACACTCAAAAACCACCGAACGGTTTTTCAAACAGCTTACACCAATGGACGAAGTGATTCATGAGAAAGGTTTAGTGTATAATTCACTAATGTTTTGGGTGAATTGGCTGAAACACGTCTGAGAACTTTGCTGACGTGCGCGACATAAGCCATTAGAGTTATATGTATTATGATATATACGTTATATCTAGACCCTTAGTAGGGTAGGGACATGAGTGTGGTGAGTGAGTAGGTGGTAGCGACTCACTATAGCCGCGGTATCTGTATGAGCCAGCGCACGTTGTTGGAGTGCACGTCGTAGGCGATGGCCCACTTGGCCAGCTTGGCCCACTCGCCGGCGCTCTTCCCGTAGATGGAGAGGCGCAGCTCGGCGTTCTGGTACTTGCTCTCCTCCAGGTCGGAAGCCACCTCCTGCGACACACGCGAAACGCTCTTTACCAATACATAACCATGTTTAACTCATTCCAATAGAGTAGTTACAGCTTCGACCTTGACTGACATTGCATTCAACAAGTGAAGCCAAATGCTGAATGAGTTTGTAAAAAAAAATTTGTTTGAAGTAAAGACTTTTAATATTATTTGTTACATCTTAGTTCCCAAGGTTGGTGGCGCATTGGCGATATAAGCGATGGTTAACATTTCTTACAATGCCATTGTGTATGGGCGTTGGTGACCACATACCATCAGGTGGCCCATATGCTCGTCCACCTACCTATACAATAAAATAATAAAAATATGATATTTTCTGTACCCCTGATGGCGTGTATACAAATTTTCGTAATCAGTTGAGTAGTTAGGACGTGACAGACAAATAAACAAACTACACAGCCCATCATCATGAAAGTCCCCCCCCCCACTTCACACGCGAGAGACAATGCCACGAACAAAGACTGGTTTTAAATGACAAACCCATTGATCCACTCGTTACGTTGCAGTCATAGTTCATGACAAATGGACATAAAAGTATTCATAGACATTTCAAGTAAGTTGAAGTTGTTAACGATACTTTTAAGTGAATTTAAAATGAATTCACGTTGTTAACTATAATCGCGTTACCTTGAAAATTGCACCAAAATTTTGTGTAATTAAACTTTTAAGCGCTTTATTTTTATTGGGATTCAGACTTTGGAACCAGGGTTCCAGAGTTCTTTTTTATGTTATAGGTGGACGGGCAAATAAGCCAATTGATGGTAAGTGGTCACCACTGCTCATAAACATTGGCGGTATAAAAAGTATTAACTATTCCCTACATCTTCAATGCGCCACCAACCTTGGGAACTAAAATTTTACGTCCATTGTGCCTGTAATTACACTGGCTCACCATAATAAAAATTGACGGTAGAATATCTAATAAGTGGATGGTACCTACCCAGACAGGCTTGCACAGAGCCCTTTCACCGCATACTATAGTCGCAGACTATCCACTGACCTTGATGATCCTCGCGAAGTACTTCCCGTTCATGTAGTTGTCCGTCTTGAGGAACACCTCTCGCAGACGACTCTCCCCGATGGGGTTGTACTTGGCGTTGAACTTGTCGAACCGGTGGAACGTGTTACGATCCTGGATGACAGGTTCATTATTGTTACTCTCTTTAATTATTTTTGCTCAGGAAAACTTCAAATTATTTACAAATCTATCCACGGAAATGTATAATAAAATCCTAAAGTGTAAGCTTAAAATATCTGTTGAAATAATCATTTATGAACATTATTATTGATATAAAAACAAAAAACTTAATTTACGAGTTCATATTAATAATCATTTTTGAATAGTTTGGTGAGAAAAGATCTAAATGGTTAGAATTTCTTTAAAAACCACATCTGGTTATTTTTATAAAGATTTTGTAGTAAAGGTAACATGTATAATGACAATTTAAATAATGATTGGTTAAAGCTAGGTGCTCACCGCGTGTACGTCCAACATGTCGACGGTCAGGTCGTACGTGCTGAGGTTCATGGATTGGAACACCGCCTTCAACGTCATCGGCGTGCCCTTGTGCAGTGTCACCACCTAAAGGTACATAAATACGTGAATTCGTTGTCAATCGCCATTCAAATAAATAATAAGCAACGAAATTATATCGAATATACGGCGAGATCTCTGATATAAATGAGAAAGAGAAATGGATTAAGTATAGTTCCCTGAAGGACCCCCACATTAATAAAAAAATAATTAAAGAAGGTCTGAACTCCTTGTTGGTCGTAAAATTCTTTGCAACTTTAATAAATTACTTGCTCTAGATATTTTGAAGTGTTTCCTATTGTTATATGAGTTCGATGTGGTCGTAAGGACTGACCTCGTCTGCGTGGTTCTTGAGAGTCTTCTTGATGAACCGTAGGAGGTGTTTCTGGTTCATACAAGACGCGGCGTGTATGTGCGTATCCACTTTCCTATAAAAATACTTTTTCTTTAGAATAGAATACTACGTAGAAAGGTTTTTTTTCTTTTTTATAGTTAGCTGGACGTGTAGATGGAGCACCTCATGGTAAGTAGTCACCACCGCCCATAGACAACCCTTCCAACCGGAACACGACAATACTAAGTATTTCTGTTTAGCGGCAGAATATATCGGTATATGGTAGTTTCTAAATTGACTAACAATAAGAAAGTGTAATACTTCAATATTGAATAAAGTATTTTGAATTTGAATTTTTGTCATGAGTGGTGTTAAATACCCAGACGGGCTTGCACAAAGCTCTGCCAAGTAGTTAGTTAAATCTAATTTATATAAATTGAAGGATCAAAGATTTAAGTAAAAAATAATTATTTTGTGGTTCATATTTCACCAAAATAACTAAAACTAAAATTATAGCAATATGAAATTAAGGTGATTGGTAAGGTCACAAATGGACGCGAGGGTAATAGCAGATGTATTTATAAGTACCGTATGTTGTAGAAGTCCCGATGCGGCACGGCCTTCTGCGAGGCCAGCTCGCGCAGCTCGTTGAGCAACACGTGCAGCTGGAACTTGGACGACAGGTAGCTCAGCCGCCGGTAGCAGAACGACTTACTGAGGGGGAAGAACGTAACAGTAGTAGAAGTCTTTGAGAGGAAACATTTATGGCAAAGAATATAAAACAAATGAATGCGAAGAGGTTAAAATATATAAAGATTTGGACTCACAGTGGGCCGTCAGCTATCATGTTGCACATGGTGTTCTTGTCCTGGATGTACTGAGCCAAGTTGATGTATTCGTAGGGGAGCCTCTGCTCCCCGTTCTCCGTCTTCTTATATAAGTTAAACACGCCGTTGTCGGGTCTGATCAGATAGCCCTTCGCCTCTGGCGTTGGACCTTCCCAGGGATCCTTGTTGTCCTTGAATGGTGGGTGGACAATGTGATCTAGAAATAAGGAAGTTAATAAAGAAATGATTCGGTTGGAGAGAGTTGAGTATTTCTTAATTAGGAGTTGATTCTATCTAAATAAGTATTTGATTTTTGTTTGCGTTTTCTTAACTTTACTTTTAGCTATTAATATAACCTAAAAAATCATAAGTAAGGACAGAGATCTCCGTTTTTCCTCCAGAGAAGGATTGCAAACTTGCTCCAGCACACCGCTCCAGTGTGGGTCAGCACGCATGACGGGTTACCGATGGTGATGGAATCGAGGGATGTGTTGACTTGGTCATCGCATCAAGTTTACTTTCATTTCTCGCAGGTGTACAACAACAGTTAGTGATCCCACGTAACTGCAGTACACGGGACTCACCGGCGATGATGTTCCGTGGCGCACGCACGATGGGCGCGTGGTTGTGGGCCGCCTCCGAGTCCATGCTTCGCAGAAATCGCGCCGTGATGCTGGCGAAGCTCTGCTGCGACATGTCCATGTATCGCTTGCGGATCTCCAGCGCCTGCACCAGGTACGACGACGCCTGCTGCAAGTCTTCCAGCGGCACCTGGGTCATGTTGACTTGACTTAATAATAGTTTTAATGACGAAACCTGATTATGAGATCGCACACCATCACATATCACAAAATTACTTGTCAATTTCAATGTCAGCTCGAACACCCTATTTTTTATTTTTTAAAGCTAATGCCAGACAATAGTTCTGTAAGGAATATGGTTTATAGTTCCTACTCTATGAGTGCACACTTACCCCGGACGTATCCTCCCCGCTTATCGCCACCCTCTGAAAGTGTGGTAGGATGACATCGAAGTCATCTTCGTCTCCGCGAAAACGGGCCGCCTCCTCCAGCACGGAGGCCGCGCCACCCGCCTCGCTGCCGGCGAACGAGCGCGCTGACTGACCGCATTCTGCAGCCCTGTTTTAGTTGAATTCACTATCAATAAACGAATGCTAGTATACTCTTTGGTGTTTTTTGTATTTGGTCTATCGCACAAAGACAGAATTAGTCGATGGGGAACATTTTTAATACAACAATATATATTGGTAGTTTCAGTACTGCAATTTCGGTATACTATGCACGAGACAATAAGCTGATAGTCCAACGAATAAATACCATAGAATTGAAATGACTATCGCGAGTTCGAATCCGGAAAAATAGCACTGAGTTTTCACGTGCCAAATTTGTGATAGGTACTAACTAACATGCATCGAAACAGTGCTGGGAAATAAACTCCACGCCGTTACTAGTACTGGAAAATCTATACGCACAAGATACAAAAAAGTTTTTGAGTAACTATTGAGTTTCGTACCGGTAGTGGTGGTAAACTCAGTAGTACTTCTAAGTAGAATCTACATTCCGAACCGGTAGCTTTACCTACATTTAATTGAATACTGTAGTACCCATGTTCATGTTACGGTATATATCTAAATATTATAATCAATTTAATTACTATTATGAGCCTATTTGAATAATGATTTATTTGATTTGATAATTTTAAATGTATATTTCCAACCTTCAAGTTCCAATAATAAACTAAATAAAAGTTAAATTTTGTTTCATAATTTAATCATCAGTCTATGAATGGCTTTCAGAATGTCATTAATATATTTATAACCAGCTGTTGACCGCAGCGTCGCCCACGTACGTATCTTATTGATTTTTCTAACAAACTTTGACGTGCCATTTCATGGGCTAGTCGAACTACTATATTTAGACTAATTTTTTTGTAACATTAAAATCCTAACCTTAGTCAAAGCATCTAACACCAAGACAAAAGGTAAAATATAAGGGAGTTAAAAGGTTCTTATCTTTCTTTAGTTTATAATATAGGTAGACGGGCAGATGGGCCAACTAATGGTAAATGGTCGCCATTTCTCGTAGATAAATACGAGAAAACGCCGTAAGAAATATTAATCATACGTTAAATAACTAATGCGCCGCCACGTGACTAGCTCACTCGCCCTTCCAACCGGAACGCAACACACTGCGTATTGCGGATTGGCGATAGAATATATGATGATAAGGTGGTACCTACTCAGACGGACTTGCACAAAGACTACTAACAAATAAAAGTACCACCAAGGTGTCATTGCATGCAGAGCATTCACATATAAGACCATACTATCACGTACTTTACGAAAAATAATGAGCTTATTGGCATTTAAAAAAGACTCGACCACAGAGATTTCCTTTAAGAACAAAATCTTGGCTAAGCTTCTAAGCTAGCTGAAGAACACAAAGCCTTTTCCGTTACTTTTGACACGATTATATAAATAACAACAAAAAGGCAAACAATAAAGCAATTTTTATTATATCAAAGAAAGTTACAAGTAGGCACGTGGATATCGTTCAACCTTACAATAACAACTTTAATAATATTTTAGGACATTATTCACAGCCATCTGATCCCAAACTAAGCAAAGCTCGTATTATGGAAATACATATAAAACTTTTCTTTTGTAAATACATACTTATATAGATGATTACAACCAGACTAAGTAAAAACAGACATGTTCATGCACACAAATGTGTCCTGGGTGGGAATCGAACTTGTGGTGCGAAAGGCAGGTCAACCACGCCAACCGGCTCGTCAATTCTTATGTAATCAATTAATTTTTTATGTAATCTTCACGTGCTGATATTTATAATTATAAAACATTCATCTATTTAAGAAACAATGAATTTGTATAGATTGAATAGAAGACGATACAATGATAATAACTGCGCTTCATTATGCATCTCAAACAGTTCTCGATTGATATATCTTTATTTATAATTCAACATTATTACAGTTTAATTTTACTTCCAAAACGTTCCGATAAGAACTTCACAAAGATTGCAAACGCCATTTTATCAATATTCAAGATCTCGACCAATGATATCGCGTCAATTCAATATCACGAGTTGTTTATTTGTCTTTACTCCTCCTGAGGTTGGAATTTATATGTAATTACGATTTGTACGACATTTATGTCTTTAATATAAATAATTCTTACGCAATTCTATAATTATAGTCCTTAATTATAAACGTCGGGTTCTCTCTTTCTGTCATTATTAATTTTACAGTTGAAAGAAGGAGACAGCTTAATTTAACTAATCACTAGACAATTTTTATTAATATTTTAAAGTTAATGTTGAGACCGTATCAATATGATGAATTTGCAAAACAATCAATATTAGACCCATGTGGTCTAGTCTACGGTATAAACTTTTGGAAACGTGATATGTATGATGCATCATGGATTGTGTGTTATTATTGGTATTGAATTTCTTAATATCCCACTTGATGCTTACGTGGGCGATGAGAGACGAATTAATGATCGTCAGTAATTCAATGCGTTGAATTGCAAACAAAACACTACCGAGTGTTGACAAATCTCTTATCAATATTATGCTTGTGTAATTTTAGAACGGAGAATGTCGCATAATTAAAGACAAGTCACTACTTCTAGAATTCTAGATATTTACTAAGAGATATTTAATATTTCAATTTTTATTATTAATATGTATATATAATATTTGTAGAGTAAAGTAAACCTTTAAACATAACTAAAGCAACTTCATTTCTTATAAAATAAGAATAAAAATGTACATTTTATGTATACTGCAGTGTGACGTCACAAAGAGGGCAGATACTAGTGGCCCGATGCTTTGTATTGTTATTTGGCGGCAGAGTAACTGAGGAATGGTACTCACAGACGGTGTAGTAAGTCCTACCACATGATTTCACCTAAGTCCGCTGGATGCTTCGATCACCAATAAGAAGGCTGAATGGCATTTTACGTTAGAATGCTACTAAATATTAGTGAGTCTCCCGTCTCATCTATTTGACGTTTTGAAAGTATATTAAAATTCGCAGGTGTGTATTATCACAAACGATAACTATACTAATATTATAAATGCGAAAGTTAGTCTGTCTGTCTATTACGCTTAGGTTAACCACTGAACCGATTTTGATAAAACTTTGTATGAAGGTTGAACCCCAAGGATGGACCCCTAAGAAGGGGACGAAGCCGCGGGCAAACACTAGTATGTAATATATAGTATATCTTAAAAGTTAACTCAAGGAACAAGCGTATAGTCGTGTTGAATTATTAATCAATAATTAAATAAACTATAAAAAGTTGTATAATTATATTATATTTATGAGCCGCTCGTAATAATAGAATCTGTCAATTTTAAATATTTTGTATTCCTTCTACTACAGTCTTATTAATTTATTACCTATGGAGAATATATCTCATTTGAAACGGAGTCGCTGTTTTATTTTCCATAACCTCCTATAAGTCGTAACGTCTTTAACCCGATTTCACATCGTTAATGACACTTGTGACACTATATACAATTTTACAACAAGATCTAAGAAAATATTTAAAAATGATTGAGTTACACTCGAAACACAATTTAAAATTATCGTTGAAGAACTGATTTAGTTGGTGGTAGGGCTTTTGTGGAAGCCTGTCTAGGTAGGTACCACCCATTCATCACATATCCTACCGCTAAGCGGAAATATTTAGTATTGTTATGTTCCGATTAGGACGAGTTTGCCAGTGTAAATAAAGGCACATATCATCTTAATTCCCAAGGTAGGTGACGCATTGGCCAACATGAGCATATAACGCTAGTGTCTATGGACGGTGACCACTTACCATCAGGCGGCCCATTTACCACTCTGACTTACCTATATGAAATTAAGAAAAGTATATTCATTAAAAAAAACAACGATCTTTTAGGTAGTATATGGGCAGGCCATTTTAAATAAGCATGTTATTAGTATTAACACCATCGTAAAATATGATTATCATCATTGAGGTAAAAAACTAGTATCTTGAAAAAAGTATCTTGAATTTAAGTATCAATAAAATTTTATATTGAATAAAGACTTAGTTATCTCGTCATTACCTACTGATGTTAATTACGTTAAAATTTAAAAAAACACTCGTTTAATTAAAGCAACTCATGGATGTTGTTATCTCTATGCAAACAAATACAATACCTGTAATCATTAATTTACTTAATTATTCGTAAATTTTTGAGGACAACTTACAAGTACGTATTTAATCCAAACCAATAAAAAAGTAAGTTTCTTCTTTGCCTCATTAAATATATTAACTATCGTATAATCTTATAATAATAATTAATAATACAAAGTTGTTAAGTTTCAGATGTTTTAATTAAATTAAAAAAAAAATTGAATTAAGAAAAAATCAAGTCGCAATAACGAAACAATTTTACCTTCTTGATGTCCATTTCTTACATTCTATTTTACTTCCAAACATAATTCCATGTCACTTAATCTTGTACAACCTTTTAACAAAAATAAAATTCTCCGCCAAAATAAAAAAGGACGAAAGCTTTATGCAATCAGCCAAGTCGGGTTAAAGTTAAAACCGTTATTAATACGATATTATAATCAAAGTATATACTGTACTTTAAAAGCGAACCAATAAATAATTACAATAAACAAAAAAAAATCACTTATTATTATTACACTATAATCGTCTGCATTAATTAATACTTTTATTTCGGCCAATATTTAATTATTTTTTTAAATGCGAACGGGCAATCATTTAACGCGTTCAGCCGGCCCATACTAAAGTACGTATATCTGGTGGAACACGAGCATCCCCCGTGGTAAGGGTTACCGCCGCGTCAAGGTTGATCCAATTATCCTCTTAATACCAGCTCGACCGTTATCCGTCGCGCGTGTATGGGTGTATGAATGAATGTATATGACTCTATAAGCCAATAGATAATTATTACCGTTAATTATTTATTTAAGTTATTAGGAATAAATACTATATAAGAAGTTAAGAAAAGTAAATAATGTGCTCTTAATTTTATTCTGAGCTATGTTCCGAGTCATGTTCAAACGTTAATGAATCATTGTGTTTGCTTCAGTAAATTCTTATAAATACTACACAGATAACTTAAACGAAATATGACGTTTATATGTATATGTGTGTATGTGGCATAGTATTAAGAATTTTTATATAAATAAATTAGTATTTTGAATGAGTAATCACTTTGAACGACGATCTATTGTAATGAAATATATTTTTAACCTATATTGTATTTGTCTGTCTGTACAAATTATGAAAGGTACCCAAATTTAAACTTTACGGTTTTTAACAGCCGTGAGAGACAAATGAAAGTGTTAGGTTCAATGTATACCTAAGCGATGGTTAACATTTCTTACAATGGCAATGTCTATGGGCGTTGGTGACCACTTACCATCAGGTGGCCCATATGCTCGTCCGCCTATCTATGCTATAAAAAAGAAAGTGAAATTGTGTGAAATCAAATAACACACTGATGTGTGAAATTTGAAACATCCACTATTTTGAAAGCGACATCAAAAGTAATTATATTTCGGAATGAAAATATGAGTGATATGTCGCCGCCGTCTCTGGGGTTTAAATAAGTGTTGTTTGATATTTATAAATGTAGTAACAAATATGTATATAATAGTAAACAGTTATATCAAGTATTATCAAGATATAAAAGTAATCAGTCATAATCAGTTAATGAAATGCAATCTCGTTCTACCCTGATCAAGGGCCGGTGCTGGCACTGGATGTTCGTTACTTGAATTAGTCAGAGTGTGATACTATAATATTTATTTACATACGCCCTTATTTTCCATAGCTATTAATATATCATTTCAGTGTGTCTGTGTTTGTGACAATATTAAAAATACTTACTTGACGTTTAGCTGTCGCTGGATGAGTAGCTTCTTTTCAATTTGCTCAATCGGGAACTGTGGGACTTCATAAGGCGCTGATAACTCGTTGGGGAGCTCTCGCGGCGCCTCCGCCCCGACAGTATTCGTTGGACTCTCGCTGCCTGGAATAATTATAAAGTTAATCAAATTTGAAACAACCTTGCGCCTAACTTAGCCTATTTCGTAGTGTAAGTACACACTAAGATTTATTAAAATTCAATTGTAACAAATCAAAATATTTCTTCAAGTTGGACGCGTCACAAATGCTTGGTTTCTAAAAAATAATAGACCATCAATTCAATTTCAATAAAAAACAATAGCAAGGTTAATATTCATTATCTGCCGTGAAAAGTATGATGAATAAATATTTCCTCATACTTAAAACTAACAAGTAATGTCTCAAGGATCAATGAGCTTCATACACTTTATTTATACGATTTAATTATAGGTACACACCCGCCTTATTCATAAACTTTATTTAACTGGTGATTAGTTAAACAACACTTTGTCTTCTTCTTTCGTATGTCAAATCAATAATGACAGAAAGAGACAAATCAGTGTTTAGCTAAACAGCAACTAAGCAACGTTTATGAATAAGGCCGTTAGTAGCTAACGATCCGGCCCGTAGCAATAAGTATATAGGCTTAAGCCACAGCTTAAAGTATTGTTGCAAACTTTTCTTTAGAACTGTTTGAGATGAAGAACTGTGTGGTGGATACAGTGTTTTCATATGACCTTATCGATTTATACAGATCACGTCGAGAAGTCTTTATGGCTGGATGTTATTCGACTTAATCAGCAAAATAATATCAGAATTTAACTGTTTAATTATTATCATTCATTTCACGAACTTTTCGCAATATTTTCGAGATATAAGCGACTTTAGCGAGATTTTATATTTCCTTCATTCTTATGTGTGAAAACCAACGATATCTGTATATTTTCTATACACGAGTAAGTACAAGGTTTTTCTAATGTATTACGAGTACGAGTATTAATGCTTACTGAACTCGTTGTCTAGGGGGTGATTCATAAATTATAATTCCTTGAAACAAAAAAAGTATTCTGGACATTTCATGGTTAAATCAGAAACTTGTCACCAACACATTTGAACAACACAAAATGCTAACATTCTTTTTGTGGAGCTGTAGCTAAATTGAACGTTAATAATATGTAAAATAAAGTCATCCATAAAGTATCCCACTAACTTGAGTTACAGTGTTTACAACGTTGTAAGAAAAAGTATTATGTAAGCATTTAGAGAGGGTCGCCTGCCAGACGCCACCTCCTTGCGGATGATTCTGGTGCGTTAGTTTCTGGCCACCGTACCATTTGAGTTAATACAATAAACGTAAATGTAAACTGTTAACACATTCACCTTCTAGCTCATAAGCACTGCAGATCCTCAGGATCTGATCCCGGAATAAAATGCCGGGGCTAATATTAAGTATGATGATGTTTGTAATAGTTTACACTTCGTTTCCGTACTGTTTCGGGTCAAGGTCTATCAAGTATAAACATATTCACAAGAAATATAGTTCCTACTCCGCAGTGGCGCCGGCTTATCTGCATATTGTAGATATAGCGAAGTGTTATCTTTATATTTTATCTATCATTACATTCCAGAAAATTATACACAATAAAGTATCCAAATGAATTAAACTCGAGTTTATGAAACGCTATTCACGTCATTGGTCGATAGCAATCGATGACGTGACAGGCGACCAATGAGCGTTTAGATTTAAGCCAAATTAGTTAATCTGACTTTTACCAACGTTTCATAAACTAGAGGTAAGAGCACCTTTTTAATGTTTCTATTATTTATTACTTAATTCGATGATATGATATATTTTACATAATATTGGCATATGATGTAATTCAGAAATAAAAAATAACTAATATGCGAACTCTCTAGGCACTGAAGTGCATTACGTTGTTGATGAACTGAATTATTAAAAGACAGGGCCGGATCTAGGGCTACAGCCCCGGGCCTCCAAAACCACAAAAAATATTCCAATTTAGAGGATTTATTATGCACATATAATGTGTTTTGTTATGAAGATATAGTAAAATACAAGTATAATCCTAATATGCTGCGAAAAAATATTATTGAAACACCCGAATGAAAGAAATCGTTCAATTAATTTGGAAAATAATTAGGGGTGTCGACTCCTTTGTTGCCCCACGGCCACCAGACCTCGAAATACGGATCCGTTGAAAGTTATTAATTGTTTCGCTCTTTATTGTTACTTTATTCGATTTTAAATTTTTGATACTCTTAAGACTACTCTATACTTATCATAAGTATTTATTATTTTTACGTATCATCATAATGCTGTCTAAAATATTTTTTCATTTTAAATTATTTACAAAATTATAGAAATTATGCTTCTGATGGATATTATTTCAATCTTACTAAGTAATTAATTATCAAGAAATGACTTATAACACTATCTGCATATTATTGTAGGCTAACCAACTGATGATTCACTGACTCGTCACCGTAGTATACATACAATATGTACATAAATACGTATGTATGTATGTACATAGGGTACTCTACAGCTACTAGTCACTATAGTGTAATGACGACATAAGGTTGGTTACGTATGGAATCAGCTTTGCCGGAAGCAACATGCACTCGACATTAATACATGTGTATGAATGATTATAGATATGTTATTGACTTGGAATGGATTTGTGCAAGTCTATCTAGCAAGGTGCTCATCATCATATACATATTCTACCGCGAAACAGCTATCTGTTTTGGTTTGAAGGTTGATTGACCCAGGAGACCAATTCCACTAATGTAAAACGTTTATTAATGTTGTCGATTCGATTCCGATCCAGCTTCGACTATTCCTCATTAAACCGAATCGGTATGATGTTACCATACACAAAAGCCAAAAATGTGAAAGTCAAACTAAATTATTAACTTCTGACGTTCCATCAAGAACGAATCGATTCGTTTGTCCTTTAGTAGAATAAGTAAAAAGCTAAACGTCAACGATTATGTTTCGATTCGATTCCGATAATGTGACAATTATGTTAGTAAAATTGCCTCCAGTGTAATTACAGGCACAAGGGTCGTAACATCTTAGATACGAATTGGCGATGTAAAGGATGGGTAATATTTTTTTAAATGCCAAAGTCTGGGTGGTTTTGACCACTATCAGGTGACCCACTTGACAGTCTGTCTCCCGAATATCATAAAAAAGCTACTGACTTTTCTGCTGGTTCTTTAGAATCTACATTTCCAACCGATAGTGACTCAATGAAATAGTCAGCTGTTGTGATCTGAACCATTGCTCGTTAAAAGAAGCTAAAACTAAGATGTTTTCTTTTCTAGAATCGTTAACGTATGATTCGACTGAGAAGCTTCTCAGTCGAAGCATGTAACCGTATTCATTTTTTACCTTAATTATGAATATATCCATCATATGCAGGTAACTTCCTATCATTCTATAATATTGTAATTACGGCTAAAATATAATATTGTTAACTGAGCGTTCACCAATACCTACTTTGTTAAACGTAAACGGGTTCGCACGATACATGCCTCCTAGTGTGGGTACCAACGGATTTAGGTATTCACAAATTTGTTAATTAGTTTTTGATAAAAAAAGATTTTTCTTCTATTTTTACTTTTAATTTAATGTAACTTGATAAATTACAATTCAAATATGTTTTTAAATTGAATCTATTTGAACAAAGTCTACATTTGATCTTGTTTTGGAAACCTTAACATGTTGTCAGCAAAAATGGTAATATTAGAGTTTACTAACGAAACCTTAGCCTTAATAACTTTGTCTGTCTGTTTGTTCGATGGTAGCGAGCTGTCAAGGTCGGGCGTTCAGACAATGGGCCACTAATTGATTATTCATATAGCGCGCGCTCCCCTCCGGCTCTGTAATCTCGAATCGAGTGATTTTGCGCAGTTTAAATGTTTTCATTAAAAGCAGCGATGTTATTCGATATTAAGGAACAAGATCGGCCTGGGTGTTATCTTTAAAAACTTACTGTTACACGAGCTGAAGACTTTAATGACTTACGGCTTTAGGTATAAATTTTATTAGGGAGAGTTAAATTTTTAACTTTCAACAGATTAATGATTTCACTCAAAACTAAGGTTATCTGGACGCGACCCCATTTTTAAGGATAATTATAATGTACAAGATTATATAAGGAGTTTATATTCGTTGATGTTCATATAGGATATATAAATATGATTGTATATGATTATTAACATATTTTTTTATTGTTAAACAGCGTAACTACTGAATTTGTTACTGGTTCTTCTCGGGAATATTCACATCCGGAACCGATTATAGCTTTATATAAAATTAAAATTATAAAATGACGATTCTAAATTGCTTGTGAGATCCTAATTGAATAAAGTGTAAAAGTGTCTTTAAGTTCGTAAAAGTTTTCCGTCATACGTGTCTATGTATGTCGCATCGTGTTGTACGATGTAACAGCAGGAGACCAATTCCACTAATGTAAAACGTTTATTAACGTTCTCGATTCGATTCCGATTCAGCTTCGACTATTTCTCACTTTTGACATTCCATCAAGGACAAATCGAATCGCAACTGGATCGTTGTATTAGAACGTCAACGATTATGTTTCAATTCGAATCGATAATGTGAAAATTATGTTAGTAGAATTGGTACGAGCGAATGTTTATATGTTTGTGTGTATCATTTGTTTAAAAAGTAGCGCGAGAGGCAACCCCATTCGTAGTCGGGGCGGGTAACCAGTGACTAGTGAGTTATAGTTTTGGCTGCGTTCACTGCGAAGGCGCCTAGGCCGTGGACTGGCTACGTCGGCACATTAAGTTATATCTCAAAAAGTATAAACTAAAATAATATTAAAATTTAATATTAATTAGTAGTTCTTAATCTTCAAACAAACTTATCTCTATAATTTATATTAATACTAGTTTCGCCCCTGTGTGACCCCGTCAGCTGTTAGGAACGCTAGGTCCGTTTCTACTGATTAGAATAATATAATATACTTAAAGATCCACGAGATGAAAATACATACACATAGATAATCATATACTAAATATATATTATATTACACTAATTGGAATAGTACCTATATGCGTAAAATTATACGATATATACACAAAATCAATAATTATGGCATAATAAGCGATTTTGCATTGTACGCTTAATAAGATTGTATGTTTGAATATTATTACCATTTACATTCACTTAAAACTTTACATAAACGTAACTAAACATATATGTACTGCAAGGAAATTAAATGTAGTTGACTGTATATTCATCAGCACCAAAAAATATTTACGTATAATCGCTTAAAACGGGCCACGCATAGAAACAGGTTAAATTAAATTTAAGCTTGTTAAAAAAAAATACATTTACTAAATATTAATGTGAGAGTTAACACCGTTTAGTGTTTTTATTTTCTTGTGTGAATATAAAATTATATTGGTGACCTACAAATTTAATAGTGAAAGTATATAACGCGATGGTTCGGTTGTATATTACGTGAATCTTAGCCGATAACTGCGAGTTCGACCACGAGCAAGCACCACTGGATCATCATGTGTTTAATTTGTGTTTATATTATATTTATTTCATACTCGGCAGCAAAAGAAAACATCTATTGTTAGCTGATACAAGATAGATACATTTGTTCCCCAAATTTTTCATTTCCAAGCAATGAATATCAGAGAACCAATTCTATTAATTTATTACGGTTAAGGTTTCAGACATTTATTTCCTAAAAAAGAACAAAGTCCACTTAAACTCAGGAAATAACATTAAATAATATAAAGTACTGTAACATATAAGTCTACATTTTGGGCCAGTAAATAACTTTAAAATCGTTTTTTGAATATATTAATTGAATTTGCATTTATAACGTTCTTTGGTAAAGCATCGTAAAGCTGTGATCCTTCAAATAATATAGTTTTTATGCCAAACTTAGTTTGGAATTTGGGTAATTCAATTTTATGTCGATTCAACTCCGATCCAACTTCGACGAACTGCAAATGGATCGTGGTGTTAGTAAAATAGAAAAACGGTTAAACGGTAACGACTACGTTTCGATTCAATTCTGAGTGACATTTTGTTAGTAGAATTAGGCCCCAGAACATTCTTTTTTCAAATAGATTGTTATACATAAGCACAATTGAATCGTCTCATGTTACAGGATAACCCCCAAGGAATCTTTATATATTATAGACAAATAAATTATAATGATATAGAGTCCGTAAGTCATGATAAGTGAAAGTAAATTAGAGTAGCACAGTAGACATTAAGCCTGCGTCTATTCGCTATCGCACGCTATATTTCGCGTCTAGTTTCTATAAAAAAAATAACTTAGATTAGGGCTTATTCCACCACGATGCTCCAAGAAATATCGTAAACTCCCTTGAAACGAAGGACTCCTATTTCAGCGTTTTCTTTGTTACCTATATGTTAAATTAAAAATGTTGTATAATCTGTTATAAGTGTTTTTAACAAAAGATAATAAGTTATTAATTGGAACGTTAATGAATACCTACAGGTGTATACAATACATATCAATATGAAGATATTGTGTATTAAGAGAAAAATATTTAACTAAGGATTCTTTTTTCGATATTAATGTACCACCTTGTATTACGACTCCCGAAAGCTATCAAATAAAATAAATATGAAAATTGTCTGACAAAAAGGGGAAAAAATGGAGGTAATTTGTATTTATATATAGGTATAATAATGACGTATGTATAACATTATACAGCCTACACAGCCTAAAGGAGTTCCCGACTATGTACCTAGTTAAGTAACAGCACAGTAAGCTTATATTTCATAGCTAACGTTCGAAGTGCGCGATTAACTTTTATATGGATTCGCAAAACGCAATGCGTCGCTACGGAGTACACATTTGGTTCATTGCCAGTTGCTTTGTCGTTAATGTGAATTGTAAGTGCGAGCGTGGCGCCTATTGGGTATTGTGAATCATAATTCACAGAATATAGTTATATAGTTTATTTTCTATATAATAACCAAAACATTAACCGTCCTATACATCACCCATTGATAACTAAGATATTATGTCCTTTGAGCGTGTAGGAATTTTGGTTCACTGACCCTTTAAACCGGAACACAACAATACTAAATATTGCTGTTCAGCGGTGTTTAACAGACGGGCTTACACATTCAAAACAGCCCTATATACACTTCAAATAAAAGCTTAAAAGTAGTAATAATAGCCTGTGTGTCCCACCGCTGGGCTAAGGGCGCCTCTCCTTTCATGAGGCATTAGACTCATTCACAGCTGTTACTTGGCTGCTATCATGTATAATTTATGTTCTCAATTTTTTATACGTATTCAGTATTTTTCAAAGATATGTTATAAATAAATTACTATCTTATCGACGGCAATATTTTCTTATAGAAGAGATATATGTTTATCATTCTAGAAGAGTTTATTACATATTTGGATATCGTTTTTAAGACTATAAAATAATTTCAGATAATAGAAACTAAGGTTACTTTATATGGTAAATATGTTTGGCCCTCAATATAAACGTTTAATGTAGCAACTTATTATACCCGTGTGAAGCCAGGATAGTTAATATTTAAGAAGAAGAATCCTTACTTAGAATAAAGCCATTTAATCAATAATTGAGATTTGATTGAAAATTCCATATAAAAATAATAAATAAGAGTATTTACGGTTTTCTTCCATGTTGTCCTCTTGCGCGTCAGACGGCGCACGCGCATGCACGTGCCACAGGTCCTTGTCGAAGCTGTACATAGCTGTACTTCAACGAAATCTCACTTACGCTTACATCAATAATCTATTCCTTAAACCCTTGTCATATACACCTATAATAAACAAAATAAATTCCTGAACGTGAAGCATTCTACTGTGACATAGTTGCATGTGAATTATATATTTTTTTATCATTAGTACTTATACATAGTAACAGTGTATCATCGACACATCAACAGCGTTATCATTAAATCGATTGAATCTGAAAATATTTACTGAATCAATAACGCCGACCGACTGTATTAGTAAATTGTTCGCAACTAAACAACAGTTTGTCGTGCATGGAAAACTTCATCGCGATTACGGCATCGGCGTGGGAAAATCAATACATCATAATAACGGCTTAATAATTATATATAGGTATGTCCTGAGGCGGTTAATAATAGATTTATCCTTTACAAGGATATATTAATAGCCGTTTAACTCAATATTTTTTATACAAAAATTGATAGCTGGATTGGCAAATGGACAACCTGGTGGTAAGTGGTCACCATCGTTAATAGACATTGGCTCGGTAGGAAATAATAATCATTCCTTACATCAACAATCCAGCACCAACCTTGGGTTTTTACAATTGTTCACCGATCCGTCAAAGTGGAATATAACAATACTTATCGTAAGTAGTGAAGTTTAGCAGAAGAATAAGTGGTAAGTAACTAGTTTCAAAAGCCCTATCACTAAGTATTTTATTAAACTACAATAATTATATTTCTAAGTGTCCTAAAGGTCAAGGTTATATGACGACACGATGCAATAAAAATCAAATAAGGCAAGAATTTTACCGTTTCGGTTATCTATGGAAATTTTTTATAGACATATATTTCAAGTAAGCTTTATGACCGATATTTATTATCTATATACGATAGCGTGACGTAATATATGTTATCAATGAAATACTTATCAATATAATATACCTAAATTATTGAAATTAGAATATTCTGATGCTTGTATTGGCAATTAAAAATTACTAGTTTTCGTCCAGATGTCGAAATTCGATCGATTATTGGAAATTGAAGGAAAACATTTTTAAATTCTTGAATTTTTATTGATAACTATAGCACGTCAAGGACTAATAAAAATGTTGACAAACAGATTTTTTATTTATTATCTTTTCCTATTTATATTAGAACAAAAATATTAATACCGCAATTTCTTCGCGCAAGTAGGCTCTTTTCTCTTGCAGTTTTGATTATGTTACAAGATTAAATAAAACATAAAGCTATCAGTTCAAAATGTTGATTATATCAAAAATAACCGGCAGGATATTCATTAATTCCTTACGTATGTAGCGACATCTATCTCGCCACATACGAAAACTAAAAACTGACGTACCCTACATCGCGATATTAAAGTTATCCGAGCGATTCAATATATATACAAGAACCCGACAACAACCGTCGGGGCAGTAGCCCACCAGACCAACACCCGTCTGGTCGGAGGATCCTCCCTTTTCAATGCTCAACACCAAACTGGTGACCCCGAGTATGAACGTCAGCGCAGCCTTCGCAAAAACTACGTCATCGTGACGTCATCATCACTTCCTCAAGCTTTCGAGCAGCGAGTCATACAGCCAGCCAGCATCCACGACTACTACGGGTATCCTGACCACCAGCATGCAGCGGACGCGCATTCCTGGTCATCACCCACATTCTTCTCAGCGACCTTGGCACAGCACACTGCACTTCGGCCGGTTAGCAAGCAGAGACGCACTTCTCTCCTGGTCGACGCAGCAGCCAGCCACTACGCAGCACTGCACCACTCCGACTCACTGGAGCATTTGCAGCATCACCCCGACTCACTGGGGCATCACCGCAGACAGTTCCGACTCACCGTGAACTATGCGGCATCTGGTTCCGACTCACTGGAACATTCCACTGGCCCGGCAAACATCACAAGACATATTTACGACTCAACCTGCTATCGACCTCCGGTCTCGGAGGGGAGTGATGTAGCGACATCTATCTCGCCACATACGAAAACTAAAAACTGACGTACCCTACATCGCGATATTAAAGTTATCCGAGCGATTCAATATATATACAAGAACCCGACAACAACCGTCGGGGCAGTAGCCCACCAGACCAACACCCGTCTGGTCGGAGGATCCTCCCTTTTCAATGCTCAACACCAAACGTAATATGTTAGTTCTTATGTGGTTACAATTCTTAGCAATGTGTATGTCGTGTCCTAAATCACTCCGTAATGACTGGGCGCAGCCCGGCGCCGCCCGTCAGCTTCTGCGTATGAACGTTTTATCCACTTTACTAGTATTTGTTCCAATTGAGTTATTAACTCCGTTTCCATATATACGTTCAATGTTCAGGCTGACGATTATAGCTTATTAAATTAAAAAATACATTGAAATCAATCGCTAAGAGGGTAGGTAACTAAATATTATCGCTTAAATTAATTCATTCATAACATGATCTACATAATACAAGTACATACTTGTCAAACGTTTTTATAAAATAAGGAAGTTATTGATTTTATAATTGAAGAAAAAACAAATATGCGGATAAATTCGAGGAATGCCGTTCGTGTGAACATGAAAACTAAATATGTATTGGAATTTCATCATTAAACAAATCATTATGATCGTGATATTGTGAAAAAAACGTTTACTTTATATGATGTCTCTTAGATAAATTATTTTAAGACATTTTACTCTTTAAGATTAATTATATAACAAATCATTATTTTAGCAGTGAAAGGACTTGGGTTTAAATAACGGTACGAAAAATGTTTTTCAAACATTCCATGGTGTCATTGCTTACTTGTTATGCAATCAGGTTCAGCTTACGCCCAAAATACTGAAATTGTGAATCAAAAAGATGCAACCGGATTTATGCCTAGTACTACAAGGTACAACCAGCCTAAGGCCCCAGCCAGACAAAATAATATAATTTTACTTTGATTGAGGTTGGACGTCAAATGTCAACGTACCTTGGATCTCTAAGTCCGAGCCTGCAGCCGACTTTGTCAAAGTATTTTGTTATATTAAAACCGTTTATATTCTATTATGATTTCTACATTTAATCTGTATCATTTAAAAAACACTAATTAGTCAACTAAACTCTTTTTGTAATCTATATATACCTAATTTTGTATTGGGTTTTGTACAACAATTCTTTTAAAATTTACTTTTAATCGTAATAAAATAAATAACTACATTTCAATTTGCACTTAGCGAAGCGAACTTTAAATTAAAATTTTCATATATTTAAATTTATAAAAATAATCATCATTAAGATCGTTATGAAATAACAAGATTGTGTATAACGACATTTTAACCTAGTTTTTTTATTTAAGTCATTTGCTTAAATAATTAAATTATTTGAACGTTGAGAACATACCTATATCGGTTTAATGGTGATTAGAAGATTATTACATTTGGTGGTAGGGCTTTGTGCGAGCTCGTCTGGGTAGGTATCACCCACTTATCAGATATTCTACCGCAAAACAGCGTTACTTGGTATTGTTGTGTTCCGGTTTGAAGGGTGAGTGAGCCAGAGTAATTACAGGCACAAGGGACATAATAACTTAGTTCCCAAGGTTGGTGGCGCATTGGCGATGCAAGCGTTGGTTAACATCTCTTACAGTGCCAATGTCTATATGCGTTGGTAACCACTTACCATCAGGTGGCCTATATACACGTCCGCCTATCTATGATATAAAAACAAATGCTCGTCCGCCTACCTATCCTATAAAAAAAAAGTTGTCGCATTTCACAATTAATGTTGTAATTTACAAAAATCCTTTCTTGGCGATTGCTTTGCGCTATAAGGCACATCTATGTTACCTAGTTTCATGTTCCTAGACTTAGTAGTTTTGGCTGTTGATAGTCAGGAAGGACAAACGGTTCTATATAGATAATGTAAAGTGAATGGTTTACAATAGAATTTCATATTACAATATACGCATAATACAAATTATATTTACCGCGATGATGTCGCATAATAATATTCCTTTAACGTTTGCTAAAAATCACGCATACTTCATAACATCTCGATAAACGAACTCGTATTAAAATTACACTTACATCGTATGATACTTATATGGCGCATATATTTTAATCTAAAGTTTTAGTTATTTAAATGAATGCTTTTAGGAAATGTATCCATCTGTCTATCTGAACGGGATAAACTCAAAAACTACCCAACGATTCAATTACAGGCACAAGGGACATAACATCTTAGTTTCCAAGGTTGGTTGGCGCATTGGCGATGCAAGCGATAGTTAACATCACTTACAATGCCATTGTCTATGTGCATTGGTGACCACTTACCATCAGGTGGCCCACATGCTCGTCCGCCTACCTATACAATAAAATATATATAGTTTTCATCTATGAACGGGGCGATTTTGTATAAATTGGCTGAAATATGACGATGAATGTTGAAGACATCGGGAAGTCATGGCAACTGGAAGATTGACTGGCTTGCGTCATGTAAATCAGTGCAGCTACGTGTATAATATGACATTTTATTTAGACACATATTCAACCCGTACGAAGCCAGGATGATTAGCTATTATGCTCTATACACAAAGATAAATTAAATCCGGTTATAATTACATCATATTCTTAGGTAAATTGTAAATAAGTTAAGTTTTCATTTAACGGCCATGTATTATTAAACTTATATATTTCAAAGTTTTCATAAATCGAACGTAAAACAACCCCTGTAGCATTAATCACTACTGGTAACACAAGCGATGAAAATTTTGCCAACAAAAAAAAAATCAAGAGATGCAAATCGGAAAGAAAAAGGCATTCATGGTTTTCACAAAGATCTCCAAGTCTATTTTAAGACGGTTTCTTAGCCGGAGGTTGTGACGCAATGCTTTATCATTCACATGCCATGGCCCGGAGCAAGGTTAGCAGTGATAAGAGGTCAACCCGCGAATGTAAGCGCACTACAATAATATAAACTAATAAACAACTGTTTTGTTCTACTTTATTCTATGACGCGTAATATAATATAGTGTAATATATTTATTTCATAATATTTAATAAAAAAAATTAAAGTATATTGTAAAGAAAAGATACATATGGCGCAGTCTCTCAGTTGAGGCATATACTTTTTTTAAAATTTTAAATATAATAATTTTAATTTATACTTATTTCGAATTTAAATTAAATTTATTTCTTGCTATACTTTTATTTTAGAGTGAATGGTAACAGACGCAATGTTGAGTTCACCTAAGGATCCAATATTAACATGCCTTTCATAGCCGTAAGTGTTTATAAACACTATTAAAATTACAAGAATGTATCCTGTTAATGACGTGACCAATTACCGATTTCACATTTGCTCGCAACATTAAAATATTTGTAATTTAGCACCAACACTCATACTGTATTCAAACAGCTGTTTAGTTGCGTTTCAATCGCGTTTGAAATAATTAAAAAAAATAATCCTAATAAGTTAGGATCGTATGCAAAATAGTCACAGTTAAATTTAAAAAAAATAAAGGTTTAAAAATTGAATACGAATTATTACATGCCACGCGGCTTGCGGATTGCAACGCAGTAATGGCCGCTATGTGCGCAACGGCTGAGGTTCGCGAACTGACTGGAGGAACGAAGAGTGAGGAGTGAGTGTACCGTAGTCTAGCGACACCCGACCACCGAGGGCCCAGCACGTCGTCATACAGACCACACGAGTCGCCTCTCGATACTAGTTGACCTATCACTTACTAAGCGAAATTATTAATCAAATAATTTTTAATGCGTATTTAAAAGTTTGAATGTTTGATTTAAGAATTGTTATTATTAAGAAATTTAAAAAAATATATTAAAACATTTATGTTATGAGTTAATTTATAAAGTTTAAGATCTAAAAATCGCGACATAATTAGATGTACTTGAATTTCTTTTATCTGCGTAAATTCATTTAAATATATCATTTGCAAAATACGAAATATAAATATGACGTAAATTAACCAGGTAGGTAGTACGAAATAATTAATACACATACATAACTTTCTAAACACGTCATCGTCCTATACGTGGTCTTACCTTGATATAGTTGAAACTTTCGGACGCCTTCTCATACCTTCGATAGCTCAGTTGGTAGAGCGGTGGACTGTAGAGGTAATCGCTGATATCCATAGGTCGCTGGTTCAAATCCGGCTCGAAGGAGTATTTTTACATTTTCATAAAAATCATTTAAATACCGATAATTGCATAATATTAAATTCGAAGAATTATATGATTTTTTTCTTTATTTTTACTGTCATTTACAAACATACCGTCCATCGATAAATTTTGTCACGCAAACCAGTAACCGCGAAATATGATTTCAGCGTCGATGATCACTGATTCGGATGTTTGTGTTGGCTATAAAGATGTATTTTTATCTGTGTGCTGTCCTTGTATCTCTCCGCTATACGGGTCGTCAAACCCATACCAGGATATTATTCGAATATTTGATAGCTCCTCTTAGTATGAGCCCAAGTGACCCAGTCCGAACTGAACGAAAAATTATGAGTTCAAATCCGGGCAAGCACCACGGAAAATATATTATATAATTTATCACGTGCTCGGTAATAAAATATTGTAGTAGGGAAATATTGTAAGAAAAATTGCACGTATCGAACTGAAACCGGTTGTTGCATCCACCAATCTGCAATGGAGCAGCGTGGTGGAATGAGCAGTGAGAAAATTATTTTTAGTGTTACAAGTTGCAAGTTGCATAACAAGGGAGCCCTGATTTATATTGAACGAGATTTCGCCCGCGTGTATTGACAGATAGATAAAAGTACCCTATATCCTTCCTTGGGGTCGTAGCTTGCTTCATACCAAATTTATCGAAATCGATGCACTTCTTATGTTTACTTGGTGGTAGAGCTTTCCGGTTTGAAGGGTGAGTGAGCCAGTATAATTACAGGCACAAGGGACATAACATCTGAGTTCCCAAGATTGGTGGCGTATTGGCGATGTAAGCGATGGTTAACATTTCTTACAATGCCAATGTCTAAGAGCGTTGGTGACCACTTACCATCAGGTGGTCTATATGTTCGCCCACCTACTTATCCTATAAAAAAAAAGTTCAGCGGTGAAAGCGACACACAAAATTTTCGAATTAATAATATTATGAATATAGATTGTGTCTGTGTGTGCACTTTTATGATAATTTCCGCATTATTAAACAGTAAGGTTGTAGTGGAACCGTATTTTTAGATAGTGGCAGGAAAATGTAAAAGATCCAGCATTTCAATATAGTACACATGTGTGATACACATCTTGCATCTGAATTTTAAGGTTTTCCACGCAATCAATCGATGTGAATACCCTACATTTTATTCGTTTTAATATAGATTAAAAGAAAAAGGAAAAGTGTACACAAATCGCTTAATTTTAAGATTTTATTTTAACTTTAGTTTAATTTTGTTTCGTTTAAATTTATTTATTTTTATCTTCTAGATGATATTTTTTGTAAGATTACTGTTTATAAGTTAGTTCAAAGATTACGCTGTAGTTAGTAAGTAAATTTGTTACAAAATTACTCAAATTACAGACTGCCGATGGTTTTTTGTTTATCTAATATCCAAAAGGTAATAGTGTATTTTTGTCCTTATATTTTATGACCCTATTATGCACCGCTTAGACAAATATATGGGAGATTTTCATCTGACACATGCAGGTTTTCTCACGATGTTTTCCTTCACCGCCAAGCGCACGATGAGTTGTAAACACAAATTAAGCACATAAAAATTCAATGTTGCTTGCCTGGATAAAATAAAATTTGAATGTAAAAGCGAGTAAAGTTGAATATAGGACATATCATTATGATCATCACACTACATAAGTGTTACCAGAAACGAATAATATTGCTAAAACTTACCACCATCATCGAAAAAGGAGTCAGTTATGATGAGCGGTGACCGCGACCCGTCGTGGAGTCCTCTTGACGACATACTCGGTACTTGAGACGGTTTTATTATATCACATCACATATAACTAGTCTTTATATTTATCAGACGCGTAATTTTTTATAAAATTTTGGTTACAACAATTTTAGCGTTATTAATGTAAACTAAGTTTCGTAAATAATATAATAGCCAGTAAGAAAGATTCTAAGTCAGATTTTTTCTTTTAAACTTATAACAACTTATTTTTGTTTCAATAGGTGTCTTTTCTTAAGTAGAAAGTTTAAAGTACACAAGTTTGAGGTACACGTGTGAATGAAATGCATACGACACAGGTATCGTAAGATATGGTGTTCTTATAAGAGACCTTTGCCGAGCAAAGGGACTTTTACAAGCTGTTCGTCATAGAAAATGTATAGAATTTGCAAAATAATATAATTTATTTAGTTATTATTATTTTTATTTTGAGCAGTGAACTGTGATATTGCAACCATTGAAATATATATTGTAATAAATAAAATTATTAATTTCATGTCAGTCATCAACTTATCAACTTCATACACAAAAATATTTCAAAATGACTTTTTTTAAAGTTAATATGTCTATTGGCAACTCACCAAACCAAACTCACTGTTTTTATTTTTATCCGTCGATCAGTTTGTCCGGGGTAATCTTCAAAATTGGTAAAAATTACAAATGTATTTCGATTAATATACAATTTCCAAAGCCACGTTTAGTTTTGTGTCATACAAATTAGTTGAGCCTATCACAAGATACTTAAAATTTAGATAAATATTTACTCCATGTATACAAAACTGCGGGCGATGCACCGCTAGTTGTAAATAAAATCCTCACACGAAAAAGAAGATTTAAAATCAACAAGAGACATGTAATTTTATACAATTTCCAAAATACAAACGAATTTCTGCAAGTTCACCACGTGGCTGCAACGTTGAGTAAACAGAAGTGTTATTGCTCTTAAAATGGACGACCTTCATTTATATATATCACGATTCGAGCCTGACATCGACTCACGCGCATTAATCTTTAAAAAATATTCACATATTGAATCAAGCAACTGAAAATATACTATACAACATGAAGGTTAACGAACTTTTGTATTAACTTCCCTTAGAAATAACTAACAATCACCTGTCACGCAAAGCATTATGGAAGCGATGGTTATGGTGTTGTCGAAGCATTCAAAATGTTTATGTGACTATTCAAGTGAAACAATGTTGCCGTTTTTTTAAGTTAATAGATATCAACTGTCGTAAAAATGCAATCAAGTAACTAGAACATGTCGAAGCTATCAAAAAGCCAACTATCGAACCAATATCTATTCAAATTGTCACGAATCGTTAGTAGGCAACGATGAAAGATTCCACATACGCTATGAATCATTATAGTATTGAGCCAAGTTGATCTGGTGTAGCATTCCTTCCCTTCAACATGGCATTTATCCCAGCTGTATAAGATAGTCGACGTGAAGTTTCTCGATTAATATGTAAGTCATTTATAATGCTTTTATTCTGACAACAGCTGGTGCTAACTGATTAGCTGGCACTCTGCATGTTATTAACATGTCGTTTAAGCTTTAGTTCTGATCCAGGCTTAGTTAATTTTGGTGGCGATCTAAATCTAACATTTAACAGGAAAAAATAGCAGTTTGAATATCAATTGCAATATAAAAAAGGGTCTATCAATTGACAAAAAGAACGCCAAGTGACAATGATAAGGTTCACCTGAACGACAACCATTCTAGCACAGGATTACCGGCTTTAGGTACTTTCCGATGTCTTTCCTAACAGAAAAATCCTAAATGATTTGGATCCGACCCGAGATGACGAAGCCAGGAGCCAGCGAGCTAGTCGATACCTAATAACGAACATGTAAAAAAACTTCAAGAAATGGCGAGAAGAGAAAAAAGTGTAACAAAAATTGATTGTGTTGAATGACATAGTGAGTAATAAACACGGACCTTCAACTATTTTTATGAACTTAAACTAGTTTGTAATCAATCAAAATCTTTAAATTTAAGCTAAGCTTTTTTCATAAACCCTTTCAAATAAATTAATAATCTAGTATATTTACATTAAAATTTATACAAACGAAAAATGATTGTAACATTTCAGAATTTTTTTTATTGCAATGGCCTAGACGCTGTCGTTTCATTCCTAAAATATTTTATAATGTCCTTTAACATACAAACGTTCTTTGACTTACATATATATTTTTAATTTTACAATTATAAATTGCTAAATGTTTTCCGAGATACCTACTCTACTCTGTACTATCAGACACAGTTAAAATAAAACTCAAAAATCTATACATGTGTTCAAATTCTCGTCTTGTTTACAATGTCATGATTTTATCTATAGAATTTTATTTGTAAATAAGTGTATGGAGATTACCGAAGAGTATCACTATGCTATTTTCAGTATATTCTGATGCCAGACACCTACGCGTTTGCGCCACCAATAGCAGAGTCAAAGACCTATAAATTATATTGTTAATACAATGTTTTGTATATTTTATGTTAAATGTAACCCAGGTTATCTCAGGTACACCATAGCAACGTTTACGGTTTACGCAGGCACAGACCTAATCAGATAATCCATAACTAATTTGTTTATATAAAATATGCAGCGTTATATTATCGTTAAATGTTGATTCAGATATGTGAATTGCACAACAATTATATAGTTGAACATTTATGTTCCAAAACTGTATTAATCTTATTAGATTAGATTAAAATTTTTTTTTTATATATACAGTCGCGTACAGTATCTTTGATATAAAGACTGCATGGTGTACTAAGATACCCATAATTCAATGATGTAACAGCTCACTGCAACCGCAAATAGGCACTAACTTATTTTCAGTCGTAATATAAATTAGATGACAAATCGTTAACAACTGGAAATATATATGCAGATATTCCAGAACATGACGCGGAAACTGGCACTAGCACTTATAAAATTGACGCTAAAATCGTTAAACCAAAGCGAAAACTGTTACAGTGTTATTAAAATTAAGGTTTAATTTCTTATTTTTACCGATTCTAATCTCTTGTAGAGAGCCTTGTTTCGCGAATGTTTTGCGGAACACTGAGCGAAGCGCGAGCTGGCAACGACACAAATACGACACGCTTTGTGTTCAACACAATCAAGAGTCATCATGGCGGCATTACCGATCAATCAACCTTGACAGGTGGTCATTTTGTTAATGATAAGCGTGAATATTTATTTATAACAAAATATAAACATAAATTCTCGCTTTCTGCAATATTTCTGTTTTCAATATCAACATAGCTAGTTTCCGGCGTACACATAATAATGTAGAAGACATTCATTGATTAAACAGATTTTTGTGAAAACAGATAACGTTATCTATTGATTTTTTAGCAATTAGTTTTATCGCAAATAGATTGAATTATTAATTAGCTAGGTATGTATGTATATATTTTGTTAGATTGTACCGTAAAATAGACATTTTTATGCAAAATATAGTTATTGATTTTATATATTCTATTCGAATTAGTCGATAATTAAATTAAAGAATAGGAAAACGGATAAACGGCAACGATCCCGCTTCGTTTCGATTGCGATAGTGACAATTTGTTAGTTGAATTGTCCCCCTGTACTTGGTTATCTTTAACTTGAAATTTGTAGAATTTTAGTAAAAAGAAATTTGCTATAAAGAAAGCAACAATGTTGACATAGTAACGCGGATCAGATAACGCATGAAGCATGATCACAGTTTTTCATTTGCTATCTATACGCATAACTAAACAACCAAGTCTTTAAAAAATCTGTATACGTTACAAAAAGATGAAATTATATACGAGTATGAATTAAATTCAGCGTGATGGATAATCTTCATTCTCTCCTATTTTTGAGCTGTTTCTTTATTTGTGGCAAAAAGTACATTGCCGTTTTATGCCGTCAATATTCAATATTTTATTAGTATCTTTATAATTGCGTACATTACTACTTGGTAGCGATAAATGGCGTTGGCTGAATCTGTCACATCCCTATATAAACAGTTGAATTGGTTTCTTTTTTATACTCCACCTGATGATAAGTAGTAGTAGAGTTCAAACGCAACTGTAACGGAAGTGTTCTGGATTAGCCTTCCTTTGTTTCATTACCGTCTATAATGCGATATTATATCTGCGTAAACAGTATGCGTGAAACAAATTCGATGACACTACATATACGAATTATTTTTAAACTATGTAGATATTTCCAAGTTCTGCCCAACCGATAGAGGTCAAATAATAAAATCTTCAGTTCGGATCCGTCATTTTGCTGTGTAATGTCAAGCTACGAGCCGTCAACTACATTTTTGTTTCTTGTATTACTATGTTCTTAATTTTTCTATTAAGATAACGTATTAAAATTTGAAAATGACAAGACTCCTGCTGAATGCTGTTAGCACTTAGCACCTCTGTAACTATGTCGATTGATAATGTTATCTTTAATCTACTTCAAGGCGATCATAATTTATAACGATTATACATATTATTAGACACCGCTAACCTTTTTATATAAAAAGGCCAGAAAATTTTTGATTCCTAAAAAAGAACGAACAATACGGAATGGTAAATACAATTGAGTGAACAGATGTAGGGTTAGTTTAAAATACTAGTCTCTTTGCAATATTTTTTATACAGGGTTTCAATCGTAATATTGCTCTTGACATTGTGGTTGATGTATTCACTGACTGAAGTACTAACATCAACATACATATTTGTATACGAGCATGTTATACATCCTTGATCAACATGAATACCCTCATTAAATTAAATTTGAAATAGCTTGGAACAAAACTATATTCATACTAACAAAAATGTTATAACGGTTTTTTACAATTTTATTGATAAAGAAATGTTTGAAATGAAAGGTAATATTTAGGTATTTATTATAATAATAACCGAGATTATTTGCCCGTTTATTTTCAGCTGCTGCTGGCTCAGACGTGTTATGAACTGAATCCGCGTTAAAAAACATTTTTCATTCGTCATTATTGGTCATTCACAAGGCTTATTTTTGAATTTGGAATTCTAAGAAGAATTATAATACCAAAAATAACCTTTGATAATATTGTGTGACATCTGTAGAATTGTTGCCATGATAAACACACAATCAAATATAATAAAGTAAGCCGTACCGTAATTTAAAACAAAAATTTCAATATCTAATAATTATTTCAATGTAATTAAAATAGCTTGTGAAATTAATTTAAAAGCTTAAGTCAAATATACATACATAATTTATCTGTGATATAATTTATTTGATTGTGAACAATCAAGACAAAGAAAATCAAGAAAGTATTTTTATACAATAATAAGAAAACATTGTGACGTAACGTTAAAGGTACACCTCTTGATATAATCGCTACGTTTTTATTTGGACTTATTAAAGTAACAGCCTGTGAATGTCCCACTGCTGGGCTAAGGCCTCTTCTCCTCTTTTGAGAAGAAGGTTTTGGAGCTTATTCCACCACGCTGCTCCAATGCGGATTGGTGGAATACACGTGTCAGAATTTCAGTGAAATTTGACACATGCAGGTTTTCTCACGATGTTTTCCTTCACCGTCAAGCACGAGATGAATTATAATCACAAATTAAGCACATGAAATTCAGTGGTGCTTGCCCGGGTTTGAACCCACGATCATCGGTTAAGATTCACGCGTTCTTACCACTGGGCCATCTCGGCTTTTTGGAGTTGTTAAGGTTCTATTAAATTTGATGTCTTTATTGTGTATATCTTTACTTAATGTTAATTGTACTATAAAAATAACTTTTTATTATCGACATTGATTTACCATTCATGAATTGTGTTCAGTCTTATTTAATTAGTTTGTATTGCACAAAATTAAATTTTATTTTATAGTAACACACAATTCATAAAGTGACCGAAATTATTAATTCGGCCTATTTATTTTTATACGTTCTTCGATAGCTTCGGTATATATAAGCTGGTTTTGATTTTAATTTATTTGATCGATTATATCTCGAGGGTCGTCCATGTTGGAAAAATGTTTACATTTTCGCCTATTTAAACTGTTGAGTATTATTATATAAAGTTTTGCCTATTATTTTATTAAATTAAGTAGGTGATTCCACGACAATTTGACATCATAAAATCCACCATCAAAGTGGTGAATCTCTTTAATCGATTGTGTCCCAATTAAGCAGCGCATTTAGAAGATACTATAGAATATAGATTAAAAGGATGTTAGCCACACCAAAACAGAGTTAGGCCTTCGGTTGAGAAAATCGAATCAAAAGTACCCAGCTGAATGAGGCACCTATTGTAAATAATATGTTTCCTGACATACTCTTCAAAAAATAAAATAACAATTATATAATAACGTCATATTTTATACAAGAAAATGTTATTGAATAGTGCAGTTCATATTCCGTTACGCACTCACGTACTTGCTTGAGCTTGAAGTTACCGAGATTATTTGAAAAAAAAAACAGTTTTTCATTTTTTATTTTATCGATTTTAGGCAGACTGTCTAATGGTGCGAGTCGCACCGTTAGGTTAGTCACCTCTTTGGTCAGCTGTTGTAGCCGTATTGATTTTATAACTCTGTTTACAAAAAAAGGCTCCGAGCACAATTCATTTTATTATTTGATTTTTTTGAAGTAATACAATTAAAATAAAGCTTGCAAATATAGTATGTATATGGTGTATAATAAAATAAATAAGATATTATTTAAACAAATAAAACAGTACATAAAGATCAGAAACTAACTATATTAATTGTTAGTAAATGTCCTTATAAATGTTCGTTAAGCAGATAAAACTATTTTATACAGAATAATAAAGAACTTAATTTATACGTGATAAATTGAACAAACTACGTTTAATCAACATGACAGTATTTAGAATCGAGACATGTCTTTGAATATTATCGTGTTTACTAACCTATTCTTTTGCTGAGATGTGGTGTGCTTCTCTCATTTTCTTCCTCTTCAACATCTACATCAAAAGAAAACGGAAAATTCTTTGTAGAGCCGACAAATCCGGCGGCCATACTATAAAAATTGACGCGCGCACATAAAAACAACCGCTCGTGGAGCGATACATTCGCTACTGGGTAAAGTAAGTCCGTGTAGTGTAGCAGACAGCAGTGCGGACGACGCGAGGCGCGGCGCAGGTCGCATTAAAGGATTCGAATATTTATTACATTATGTATGTGATCGAATTAATGGAAAATTTGCGCGTTATTTACCTGTAAACAGTGTCGCTCAGCGATCTCAATACGACATTATTTGTAAACTATAGTGGCGTTTTTTGTTTTTCAAAAACAATGTTTAATATGAATTAACGCCTATTGCTATTTGAAAACTATTTTCAAAATGCACTTTTCTGATATTGCGTTTGATGGATTCATACTTTTTTGGCAATATCTTCTTAATTAATTAATCGCTTTTGACGCGGCATTCGACGCGAGTTTAGGAAAAATACTGATTAGATTTTAGAGTCAATATCTTAACAACCGTTTTCTCATCTACACTTATTCCAGACGTGATGAGAACCATCCGAGCCCTTTCGGTCCAGTCCGACTCCGTCTACAAACTTTTCATGAAGTGACTAAATATCTAATTTCTGAGTTCTGTGACTGGCGTTTTGAGTTTTCTTGTCTAATTTAGTACTTACATTTAAATTATTTGACAGATATTTGATTAGGTACCACTATTATAAAGTAATTGGAGATGTTTGAAAAGAATAATGTTAATATGTTCTGTTTAATCATATACTTTTCTTATTTTGTTGTTAAACACAGGTAAACACTATGGTTAACCATTAAAACTAGCAAAGTAATTAGAGCTAAATTGTGAACAAAAACTCACATCATGGGTTTACGAGTTTCTAACTCACAGAGGAAGACTACTGGCTGAAATTCTGAATCAAAGAAGATGATGTCGTCGTAGAGTGCAATACAATACAAGTTTGTATTTGCCTATAAACAGTATTGTCACCCATAACCCTAAAATGTAGATCGTGAAGCTGCCTGGCAATAAAAACGTGGGTATATATAAATACCTATATAATAAGTTAGGTTGTTATTTATATAATAATTTACGCGTATAAATTCAAGTATGTAAATATAATCATTTACAAAACACAAATATCCGGCACTATAGCCTGTTTTAAAAGAATAATAGCAAAGCACATTTTAGGGAAATTGCTAACGTTCCCATTTATCCCTCCAATTAAGAGGTTAGGATCGAACTTGCGACTTTTTACATCACCATTGCGCCATCACCAGTTTTTATTATATATAACAAGCAAAATATTATTAATAGATGAAATTAAATACTACAATGTATATATTATCATTTTATTTTTGGTATACGCTGTAAAAAAATATTATTTTATAAATCTATACACATATATATATATATATGTTTTTTATACTGAAGACTACAGTAATTATATGTATAATAATAAAACAAATAGTCATTGGTGTGTTTACCTTTAATCCTACTCCGATTAGAATCGGTATATGTATACTTACTGTATCTTAAAATAATGTTGCAAATGTAATTTGCCTAATTCTACAATAAGCTCAAATCTGCAAAATAAATAAATGAGAGATAATTATCTTGAGATTTAACAAAAACAACCCAGTTAGTAATACATTTTTGAGAATCATCAAATCGACATATTTTATCCTGCTACCTCTATTAGCTATCACAATCGAGAATTTTCGCACAGGAAATTATGTCTCATCGAAACGAAGCTATTCACGAAGATTCAGCTTGATAGTAATTATTTTTACATCAAGAATCTGTACTACTACTTCTGAGCGTAGGGCCGGGATAACGTACCACGCAATTTGTAGGACAATATTACTGTTAAATTATATAAATATTAATTAAGTAAAAAAAAAGCTGGTTAGTAATCATTTTTGATGACCTCGTTATCGACGCATGTTGGAAGGAGGGGACTCTTTGATCAAATCATACATTTTGTAGGACAAATATTTTTTCGAATAATTTAGATACTTATCATCAGATTTAACAAAAAAAAACTAATAAATTTTTGAGAATCATCAAATCGACATATTTTATTCCTGCTACCCCTATTACCTACCACAATCGAGTTTTACTACAGGGAATTGTTGGGCGTCTCATCAAAATGAACCTACTCACGGAAAATTAGCTTGATAGTAAACAAGTGCAAAAATGGACCCTGGATCCTGGACTATAATAGGCCAGCGTTTGACCACTGTCTTCCCTGACAGATATTAGCCAAATTAGTAAATCTGACTTTGATCAGAGTTTCAGTAACCAGCGGTTAGTGTCTATAATAATCATATTAGTATCATCTTTTAAGCTACAACTAAACCGTCTCTTCTAGTGTATTATTGTCACTACACGTCTTTTCTCTTGTTTATTTAAATATCCAGCATAGACCCTACTTATGCGTAGGCCTGTGACGTTCTGTCAATACTATATACTCTACTATAATATATTAGAAACCATAGACAATTTAGTACTTTTTAGTGATATGTCATATTCCTAATAAAAGGATGGATAATATAGTCTAATTGATGAAGTCATCACGGATGCCACAATACGAATACGATTGACTGCCACCTCCGACATCCTGAGTATGATAGGAAAACGAGATTATACATCAGTAATGTTATAATTGTTACCACGGGCCTCAGTTGGTATGGCTACTCCACCGGGTGAATCTTAGCATTACCATTATCATATCATAGATAAATGGTAAAATAACAGAAATAACCTTTGGGTTAGGAGATTTTTGAGTGAAAATTTAAGATGCGTGATGTATTATTTTATACACACACAACAATAACTGTGAAAATGTAAATTTATTATCGTAAAATATACTAGATAAGTATATATTATATATAATCAATGTACTGTATGAAATGTGATTATTAAAGTAACTCTTCGAGCATTTCCTCAAATTGTAATAATAAATGTGACATGGAATGTTTTTTTACAGAAAGATAGTCTTCATACATTTTAAGTCCAAGTTCCTTATAAGTTTCCAAATTGTTTCCAGACTTCACCCATCGCGCATTCCATATTCCGTCGTTCGAAGTAAATTTCTCAACAAAAACTGCAATTACAACTGCTAACTCGTAATTGTTTTCACATGAGAGATATTTAAACTGTTCCCTGTCAATAACTCGTGCCCAGTGAAAAGTCCGTTGGCGTGCTGACTCAAACATATACTTTTTAAAGAAATAATTAACTTTATTCCATGAAGACGCCGTCTCCTTTGTATATAACGATTCAAAAACCGTACTGAAACAATCTGTTCTAGAAGCGATTTCTTGTAGCATACTTATAATTTCCATTCCATAATTAGATAAGTGAGACAGTACAGTAACTCTAAGTATATTTGTGATACCACCGGTGTAAGATAGCTCAGGAAGAGAGTTTTCTTGGCTGAGCCTGTAGTTAAGCATAAATGAGTTTATAACTAATTTTGCACACATTATTTGCGTTTTGCGCTCAAGTCGTCGAAAAGTTTTATAACTTTTTGTGACGCAGGCGTTACTCGGAGGTGAATACTTAATACGATCCATGCTAAATGCAACAGTACTAGGAAATGTATTCAGAAACATTTTGATAACATGTTGATACGACTTAGCGACCGTTCTCATTAGACTTAAGGCAGCAAAGCCAAAGAAATACTTTAGGTATATTCTTGCAGCTACATCAGAGTCCCATTGGTCGAGAAGTTTATTACAAGATATGCAAAAGGCAGCATTCTCCACTGGGCCATATTTAATATTTTCAGTACTAATTAGCTGTTTGTTAACAGCTTTTTTCCTAAACCACTCCAAGGTATTAAGCGGTGACGATGTACTTTTTTTTATTATATTTTCATTCGTGTCATTATTTTCATTTACTGACGATTTTTCGTCATTAACTGTATCATTATCTTGGTCATATGTACCAGACGTATCACAATCACTACATTTTTCATTTTCTTCATTCAAGTCATTAACAGAACTGCTCTGTGATATTTTTGTTTCATTGTTCTGCATATTGTTATTTATTTCAAGATCATCTTTTGGTTTCTGCTGTTGAGTAAGAATATTTTTTATTTCTATCTTTAATTTATCTTCCGGTGTCAAAAAAAATAGATTTCCATCCTCATTGTAATTATTTTTATCCCAAATTACATCTTCTGTGCCTAATGAATACGGTATTATTGCAATCACTGCAAAAACAATGTCTCTAGCATTTAAACCTTTTTGAACTTTGCCAGATAAATAAAAATTGAGGAATCTGTTTATGATACCTTTCTGAATAGTTGTATCTTTAACTATAGCAGGAAAATCATCTTCTAATGATAATCGAATACACATTTTGTCACTCCATTCATCTATCGTCTCGTCGTCGAGCAGTCGAAACCGTTTATCACTTTCAGTATCGTTGTCCATAGTTTCGAAATCTGTAATACAATAGAATATAATATGATTAACACAAAAAATGTTTTTAAAATTGCCTATGAATTTTGAGGAGAAGGTATTTCACCACATTGCTCCAATGCGACTATATGATATATATGATGGATAATGAATAATTATTATTTTCATTTTTTTTCTATTATTTATTTCTATTTGATATTGTCCTTGTAAACTTTTACCACCAGTTCGTATATTCAAAAAATATAAAACTAAGAGTAATAATAGTAGTAACTGTGTAAACCCTGTTCCAATCGAAGGAGTAAAGATTAACATACTTTAGATTTACATATTCCATGCGAATTGCTAATAACTCTGCCATATTACGCACTATATACAGCATTGAATAATATATCTTTATTTATAATACAATACTATTTTACTGAAATCCTTATATCCAATTTAATTTTACTTAAAGTTTCGATAACAACTTCGCCGACATTAAGGACAATATTTTTTCGAGAACCCATAATGAAAATCATAGATACTTCAAAATCTCACGTGATTTCGCGTCAATTCAATGCCAATGTTTTTTATTTAGCTTTACTTCTCTTGTGGTTGGATTAGACTATATTGACTGCATGGGCTATGTAAGACTCTCTGGGATTCTGGAATGGGAGATCTGTGATAAGTTTAGCTATCTTTATAAACTTATATTTCTATGTATGATTGTCTCGTATGTGTCAAGCCATTCTGAATGAGTTGAAAATTTCAGTTGTTATTGTTAATTGCTTAAAGATTTCTAGAAACATTAAATTTATATGACTCCCTCAATGTTTTAGGTTCAAATAAAAGAATCACAATAGCAGACGGAATTTTAAAATTGGCAGTAACACCAATGATGTGTCTCGGAAACTACATAGAAGTCATTGATCCTGTGCATGAACTCACTCTAGAATTGCCTTCCGATCACATTATTTAATTTTAATTTCATTATTCACGCAACCACTGCAATTTTTTTAAATTAAATTATGGATCTGTTATCTAGTGTGTGGCAATAAAAAAAACCTTCTTTCAATTTTGAAGTTATGTGATGTAAAAATTTATATAAACACAAAAGTATCATATTTATATGACTCACAGCTTACTTACCAGTTCATATTACAACAAATGTAATGCACAATTTATATTTTATCAAGTATTTAAAACAAATAATTTCAAATTAATAACAAATACTTCGGCTCATCTGATACATATCACAAAAAGTTAGTTTAATAAAAACTTCATTGAAAACTAAAAAGATTATATAATTAAAGTTTACAATATATATATATATATATATATTACAATATACAAGTAATATATTTATTACTTTATACAAACAATTCTCAGGTTGTTGTCACCTCAAATTAAGATTTGAATGTGCATTGATAGACAGAACACAACACAATACTATGCTCAAACTATTTTGTAGATATTCAAGTATGTAGTTTTTTTACTTAATTGTATTTGTTCTTTGAAAAAAAAAATGTTAATTTTAATAGTATTTGCAAACATATAAATAAACATTAATGGAATTAATTTATTTCATAGTTAAAAATGAAGTAAGTATATATATGTAGTTTTAGTATACCTAAAATTTGAGATTCGTTTAATTAAAAAATAACAATTGCTATTCATTTTTAGATTCCATTTATAGATAAACCAAGTCACATAAATGTTTCTTGGCCATTTATATTGTAGACAAAAGATAAGTCCGGCTTTGCATATTTACTATAAGAAACATACTCCTTGGATTTTAACATAATTTTGTTTCATTACAATCAGTTCACAATATTTACAATACTAATTATAGCTTTTGATTACTTTTTCAGATTATTTTATAATATCATAATACTTTAACAAATATACCAATTTATTATTTTTTAAGTTATAAGAGTGTGCACATTGTAACATGTATTATGTATCTTTTTGTCTGTACTCAAAGTTTATGTTAAATATCTTTAAAAAATATGAATGTCATAATAAACTCCAGAACCAGCTGTGTTCTTTTGTTGACATTCATGCGGATTCAATTCAAAACTTTAGGAAGTATGTCAATATCTACTTGAATGGTAAATAGTTAAGAGTATCACATTTGAGATACATATTTTTAATAATTTTTTTTGTTAAGTAATCCTTTTTTAAGTTGTATTTTATTTGTATTTATGAACTGTTTTCCATTTTTTAATAGCATGTTGAGTTTACTTGTAATTGATCTCTACACTTAGATAATAAGTTTGTGTTTATTATTTCTATAAATGTATTAGTGTAAGGGATTGTAAGTAAGCCTAATAAATAAAATAAACATTAGTCTTTAATTATTATTTAAAAAATATATTTTGGATATTATGAAATTTATTTGAAATCTTTAAAATTTTATAACAGTTAGCTACAGAATTACTAAAATATTATTGGATTACATATTATTTTGTATGTTACAGTGTTGTAATAAACAAAACAATATACAGCTACATACTCAACAAAAATAAATTACACTTACCTTCCTTTTTAAATGATTTGATCTAGTAACTTACTATCACAGAACACTTTTACACTTGGTTACTATGATCAACAATCGTCACAATAAGTCTAAAAACACATTTGTATAGTTGTATACTAAGACGTTTAAAATAGAAAATTACACCTCAATTATTTTATATTTAAATTATTTCTGGTTGTTCTAATCAATTTCATTAAATTCGTAAAACTTTGAATGAATAGTTATGCGGAAAATCCCAATCAAAGACAACAATATCGGTAAAGAATAGACCATTAATATTATGTGTATTCATTATCTATTCACGAATTTCTTCAAATAAATATTGCTTAGACTAAAAATTTCTTTTTTTTTCAATTAAATTAAAACTACATATACTAAAAATTAAAACAGAAAAATAAAATATTAGGAAAACATATGAGTCATATTTTTATTGATAATACTTGATATTTTTTTAATTGGTGACATTACTTGACAGTGTGACCAGATTTATTAATTTCTAATTTTTGGAAGATTACTATAAATATATACTATAGGAATTTATAACAGATATTACCACGGTCGTGTATAAGTCCGTGGATATTACTATGAAAAAATATATTTAAAAACTGTGTTGTGCCAACTTATCCATGTACGAAATTTGTTGTTGCAATCAAAAAGACCTACTACTACTAATACAAAATGAAGGTGCTTTCACCACCTTTTTCCCTGATAAAAGTATGCTCAAATTGACAGTCAAAAATACTCGTGTTAGAAATATATGTAAACAGGCTTTTACTGAAAGTTGACTTCCACAGCATAATGTGAAGTTTGGAAACAAATAAAAGTCATATAGTTTAATCAGGCTTTAATTACACATTTAATATGTGACTTGATTGACTGTTTTAAATCTAATTTTTTATTTATTTTATGGTACAGAAATTCACTTCTTTGGAGCTTGTTCATCAATGGGGTCTAGAGTTGGTTCTTGGAAGTTGAATGAGGGGAATGAAGTCATGTCCACTCCTTTTCCACCTCCAAACTGACGTTCAAGCTTTTCCAGTTCAGTTTTCAACTCTTTCTCTATTGCTGGGCTTGGTTCTACCAATTTACCGCCACTGCAAAAAAGAAATTACTGCTATAGGCATCTACAATCTACATCTTACATCTTAAATAGACCAGAAATAAAAATATGTAAATCCTCCCAAAGAGCAACAGATATAATATTACCTTTATAGGGTAAGACAGTGTTTATAATACATTAATTAATGTTAAAGGAATATGTTTTTATGCAATTTACACAGTTTAGAAAATTTACATCCCATGCCAGCCAACATGTTCTGTAGTGGAAATGTATGGTGAAAACAGCATTGAACTGTCTCCTGCTGCTGTTACTTCATATGTTTTTATTAATGATAAAAAATGTAATTAATTTCAAGCTTTGATAATCCTTTATATTCGTTGGCCTAATATCATTGTGGTCATGTCTACTTCATTTGCATATTTTTGTAATATTATATGTTGGTTATAAAAATAATTTTATTAATTATTAATAAAAAATAATTAATAAAAAAATATTAAGTCAGCATTAGAAAGTGTTCTTTTTGCTGAATTATACAATATGTAACAAAAAATATAACAAAGAAGTAAATGGTGCTGGCTATGATTTAATTTAAATTTTCTGCTTTTTTATTTATTATATTAGTTGTATTGTTATCATTTTAAGCAAAAGTGATAACAGAATGCTTTGACTATTTTTTATAGCCAACATTCATTAAATATGAAAAAAGAATTTTGATTTTATTGGAAAAGGGTTCACATTTCATGATGGTACTTGTGATTAATTTTTACAATAAAAATTTATATGAATTAAAAGTATTGACATTTGTATTTTAAATACAACAATTATACTATTTAGCATGTTAGTAACAGAATAAATGTACATTTAGGAAATTTTTGAAAAAACCAAGGCCGATTAAATATTTAATTTGTCTGAGAGATAAATTATTAAGTCATGTAATAAGGCATTTTTTATATACAATTTTTTTAAACTCATTAATCTAAGTTTGTATTTATGATAAGCGAATTAATTTATGTCAAAAGAAGCTAGGAACACGTATACTTACGCGCTCTTCTGTTTGTATTCTCTAATTTTGTCTAAAAAGAGTTGCTGTATAGGGTCATTGGCCTTTTGTGCCGCTGCTAGGTTCCTGGTGACCACTACTGAGGTACGAGCTGCCCGGAGGCCGCCGAATAATGATGAACTGAGCATCTGAAATTCAATTTAACAACCTACAGATCAGTTACATAACTTCAGTAGAAATGATTTTTTTTGTGTTATAATTGATTTCCTAAATTTATTATATTTTAAATAAAAAGTGACATAACAGTTATTGTATGAAATGAACAGAAATAAATTTTACATAACTAACCTTTAATATTTTTTAGATATAATGGAAATATGTATATTGACAGCTCGTCTCGGGCACACAAAATCCGCCTATAACGTCACTGTCAAGTTGCCCTGGTAGATAATGCGTATAGATAATATCAATATTAAGAAATATATTAGACTTAGAATTTTTATCATTACTTAAAATTTAAAAGTTATTTTAATTTTTAATCAACTATTAATAAATATCATGGAAAACTTTTTACATAGTTGTATATATATTATACATTATTTATGAAAATATGTACAGATGATTTTCGCTAAGTGGTAATACTAACAGGTTTTAAAAAAAAAGAAGCATTTCGCGCCATTTTGCTTTTAAAATTATTGAAGAAACCTTAATAGATATTTTATTGATAAAACTACAAAATAATTCCTGTTGTGTCAATAACATCATGGAAATTGGAGATATAGGTAAAGTTGCGAACAGAAAGAGAATGAACGTAGAAGTCGAAAAACTTCGCGAAAAAGTTTCCAGAGAAACTACTAAAATAATAAAGCTGAAGGTAGTTTTCTTATTAACGTGATTTTATAAACTTGAAATTATTTTAGAATCAAGTAAATGTTATGTATTTGTATGATTAAACTGAATAATAATGTATTGACAAAATATAGATAGATACAAGAATTTGATATAATATAGGTGGCTCAAGACACAGCGTACTGGGATTTAAAGGAAAAGTTGCAACAAGTTGAAGGCAACCATGAGCGGCTGCAGCAGAACATGGTGGAGGTTCAAATGCAGCACGAGACGATATCCGGACAGTATCAGGACGAACTGAGACTGCGTCCCGACACATTGAACAAGTGTGTTCACTGTCACAAGTTTAATAAAAACTTTAGCATTTGAATTCAATTACTACTTACAAAGCACTGTTAAGCCTTAAATCGCTTCTTGCTCATACCTGTTACATAATTATTTTATTAGATTCTAAAGTGGCGAATTTTTGACACCGTTCAATATTTAATGGGTTTTATTAATCCGTACCTTCTAGTTCCGAATCGATTATTTTATTAAATACTTAAGAAATATATTTTCTTCTAACTTTTTTGTATGTTACTTTATCTCTTAATGAATTCGAGGACGACAACGCACAATTTAGTGCAGGATTTTAATATAACAGAAGTATTATAACTAAATTATTTCCGTAGGCTGAATAGTACTCGTGAGATTTGTGAAGTCCTGGAAGATTATAGCGAGCGTTTGAAAGATACACTGTCTAGATGTAAGGTTGACCAGGCCGCTCTGTGTGAGGCGTACCAGAAGTCTGGACAACTTGTTCGGGATATCAAGCATAAACAGATGCAAGTGGATGAGAAGAATCGACAGGTTATTGGTGGACTGGAGGATAAGGGTAAGGTCGCCTGGTGTACTCTAGACGCAATGAACTATCGTATCACCTTTAATTGTTATTCGGATTTTAATTTTTTTTTATCAGTTCGTTCTTTGTCGTCTTAATTAATTTATTGGTAAATAGCTTCGCTTTAGTGTCTTAAATAAAATAAATTTATTACAAATGGATTGCACTAAAATCGATTCCTTACACGCTACTATAAAATTAAGAAATTTATACTACAACTCTTACATCAAAATATACTTGCGAGCAATTGAATCTCTATTTTACAAGATTAAATTCAATGTGACCACCGATTCAGAATGTAGATGCTACCGATAAGAACCGGCAAGAATCTTACTAATTACTCTTTTCCAACAATTTAGTTACATATTGTAATTAAACACAATTAAATTATTATAAATAACTTTATAGTTAAAATGACGAGCGAGCACCAAAAACAGATGTTACAGCTGTTCTCCGCAACGAAGCAGCAAGCGGACTCTGATATATCTGATCTAAGGAACAAGCTAGAGGCCACCCGGAAGCACAGGGAGGATCTCATGGGCAATGTCAATGAATTGAATAGGAAACTTGATGTGTGCAACTTTAATATCGAAAAGGTTATATATAAAATAGCTCGATTGATACTTATATTATACATTTATAGTTTTGTCCTCTTAACCGATTTTGGCCAAGACAGCCACACTTTTTGTTCAGAAAAGGGTAAACGGGAATCTAAATTAACACTGTCTCCCTCCTCACACGCGGTCAGATACTCCCTTTTAATATAGAGAAAAAAAACATTAAATCGTTATTGTATTATTGTTATTATTAGTCTTTGAATACATCTATATACTATTAAGTTATTAATTGACCCTCAGTTAACTGATATAGACATTACTCACACGTAGCCTTGAGGCGGACTGTCAATAGACTAGCTGTGCCCGCGAATTCATCCGCGTATAATTAATAAAAATATAATGAATAAAAATCAACCTAGAACCTTCCTCGATAAGAGGACTATACAACACAAAAATAATTTTTAAATTCGAACCAGTAGTTCCTGAGATTAGCCGGATCAAACAAACAAACTCTTCAGCTTTATATATTAGTATAGATATCAAGATGAGATCATAGACAATGTTTAGTACTTTTTATAGTTTTGACATATTCCTAATAGTTATGTTTTCGTACCGACTTTTTAGAAGGATGAAACAATTTCCAATCTTCAAAGAGACATGAAGCAGCTGATCCAAGAGTTTCAGTCTCAGAGCTCTGAAGCCAAGAACACGTTGATGAAACAGGAAAACGAGTAAGACTAGCTATTAGCCATACAAAGCTATTACAGCTCAAAATAAATATGCTTTTTTTATTTTTTGTTAGCTATACCACCGAGTGTAATATAATACAAAAACTACCATTAGTACCAGCACATTGCTGGCTTAAATTGCTGTATATGTAAACAGACTTAAGTGAAAACATTTGATTGTAATTAACAATCCATAATTAGTTTTTTTTTGGGGAAACGTATTGTATTTCAATAGGTTGCCTGTGTCTACTCTTGTCAATTATCATTATCAAGAACTGATATTTAAATGTATAATATATACAATAATATTACCAGACACAAATAAAATATACATAACATTACTTTACAAGTCTTAGGGAAGCTCTAGAAGCAAATTCTTCGCTGAAAAAAGCGCTGAACAATCAAGAGCAGTTCACTCAAAGTATGTGTGAGAAGAATAACAGCTTGCAGAAGAAGCTTATATCGCTGGAAGAAGACCAGCAGAAAACTTCGTCTGTGGTTACCGGGCTTAAAATTAACCTCGAGGTCTAGCTACATTTAGTACTTATTGATTAATTTTTTTTTTTTTTTTTATTGTATAGGTTGGCGGACGAGCATATGGGCCACCTGATGGTAAGTGGTCACCAACGCCCATAGACAATGGCATTGTAAGAAATGTTAACCATCACTTACATTGCCAATGCGCCACCAACCTTGGGAACTAAGATGTTATGTCCCTTGTGCCTGTAATTACACTGGCTCACTCACCCTTCAAACCGGAACACAACAATACAAAGTACTGCTGTTTTGCGGTAGAATATCTGATGAGTGGGTGGTACCTACCCAGACGAGCTTGCACAAAGCTCTACCACCGAGTAAATATAGCTTTAAGATAAACTCAGTGTATTTGGAATTTTGTTTTTAATTGAGATATTTTTAAAGATTGATTAAAATCAAACTTTTCCAATATTTAGGAAGCTAATGCTATGTTAGAAAATCTAAAGAATGACATCGCTGCTTTGATCGATGAAAAGGAACGCTTGATAAATGAAAAAAACCAAAAAGAACAGGTAAATAAGCTGTAAAATAATTATTGGTATTTTTCGTACTAAAATGCAACCTCGCCTCTTGGACCTAATGAAAAAAACAATGATACATATTACCTTCATTTAAATACAAGCAGTAATAGTGTATGCAGGATATATGATACAAAAACAGATAATCAAATGTTGGTCCTTCGAGCCGGATCTAACAAGCATTCAATCATTATCACAATATTTTAGGGTTTAATTAATTGTCAAGAAGAAATAGAAAAACTAAATCAAGAAATAATTGATATAAATAAAGAAAAAGATGAAGTAAAATGTCATCTTAATGATGCGTTTGAAGAGTCTAATGTAAAATCCGTCCGCATTGAAGAACTCACGGCTAATATTCAAAGCTTAATGAAAAATATTGAGGAAATCGAAAATACTTACAACATTTTTCGGCAAGTTATTATAAATGCTAAAATTTTTAATATTTTATTCTTTGTAAAATTCTAATGGTTTTCAAGATTTTTTTCGTATAACAGAGTATCATCCGAAGAGAAAGTTAAAGAGTTATCTGGTGTCATTGAATCTCGAGACAAAGAGTTGGACTCCAAAGCATCCACCATCGCACAACTGATGTCGGAACTGAAGACCAGTACTGACGTCAGGTCCAAGCTGGAGACCACTTTGCAGAAGGTCAGGAAGGAGATAGATATTGAAAGAGACAATGTGAAGGAAAAAGAGAGGAAGATGAACGTGAAGATTGAACAGCTGGAAACTGTCGTCAGAGTAAGTTATTCTATATGATTATATTCTATTTTCGTAATTTCATTAATAGACTTTCATTTATATTTTGTTAACGTTAACTCCTTGATTTCAGGATAAAGAAGATGAACTTTCAAAACAAATGTCCATAATTTTGGAGATGAGAAACGAGAAGGTATAAAAATAAATCATTTTGGAAATATTTATCGATCTGCGTTTTGTTACCTTATTATGTCTTGGGCCTTCTTACTAAAAGTAATATGGTCTGTGTCAGGAACGTCTCCAAGAGAAGATCCAGGGCATGCAGAACACGATCGATAACATTCAGAAAGAGTTGACCGGCCGACCGGCACCGTCCGCCACACGCCTGGAGCCCGAGCTCGATGATAACGCCGTCATGCTCACACCTGGATCTAAGGTACACTGTCCTCGATGAGATGTACGCTCTATGCATAGCTTTGTTTTACTTAACCGGAAGTGGAAATGCTTAGTGCATGCATCATTATTTATTTTAGAAGAGTCAGCAACAGAGCTCTCCTATCATCCAGAAGACGCAGTTTGCGATGCCGCGCCAAGAACCTAAACTGGACAATATGCTCTTTAACTTGTTCAGCGACAGCAGCATGGAAGGAGACACGCTCGATGTGAATTATCTTTTATTTAAATCTTTTTAGTATTATAAATATGTATATATGGAGTCCTAAAATATGTTTAGTGGTACAGATTCGTTCCAAGGCCATTATGTTTTAGAAATGTTTGAATTGATGGACCTATTATTAATTAATTTAATTCTTATTATTGACTGATGTCAGGCTTCGGAAGTAAATCGTCGCTTCGCAGCAATGTCTCGAGGTGAACACGTATCACCGATGCCGCTGGGAGCGCTCAAGCGCCGCAGTGGCGTGCCAGCAAAGTCTACATATAAATTTAAACCTCCAGCACAAGATGGCGACGTAATACATAATATTTATACGAACATTTGATATTATAAAATATACTCAATAAGTTTTAATATACAGGGTTATTTGTAACGAATCAAGAACCTCGCCGGACTAGATAGCTAACACCATAAGCGACAACTTTTGTTCTACGTTTTTTTATAATTTGTTATATTTTATTATCATACAAAAATAAATATTAATTTAATATCTTGCTTAAATTTTTATAAATCTACGCGCATCGCAAATATTACGTAAACAAGCCCCTGCGAAGCGCGGGGAAGGATATTCCAATATCGAATACACAGAAATGGTGAGAATGCTTGCTCGGTGTGATGACAATGTGTCGAAAGCCTGCCGCCAATATGCAACAAGGTTTCCAAATGTACCTACACCAAGCCGTCAGACGATGTTAGCTGCCACGCAGCGACTACGGGATTATGGACAGTTCCATCACAGGATATAGGATACTGTTCGTACCCTGAGACACACAGTAGGTGATCAAGAAGCGATCCTGGAGTTCTTTGAGGCGAATCCCGCAGCGAGCACAAGTGACGCGGCGTGGCGGTTCAATGTGTCACAATACTTCGTGTCATTCACAATGAAGGCAAATATCCATTCCACCTTCATCGTGTTCAGGAACTCACCGAACCTGATAAACCTGCACGAGTGACTTTTTGCAACTGGTTGCTTGCTGAAAGGCCTACAATTCTGTGGACTGATGAAGCTAGGTTGTTTTCTACCTGGACTTGTTGGAAGCGGAGTAGTCATGGCTTGTTCACAATGAAATAACACAATAGCGTTAGCGTAAATTTTCGGTATTGATAAGCGTGCGTCACAACCGTCAAGGACAACACTCGACGTCAGACAAATGCGGCGAGGTGGGTCGTGGGCGAAGGCGGGGCGAGCTGCCCCCCGCGCCTCGCCTCTGGCCCAGATGGACATGAACTCGCGCGCATACTATAGGTTAGTATTATTATTATTAGCAGGGCAAGCGCGCGCGAGTGCCTCGTCGTGCTTTCGTTTATGAATGAAACATAGACATAAAAATATCACGACAATACAACGAAAATTTGTAATATCATTATTTTGTTATATATTGAGTTATGTCCGAACTCGTCGAACAAAAGTTGTTGCTTAAGATGTTAACCATCTAGTCCTGCGAGGTTGTTGATTCGTTACAAATAACCCTGTATACAAACACATTAGGTGCTATTAATATCATTATTACTATTTTCAGCGTTCAATTTCTCTCTCTCAAGTTAAAAGTGAAATGAAAAATAAAGAGCGAAGTTTTTTCAAAAATAAGAGGATTGAAAATAAAGCTAAAAAATTGAAATGAATTGTTTCATAAAGCTTCACATTAGAAATTTGATTATTTTTTTGTTACATTGTTTTGTATCCACTTGCTTCATTATAAAAATCTATTCAAATAAATAAAAAAGATATGTTTTTCACGTTCTCGCTAATTTTATGTTAAATATAATGAAATAAATAAAGCAATTCATTTTTGTTTCATTCTTATCCCTTTCAAATCCTTGTAAAATAATAATAACAATCATTTATATTGTCAGACGTCTACAGCAACACTCTTTTTGACAACTGACTGACAACACGAGCGAACGTCAAAGTCAAATTAGTTCTCCTGAAATGTGAAATATTGTTGTTTGTAAACGAAATATATATTATTATTCATACAACATAATATCTAACAAGAAATCATATATTACGTGATGACCTAAAGCTATAAAGTGTTATTGCTTAAAGTAGAAATCAAGTGTTTTTTTTACCATGGAGCGTGGTAAAATGTCCTCAACCGGCCGCGGCGGCAAGAGCAAGGCTCCGCAGCATCCTCAGGATATATTTGCGTTAGGCAGTAAATCTACTGTAGTCGTATCCAGGGACTCAGAGAAAAGAAACATACATAAACCATCTACGAGTAGTAAGTTACAACCCACAGCATATTCTGAGGATGTCTATTCTCTGTCGTATTAAAATCAATCTTAATATATAATATGAAGGATACTTTTCCTTATTTTAAATTATAATATAAGTAATGTCATTCTTTAAGCTTATATTTAAAGAGTTAGTATTTCTGATATATTGTTTCACTGCTTCGTTAGTCTAGTGGTTACATGTAAGGCCGCAGACCCAGTTCCTGAGTTCAATTTACATGTTCGGCCAATAAAAACTTCTCAGTAGAAGCCCAGAGTCTGAAATTGGTCTAGAGGACATTATTATTTCTGATATAATTTCCATCATTTGATAAAGTGTATAACTTTTGAACAATTATTAATTAAAATAAGCAATTATTATCATTATTGTAGTAATAATAAAATTTATAATTTATTTTAAGTTGTAAGGAGTATTTGAAAAATTATTTCTTGAAATAATAATAATCTAATCGCAAATCTGTAGGTGTTGCAGAAAGAAAACGTGAAACAACCGGTTTTGGTAGTCAGCCTCCAAGCAAGAGGGCAAGAATAGGTTCTCCTGCTGAAGCTGTCAGTGGCACCTCTTTAGAAGTTGATCCTGTGGATCTTGTTCCTAATGTTCTACAAGCATTGGACACACACAATTCTGATAAATTGGTATCTAGACAATAACTTTAACACACTTAATTCAATTAAAAATATAAATCAATACAATTTAATTACATTATGTATATATTATATATATTTGCTATACTCTTCTGTGGAACTAAATCGAGAGATCCTTCTTAGTGATAATGATACCTTTATTAATTTTTAATGTTAAAAGTCTTTCTATAAATATTTTATTAAAATGTTTATGTTTATTAAAATACAATAAGAGCCTTTAATATTTTCAGCTGGGTCTGTTAACCGGCTCCATAAGACTTCTTAAATCTCAACGCTCAAAACCGGACCCAATACTTTGTATGAGCATGCTCTATTTGACTAAAATTCGTCCAAATATGTTTGCTCATGAGACAGTAACACAGACTCTGTGCACACTGTTAAAGAGAGAACAGGGTGCAGCATTCAAAAGCAAAGGAAATCCACTGGTTTTTGTACTGGCATGTAACATGTTGTATGCTGGACATAGAGATGGTAACAATTGGCCAGATACATTTATAAAGGTGAGAATTTACATCATATTCATTATTATTATTATACTTGATAATAAAGCAATTACATAAAAACGAAATAAAAAGAAATTATTTACCGAAGAGCAATTTTTAATTGCATATATAGCATGCCTTTTAGCTTTGCTTAGTTTACTTTATTGCACTAAAGGTACAATACCCGTTCTGGTATTTAAATATTAAATTGTTGCAATTCTAAAGTTATATAAATTTATTGTATTTTTGAGTTTTTTACTTATATTATTATATAAATGTTTTAGTTTGTTTTTAGTAGCGATTAAGATAAGTGAAATTGTTTCTAGTAGTTACAATTCTTATTTAACTTTCAATATATTAATTTTTCGGAATGACATTACGATGCATTGGAATTATAAGCCAGTCGAACTTTATCGATCATTATTTGGTAAATGACTTAAAAGAACCCAGAAGAAGTAATAATTATAATAATAAAATGCTATCACATTTCACTGTGCTTTTTTCAGGTATATATAGAAGATGCTCTTAATGAGCGTTGGTGGGTGGACTGTTCCTGGTGTAAATGCTTGGTGGAGAACATTGTTACAGCATTTGGTACAAAGCAGCCAGCTGCTCATCTAATTCCCAGTGACAACGCACTAGGTAAGATTAAGTGGATTCACATATGTATGTATTAATATGGGAAGGGTTGTACATTTTTCAGTATTTTTTATAATAGGCCTGTAGAATAAATAACCTTTGAAATTAACTTATTTAACTCTCTTATTAATCTGCTATAAATTCGTTTCCACAATGTTGGACCATTGACAATACTAATATCTGTATATTCATTTTTTGTGCAAGTGTTTTGTTCACATGATCAGTAGTTGTAACAATTTCAAAGATGGCGCTCTTCTCTTCACTTTGGTTCCCTTGATTCACAACAAATATATTTCATTTTGGAAAAAAAAAGTTTCATCTTTTTGATCATTTTATTTACAGTCATGCACTATTTTCTGAAAGTAAACAGGTAAAAAATTAAAAATATCATTAGTCTTTGAGATTAGGGATAGAAAAAATAATATTAAACAATATTTATCAGGTACAATGTCACCATCTGGTTCAGGGTCCCCACTGATGGGGAGCAATGAAGATGACACTGACAACACTGAGCTTGAATATTCAGTATTCCCGAGGTAAGAAATGACACCCTTCTCTTGTATTCTAAATTTTTTTGGCACATGTCCATCTGCATACACACATGATACCATGTATGTATGCAGTACCCTAATTAGTGCCCAAACATAGCTTTTAGAGGCTTGGTCAGTTATAAATACAACTTTTCAGTTTCATGTATTAGTGTAGATTATCATATGTAACGGTACCACTTGACTTTCACACACGTATGCAGATACTCCAGTAGCTACGAGACTGTGGAGGCGCTGGTGCTGGAGGCGATCAAGGAGCAGATCCAACGACGAGCCGCGCCCGACGCTATCGGCAAGGGTTTCCTCAAGCTGCTCTCTGCCACATGTGGCTTTCCCGAGGTCAGCTATGTTTGGTCATTTGATTTCAGAAATTAAAATTATCTTTTAGTTAATTCTGTTAATTACAAGTGTATCTCTTGAGGGCCTAAATATTTTGACCGTGCGCTCGCAGATCCGCATGATCGCGGCGTCCCGGCTGGAGGCGTGGCTGCACTCGGGCAAGCTGTGGCGCGCGGCGCAGGAGCTGCTGGCGCACGTGTGCGCCAACGCGCACGCCGCCGGGCCCAGCGCCGCGCGCGACCACGAGGTGCTGGCGCAGCTCGCGCGCATGCGCCTCAAGACCAAGCCGCTGCAGGCCGCCTACCAGGCCTGTCTCAGGTGCGCCCCGCCGCCGCTCCCGCCGGGCCGGCCGCGGCGTCCCGCTGACGCGAGCCCCTTGTTGTAGGGAGATGGTGTCGGAGAGCCCGGCGCTCCTGCGCAGCGTGGTGACGCACACCATCTACAACGAGCTGTCCAACGTGCGCTCGCCCAACAACATGGCGGTGCTGGCGGCGCTCATCCAGGCGCAGCCGCAGCTCGTGCCGGCCGCCATGGCGGACACTTACCAGGTCCATCACCGACGATCTTACTACACCCAAATTATAGCAAATTTATAACTATTAACCGTCATAGTTATGACGATCAAAAACTCGAGTAGTGTGGCAGATGTGACATTGATGTGACACATCTGTGCCGCTAGCTCAGTATCTCTTTCGAAGTATCGACGATAGTGTTGGTGCACAGGAGTTGGTGGTGCGCACGGAGGACTACCTGCGGCCGCTGCGCGCGCTGACGCGCGAGTGCGTGCGGGCGACGCGCTCCGACGCGCAGGCGCTGCTGCCGCTGGCGCGCGCACTGGCTCACCCGCCCCCCATCGATCCCCCCGCCGAGGTCAGCACCGAACCCTCCCCGCCCGCTCCCCGCTTGCGACATGCGCCCGTGACGTGCCCGTGTGTGTGCAGGTGCGCGAGCGCGCCTTCCAGTCGCTGGCGGACTTGTTCTGCCTGTGCTGCCTGGTGACGGCGGCGCACAGCAAGCACGCCAGTGACTACCGCTCGCAGCTGTGTGCGCTGCAGCAGCAGGCGCTGGGCTGGCTGCTGGACACCGCCGTCGCCGTGTACCGGCCGGCACGGCACGACTGCCTGCACGTGCTCAACAAGGTAAGCGTGAGCAGAGCGGTGCGCGTGGCGCTCAGCTTTCGGAGCTGCCTATAATGATACGGAACCGGAACGTGCTCAGATAATGTTCGTGGAGCCGGCGGAGACGTACAGCAAGGTGGACAACTGGCCGCCGGAGTCGGAGCGCGCGCTGACCTACCGGCTGTGCTGCGAGGCGCCGCTGCCGCAGAACACGCTCCTGCGACTCGTCTTTATCGGCCTGTCGAAGGTCAGCTCATCATAATTAACTCTATTGTGGATATTAATTTGAAGGCAGAAAAATTGCGAATTTGTATATATGCTTATATACTTTATCCGCACCCGTAGGATATCCCCGTGCCGCCGACGGAAGTGTTCGAGCTGATAGAGCAGCTGGTGCGGCGCGCCTGCGCACTGCCGCCTGAGGATCAACCCCTGCAGGTGGACAAGCTGGAGATTGCAGACTACATATTCCAGCTGTGCCAGTTCCACCCACCAGATAACATCACCTTACCGGCCGGGTACGAAGATATACTTTTATACACAGTTGTTCCTTATTTAAATATTTTCATTTAACGTTACTAGTTTGTACTGTGTCGGTTAAATATATTAAACCAGCAATCAATCGATTCAGCTTTGTTTTGTTTTTCGTTAATTCGTCAAAGATTTATTTATGTTTTTAATGTCTAATTAGCCTATAATTGATATATATATCGTGACAATAATTTTATTTATGCAATAACAAATATTTTTCTAACTGGCTTCCTATTTGATAAAATGTTTCACTCACTTTTGGTAACCATTTATGGTGATAATACAAACGAAAATACTAAAATGAACTCGTTTGTGCTAAATACAGATTAAATTAAAATCTTTTTATAAATTGTAATTCATTTGCAAATTATTTGTATTATAATCTTTTTTAGTTGATTTTATTATTTTATTATTTTTTAATAAAGAAAATATTCGCAAATGGCGGCGTGCCATTTTACTCGAGTCTCTTTTCGAGAAAAATCGTATCTAAATCGAGTCACTTAAATTAATATTTTATTTTTAATTTTGTAATACATAATATTATTTTGAGTATATATCGAGGATGGAAGTGATTGTTAACATTGACGTTCGCAGATATACGCCTCCGGCTCTAGCCATCACTTCGCTGTACTGGCGCGGCTGGATGTTGCTGACGATGCTGGCGGCGCACAACCCGCAGGGCTTCGCCGAGCGAGCAGCGAACACGTACCCCACGCTGCGGGCGCTCATCGAATGCTGCATCACCAGGTTACCTTTGCTACCTTTGATATTTCTAATCGATAAGTCGTAATCAGATATAGTAGATTTGTTTAAATGTTAATTATACTGCACTATGCACGCAATTTAATGTTTTTATATAACGCCTCTATAATAACTACCACTGCCTCGCCAGCAAGCCGTCCATCGAGTGGTCGGGTGCGGGGGAGAGCGAGCGGCTGGAGGCGGAGCGCGCCACGGTGCTGCAGCTGGAGACGCACCTGGCCGCCGCCAGCAACGCCAAGCTGCCCGTCACGGAGCACTCGTCCCGGCTGCTGGCGCAGGTGACTCTTCTATTCGATTTTTAATCTGAAATAAATGAATATTATTGTTGTAATTATTATTCGAACAATACAGACATTCAATTTATGAATGCTATTCATATTTGAGCTGATAATAAAGCGAGATGCATTACAAATAAATTTTTTTTCGTGTATCGTCTATTTAATAATACTCAATTTTGCTGCAATAGCTGACAACGATGGAACCACTGGGGCCGGCTCGCCGACCTCCGGCGGGGGTACTGGAGGCACTGCAGGCGCTCAGCTCGCAGCTGCGCCTCGGGCGGCTGCTGTGCCGGCAGCCCGCGCTGCTGCTGCAGCTGGTGGAGCGGCACGGCACGCGGCGTGCCATGCCGTGGCTGCACCAGCTGCTGCGCCACGACCGGCTGGAGCTGAGCGTGCTGCCGGTGCAGTGCCTGTGCGAGTTCCTGTCGGCGGGCGGCGCGGGCGCGGGCGAGGCGGGCAAGGCGGGCGAGCTGTGCGCGCACCTGCGCCGCACGCTGGCCAGCGAGGACGGCGCGCGCGCCGTGCTGCACTACTACCTGCAGCGCCTCGCGCACGCGCACGCACCCACGCGCGCCTCCGCCAGCCGGGTGCGTCCCCGCCCCGCCACAGCCGCCACACCCCACCCCGCCCGGCGCGCTCTCACCGTCCGCTCGCTTGCAGGGCCTGAAGCTGGTGCTCTCGCAGTCGGACGACGCCGTGGAGATGGACTACAACGCCGACGTCGATCCGGAGTGAGTAACGGTTGCGAGCCGTCGTAACGTCAGCCGAGGTTGTATGTGAACGATTATCGACCTGTCGGAATTTCCAATTTGCAAATCGACGTGTACGTTCGATCGCGACCGTGAGATGCGTGACGTAGCGGCCGTGTGGCAGGTCGTGGCTGGGCCTGCTGCCGTCGCTGCGCCACTGGGAGGCGCTGCGCGGCGAGGCGGTGCGTCGCGTGCGCGCCGCGTGCCTGGTGGAGTGCGCGCCCCCCCACGTCGCCGCCTACCTCGGCTTCCTCGCGCAGCACGCGCACCACCACCACCCCCACGACCTCACCGACATCGTGCTGGTGAGCGAATGACCCCCTTGACCCACGCAGACTAAGAAATGGAACGTAACCGTCGATGTTTATTAAAACTCGATTCCCGATCGATCACTCGGCGTAGGATCTCAGTCAGGTGTTGATGGAGCGCACCACGGTGATGGGATACGTGCTGCCCCCGTTGGACTCCAAGGAGACTCCTCGAGACGAGAGGCTGCTGGCCCAGCACAAGGCGCTCCACGCGCTCACCACCATATTCTATATGCATCTCAGACAGGTATATTTATTGTCGCTGAATATTTCGGTGAAGTGTTTCAGAAACTCAAACCTTTGTTAAGACATGAATATTAACATATTATATTAACATATTCATGTTCATGTCTTTACAAAGGTGCTATCGAACGAAATACCAGAGATACAGGAGCCGGCGGAGGAGGGCGGCGAGGGATCCGGCGGGTGGAACGCTGGAGAGAAGGTTATGCTGCAGTGGGCCAATGGTCGACAAGCTAACTTGCACGTTGTTGTTGCGCATGCCCATCTGAAGTTGCTGTGTTTTGGACCTTCGTTCTGTGAGTTAACCAGTTTGTCATATAAATGAAGTTAATTTTACCCGCTAAACTCTAAAGTAGGCGAGGTCGACGTGTGTATATATGAAATGAATAAATCAACATGAGCATCGTTCCGGGCGCAGTGGACTCGAACCAAGAGATGTACTCGTGGCTGCAGTCCACGTGGGTTGGAGACGCGCCCGAGGCTTTCGTGTCGGAGTCGTCGGACGAGGCCGTGCTGCTGCCGGACTGGCTGCGCCTGAGTCTCGTGCGCTCGGCTCGCCCGGCGCTGCTGGAGGCCGGTCTCCGGGGCCTGCCCGCGCACAAGCTGGCGCTCTTCATACAGACCTTCGGCATGCCCGTGTCTTCCATGAGGTCAGTGCCCCCCCCCCTGTATACTTAACTGGGAAATTCCACATTATTGAATGTCAATAGAATGCCCTCGTACTAAAACGGTCGTATCAGTGCAATACGCTCATGGACAACTTCAGAAAAATATATAAACGGGTAATTAATACTTCATATGTTCTGCCTATCTGTTTGTTATTTGATGAATCGTCCCTAGTGTGACTTTCGTTTTATATATTGTAATTTTAACTTTTTTTATATTAACATGACATATTGAACATTTATACATATACATATGTAAAAAGCAGCAAGTGCATCCGCTACATGCAACAATCGCAGTACACAATATCGTACTAGTTGTCACAACGATGCCACTTCTAATCATATAGTAGCCGGGCGACCGAGTTTCGCACCACGCTCATGATTAATTCGTTGTACTTTTATTTTAATGAATATTTTCGTAACATAAGTAGTAGCTAGCAAAATATGAACTAAATACAAAGTTTGAGCCAAGAGTTCGTATCACATGCGCGGTCGCCATGGCAGCGCGCTGCTGGGCGCGCTGGACGCGTGCCCCGCGGGCGCCGTGGTGCGGCTGGGCGTGGAGCGCGCCTACATGGCGCAGCTGCTGCGCGTGCAGCGCGCGCGCGGCGCCAGCGGCGGGCACGCCTTCGCCGCCGCGCTGCGCCTCAGCCGCCCGCACTACCCGCCCGGTGCGTAGCCCGCCGACGCCCCTGTGCCGGTCGTGTCGTTCGGAACGCTCGTTTAAAGGGCACATTTTTTTAAGTAATGACTATAACTGGTCGCATGTATCTTTTTGTATTTCTCTCGATATCGCATAACTCTTCCGTCCTAACGGTACTCTCTTTGATACACATGATTGGCTAAAAAATAAACATAAACTTTATACATTCGATCTCGGTCTAGCATTACTACTTACTCGCTGGTCACATAATTAAGTTTATTTTTTTATTCAAATTTAAAAATAGAACACTGTAGCTGTAAGTCTCTATTCTTATAATTTTGGCGCCATTTAGGGTTGTAAGTCTTAACGGTGATTGCTTCGTATGAAAACAATGGGCAACAGTAAAAATTGTGATAAATTTACAAGAGAAGTAGTAATAAAACTTCGCGAGAGGAATTGGTCGTATAAAAAGATAGCGGACCATCTGCAATGCTCAAAAACGATAGCTTTCCACGCTGTGAAGCATTTTTCCACGTATCAAACTACTTCAAATGATCCGCGTGTACCTAAACAGTGAAATTCATCTCATCGAGATTTCAGACATATCTTTCGTTTGGCAAAACAAAATCCTTTTAAAGTATCTAATGAGCTAAGAAAAGAATATTTTGGTGTAAACGGGTGTTCCTACAATCTCGACACGCACTATGCGAAGGTGTTTGGTAGAAGAAAATTCAGGAGCGCTTTCAGACGTTCGAGGCGTGGACCAGAGACTGAAGAAAGAAATCAGGAACGTGTCGTTTAGCCTGGAGACGCATCAATAGATGTTTATAAAAAAAAATATAGGAGTGTAAAAGTGTGAAAAATATATAAAAGGAGAAGTGAAATAGTGTCATCTGCTTATATACTACACTACACAATGTTACTTTATGCTAAAGATGTGCTTCCGGTTATTTGGACATTCCAGCACGACAATAATCCAAAGCATACTGCACGCACCGTAAAGGAATTTCTCACATCGCAATCAATTTCTCTCTTAGATTGGCTACTATTGGTACTATTGATATGTCATCTTTGGTGCGAAGTCAAGTAAAAGGTTTCAAATCGACAGTGTGGTTATTGAAGAGAGTAGTATGATATTTTCTTAGAAGAATTTGGAGTTAATAGCGTCAACGCCTAGCCGGTGCTAATCAGTAATTAAAAGCCGTGGACATGCTACTAACTACTAATTTTAGTTTAAAATGTATTAAATAGCTTTTTTTAATATACGCTTTTCACATTAATGTGATTTATTTAATCTCAATTTCATATAAAACAACTCTGGAGCAGTTAAATAAATTGTTCTTAATTATTTGTCCAGCACCTTTACTCTTTGAATTTGTTACTATATAGAATAGATAAATTTGAAAAAAATATAGTTAGCAATTTTACTTTATATTCTTAAAACTGTTCGCTCTATTCATGCGGCTATTTTATTACGTAACTAGTTACTTCTAAGAATGTACACGTGACATGATTTAGATATAAAAATTCTGAAGCTTCGAATCGTTCTTAATCATATGACCACAACTGTATTGATATATTGAGTGAAATCTAGAGTACACCGCAATTTCACCTTTTTGTACTGCGCATTTTGTATGTCGCCTCGCAAAAGCAATACTCGATAGCGTTTATTACATTTTCGAACCAGACGACACGCTCTTCGCCGAGGAGACCCTCCCGGACGAGACGGAGGATCCCTGGAGCGGGCCGCGCCAGACCGCGAAACTGGAGGTGGGGCAGATCGGCGCCCTGCTCGCGACCGCCTTCGCCGGGGCGGACTCCTACCGCGGGGACCTCGACATCGCCTTCACGCAGCTACACGGAGTGAGTCGAACGACCCGGAGGACCCCGCGACGTGGGAAACGACGACATCGTCTCTTCGTATAAAACGTTCCACAAGAATGTTCTGAGCTCCCCCCCCCCCCCGCAGCTGGTGGCGGCGGAGGGCGGCGCGGGCGCGGCCACGCGCGGCGCGCTGGCGGGGCTGCGCGCGGCGCGGGCGGCGGCGCTGCTGCGGCGCCCCGCGCTGGCCGCGCCGCTGCTGCGCGCGCTGGCACGCCTGCGCCCCGCCGCGCTGCCGGAGGTCGGTGCCTTTTACTAATTCTGCACTCTTAATTATACTGACTTATTTTGGAGCTTTCTGCAGGTTGCGATTCTGTGGCTGATGATGTTTACGCGGTGTATACGGTTCGACGTTTTGTACCGTTCGCTCCTACTCGTGTTGTTTTTACATTGCGGCTGCTCATTTTTTACACAAAAACGTACATTTGCATCTATGTAAGAGACGAGCAGCCGCAATATCATACTCCCCTCCCCCGTGTCTGAGCGTAATACCGTGGCCGTCAGACGGCGGGCGCGCTGCTGAGCCAGTGCAAGCTGTCCCGCGGGCCGGTGGTGGAGGCGCTGCGTGCGGCGCGCGGGACGCCGGCGCGCGGGACGCCGCTCGTGCCGCGCGCGCTGCCCGCCGCCGCCACCAAGGACCAGCTCGTCGCCGGTACGGGTGTTCGCTGGCTATTTTGTGATTTGCAATATCTTTTCATTTTGTGCCACCCTGCACGCTCACCAGAAATTCTACCACCGAAGGCCTTTTTAAAAGTGCCGTGCCACCTAAAGGTCGTGTCGGATTTTTTCTCCCATCGGATAATGAGAGGATTGTTTAGTACACCCATGTGCACTACATGGGACGTCAACTTTTCACACAGCACACAAATAGGAACCCATCTATCGAATGTTGATAACATAACGATAAAATTAATTTAAAGCCCTGGAATCGGCCACGCCGAGCACGCTGGAGGCGCTCGGTAACGAGATCATCGAGACGCAGGACACGCAGGTGGTGGTGGACACCATCACGCACCTGCTCGAAAAGAACCAGGAGGGTCGCTACGAGTTGCAGGTAATATCAATCAATATGGCCCCTTTGTACCTGAGTTGTGTGCGTTTATTGTATCAGTTTTGGTACAATAATTGTCGACGAAGCTTAAGAAAGACTAAAAAAATTTTGAAATCATCGCGTGTCCTCGTAAATGACATATCAAAATGTTTAACTAGTAACTGATCGATAGATCGAGGTCGTTGGTCCTAAATCCAAATGGCCGCAATATATGTGCACATCCACCTACCATCGAATTCTAGCTATGATGTTGCATTCGACCTTTGCATTTACTCTTTTAAAAGACATCAGGTAACCCATTTTTTTAGTTTCAAAACTCTGATATATTTTTTTAAAAGCTTTAGTTGGCAGCTTGTCTTATTATTATGAGTGATGTTTGCGTCGAAGGTGAAAGACGACCCGGACGAGGACAAGTTCAGCGCGTGCGCACAGCACGTGCTGTCCCGACGCGGGCTGGGCTGCGGCCTGCTGCTGGACTGGCTCTCGGAGTTGCAGCGGGAGACGCTCGGCAGGCAGGCGAGTGGAGCATTGTCATTGTCAATTATATCATATATTATTACGTCGTGGCTTTATTTTAATTAATGTAGTTTGACAAACTCATGACAGCTGACGCCAGACTGAATGAATTCAAGAATGCCGAATTTGACATTCAGAAAAGTGCATCGCGTAACTTTTCGAAGTTTATTAGTGAAAAAAAAAAGTTATTGAATTTAGTCGATAATTTATAACTGATTTTCTACAATATGCTAGTAACATATATGACAATGAAGTATATGCGTCGGCACAGATGCGGCTGATGTTCCAGCGCGGCGGGGGCGCGTGGCGGCCGCTGCTGGTGACACTGCTGGCCCACCGCGCCTCCTGGCGCACCCTGCACGCCGCGCTCGCCGCGCTCACCGAGCACGGGTACGCACGAGGGACACGTGTTCCAATGACCTAGCGCCCCACGGAGACACCCGGAGAGTGAAGTCGCTACCTCGATTAAAAATATCAGGGGCTGGTCGGCGAAGGCGGTGCTGGACTTCGCGGAGACGCTGATCGGCAGCCCGCGCGTGTGGCAGGGCCGCGACCGTGCTACTCCCAAGCACCACTCGCCCGACGACTCGCTGCGCCTGTCGCACCACCAGGTAGCCCGGCGCTCCGCCACACTGTACGTCGAGGCCGACCGAGACTGACGCGTGCCCGCCCGCAGCTGGGGGTGCTGATCGGCTACGTGGGCGCCGAGGCGCGCGAGGCGGAGGCGACGGAGGGCGCGGAGGCGGCGCGGCGGCGCATCGAGGCGCGCCTGCCGCTCGTGCTGCGCTGCTGCTCCGCGCCGCACGCGCTGCTGGCCGCCGCACTCGCCGCCGCGCGCGAGCACCCGCTGCTGCTGCTGCTGCTCTACATGAAGGTCGGCACGAGGACTCGTCGACTTTCATCGTATTATTCCGATCGACCGAAATTTCGCGCTCGGAATACATGTAGTGCTTAAAACGACCTCAGGTGCCGAAGGTGCTCCAGCTGCTGCGCGAGTGCGAGGATCTTCCCCCTGCGACGCCGCAGCTGCTGGTGGCGGGCGAGGCTCGGGCGGTGGCGCGCCGCTCCACGAGCGCCACCGACCGCGTCGCGCACGCGCTGCTCACCGCGCTCGCCGCGCCCCACCACCACTCCAAGGAGCACTCCCAGAAGTACGATTTATACCAATATAAACATATAAAATAATTACAACAGAATGTAATCTTTTAATTTGTGAAGAATCGCTGCATACTCCACTAAACATACGTTATTTCCCTGCGTGCGCGAGCAGGATGTGGCGCACGGAGGCGGGCGCGCGCGGCGTGTTCGCACGCTGCGCGGGTGCGGGTGCGCGGGCGCTGCCGCTGGCCGGCGCGCTGCTACGCGGCGTGCGCGCGCGCCAGCACCACCACCTGCAGCACCTGCTGGCCGCGCTCGAGGTGCTGCCCGATGCCGACCTCTTCGAGCCCCCGGCGGGGTGAGTGGCGACCTAGGCGACGGCGGCGAAGACGATGCTCGTGTCGAAAAATTTGCGCTAACACCCTTCCGTTCGTAGCGACGAGGTGCACGGCATCCTGGAGTGCTTCCTGAACATGCTGAAGGGCGGCGGCGGCGGCGGGGGCGGCTCGCTGGCGCACCGCGTGGCTGCGCTGCTGCGGCGGTACCGCGCCGCCCGCCCGCAGCGAGCCGCCGCGCTGCTGCACGCGCACCGCGACACCATAGCGTGAGTGCCCCGCGACTCGTCGCCTAACAGCCTCGATTAACAGGGCGTTCGGTTTCTTAAAGTTTGTGTTTGTGTCAGGTCCCAGGCGGCGCTCTCGGGCGTAGCGGGCGGGGAGGGATCGGCCAGCGCGGCGCCCCCCCCGCACGCGCTGCAGGCCCTGCGGAGACGCATCGCGCCGCCCGACGAGCTCCACTGGCTAGTGCAGGTTAACCCCGTTAATTTTACAAGTCGAGTTACATTGTATACTATGCAACTCATTCTCGATGTCCTCAAGAATCAATCCCCGAACCGGTACCATTTAATCGAATGAAATCGAGCTTATCAATTTCGATACGCCATGTAACGTCGAGTACCGGCGTGGCCGTGCCCGCAGGAGGTGGAGGCGTGGGGCGTGCGGCGCGGCGGCGCGTGGGGGGGCGCGGCGAGCGCGGACGCGCTGCTGCGCGCGACGGCGCCGCTGGCCGCGTCGACGCACGCACCGCTGCGCACGGCCACGCTGTCGCTGCTCACCAAGCTGCTGCCCGCCGCGCCCGACACGCATCCCGGTACGACGCGCCCTACTATTTGTCTTGTTGTATTCTTTGCAATAAATGTTTCTTCCGTTACACATTTTTTTACAATTTTCAGGTATACAATAAGTGGCCACCGACGCCCATAGACATTGGCATTGTAAGAGATGTTAACCATAGCTTACATCACCAATGCGCCACCAACATTGGTGACCCTTGTGTTTATAATCACACTGACTCACACACCCTTCAAACCGGAACACAACAATACCAAGTACTGCTGTTTTGCGGTAGAATATCTGATGGTGGTACCCACAAAGCCCTCCCAGCAGCCACGAGTAACTATATTTTTTGTCTCAACATTTATAAAACAAAGCACTCAATAAAACTAACTGTTTATTATACTCTACTTCCGGTATAAAGCGTATGTACTCTATAGTCATTTAAACGACTATCACATATCACTTGAATACCAGTTTCTATAGAAAATAAGCAACTAGATACACAACATTATATCTAATCTATAAAATTTGAAGCGTGACTGAATCAGTATTACTACAGGTACGAGACATTAAATCTTAGTCGTAGATGTAATGGAAGGAATGGTTAAAATTTATTTTATAACCAATGTCTATGGGCGGTGGTAACCAATGTCTATAGTACTATCGAATGGCCCATTTGCCCATCTATACCTATAAAATGCACAATTGAAGACTTAGTTATGTATTTTGTTTTGGGATAGAAAACATGCTAGCCTTAATGAATAATGTTATAACGCTTAATTATTTAGGTCTTCAAGCAGTTCTCGAATGTCTAGACTCAGATCAACCGGAAATAGCTCAATCCGTGCTGGATAAATTACCTGAGCTGGTAGTGGGCATGCAGGAGCACGCAGCGAGGATCCTGACATTCGTCTTCGAGCTTGGAGTACGCTCAAGGCTACCGGTGGAACAGTGCATCGCTAAATGCGTTTCGACCATCAACCTAAATAGGGGTTGCTGATTAAAGATCAGTCCAGACCAACTAGACTCCAGAGAAAAAAAATTAAATAGAAAATAATCTTGGAATGGTTTTGTGCCAGTGAAAATAAATTAAGAAAGAATTGGAAAGAATGACTGTTACAGTTAATTGAAATATACACCTCAGTAAGAGAAAAGGGGAGCATTAGAAGAATTCACTTCAAAAAACCGGCTGTCATAATAGCTTGTTTATAAAGCACTTTTTTGTTTTATCTTCAAATACATATTAATATCATTTATTAAGAGCTGACATATATGTATAAAAGAAGACATTTCTTTCTCATTGTACATATTGATTATGTACTTATACTGCCTTAAAATGAATAAGTGGGAAATGTATAAAAAATATTACATCTGTGTACAGTAACCTCTGTTTTATCTATAGCAAGATTCAATTATGTAAAAAAATAAATGTAAATATTTTGTCACTAGTAACTAAAGGCAAAAAATAAATGTATATTATTTAATTGCATCCCTTAGTCAAGTATTAAATGAAAATCAAATTTTTATTATTATTTTAATAATTTAAAATATAATAATACACTTTTTATAAGTACACAAGTTAATATTTGAATAACTATATTCAAGTTATATAAGCTTTTTAAATAAATAATTTGCAACATAAGTATGAACCCGCAATCCATAAGCACAACACTTAATTTACACTGAGTCTGTAACACATAAATGCATTTTTGTGCAATATATTTCACTAAAATTTTCACCAATCATTAGAACCAAGATCGGTGAACATCTTATCCTTAATCTTTGGTTTAGGATCATCTGTTATTTTGGTGTCTACAGCTCCGACTTGGCCCAAGATATATTCAAGCTCTGAAACAAAAACAAAAGATACAACCCGTATATCAAGAAATGCAGATTTTCATCGGCTAGGAGTCTGAGGATAGGTTGACTAGTGTAATCTTACAAGCCAGTTGGCATGGTTGGTAAGACACTTGCCTTTCACGCCGCAGGTCATGGGTTCGATTCCCACCCAGGACAGACATTTGTGTGCATGAACATGTCTGTTTGTCCTGAGTCTGGGTGTAATTATCTATATAAGTATGTATTTACAAAAGAAAAGTAGTATATGTAAGTATATCAGTTGTCTGGTTTCCATAGTACAAGCTCTGCTTAGTTTGGGATCAGATAGCCTTGTGTGAATAATGTCCCAGGATATTATTTAATTTAATTACTTATTTAGGGCAACAGGAGTAAAAACAAATAATCAACTTTGGCCTGAAATTGCCATAGTACCAAATTAATCTATGGTATTCATTATGAATTCATGAAAATGGTATTTCGAATGTAAAATCAAAGTTGAAATTAGAAAGATATATAAGTATTAAGAACTGTTTGTTGAGCATTAGATAGTAAAGCTATTAGTAAATTGCAATTATAAATTTCTCACCATCACAAGTAAGTGCAGTCCCTCTCAACTCATGGGGCCCAACAAATTGTTTCTTCATATCTCCCTCGAAATACACAAAAAGACTGGGTAAGTTCCTCTCAGGGAAATTCGGGATACACGTCTGAGCAATGGCTTTCAGAAACTTAGTATAAGGGAATTTGGCCGATAGTTGTTTCAAATGCTGATTGATGAGTGCACATTGTTGGATCCTGAAACATGAAAAGCATTTAGATAAATAACTCTTTAACTAATAAATATGTATATTTATTTACTTGACTAGTTTGCTATTATTAAAGTAAAAGAAATCTTATGCAAAGTTCTCACCCCTGTTTATACAAATGAATGACCACCCAGATTCCTTCACCAGCTTTATTAACTTCTTGTACATAATCCTGACCAGATACCTCCCTCACTTCGCCAAACCTTGGTTTCTCTGACATTTTTTTAAGTTCTGCTATTCTTTTTCTTCTGTACTCCTCTATAACTGCCTCGTCTTCTGAATCTTCAAGTTCGTCAAGGCCATCTAGATCTAATTCCGATAATTTCTTGTCCTCTATAAATTTAATGTTAACATACAGTACAATATTTGGATAGAAAAGGTAATAAACGAAAAAAATGCAACAGGTGTACATAACCAACAAATGTGTGACATACTTTCTGCTTGATTTTTTTGTATAGTTTCTTCGATCATATTAACAATTTCTTCTTCGGAAATTTCTTTCTCTTTGGGGGGGAGGATACCCTTCGAACGCAAAACATCGTTCCATTCTGTATCCTCATTTGGGTTCTAAAATTTATACCACGAAATTACTTAAGTTTATGCACTTTAAACTTATGAACATTTATAACAACCTCTTTATTAATAATAATAATAGGGTGTACTATACCTGCATGATTTAATATTTCTTCTTAGTATTACTTTTAATTCATAAAATTTTCTTTCCTTAACTGTAAATAAATTATTTTCGTGGAAATTTGACACCTTAACCAATTTAACAACTAATTATGAATCACGGCCACAGATTATTATCATTTATTAATATTTCCTTCCTGATCTTTGTATGAACTACACAAAATATAAGCAAATATAATTACAAACACTTTGGATAAAAATAACTATATATTTCAATGATATAACATAAGATTATTTTATTTCTTAAATTTTTTTTTTTCTTTATCATCAAAGTTTTTTTTGACATTGACACGTCTTTGTATGTTAAGTTGTCAACTTGCGTCGTGTTGGAAAAATTGCATGTCGCTATGTTCAGTCAAGTCAGATCTCGAAATAAATAAATTGGTCATGGCTGATATCGAGGAACATAAACATCGGGAAACTAATTTCCATGAGGGAGAAGGTAATAATTGTTGAAATATTATTATTAAGAACGGGTGAGATGTCAGTGCGTGGCGCGAACGACGTTTGCGTCGCTTGCCATTTACCCTCGTGTAACTTGTGACATTGAAAATGGGTTCTTTTTGTAATTGCTGCCTGGATTATGGTGCTGGCCTTCAAGGAACCGAATGTGCTAACAACCTCATACTTTGAGTGATATATTGGTGGCACAAGTGACAATGACAGGGGGATCGGACAGGACACTCGTTTCAGGTAACTTTGTTTTTGTTCTAATATTCAGTCGGGGCATATGTGAAAAAAAATTGTCGAATAGTCGACAAACATTTTATTCTAATTACGATGTATTTACATTATTTTTTTCCATGTTAAATCAGCAATCCGTCATACGAAGTTTTTTTACGCGTCACACTTAATTTTTTAAAACGTCAAATAATATCACAACTGAATATTAATTATCGTTAAAGACAATACCTTTGTCATTCAATGACAAAAAAAAACTAAGTCGTATTATACAAATCACAAAAGATAATAAATTAATCTAGATATTATTATAAACATATAATTCGTTATTCAATTTTAATTTGAAAGAGACAAAAATAACATGAATATTTTAAGAATAATTTACTTCTATTGTTCTTAATATTTAATAAATATAATACATTCATGATCTGCTTGGAAATGCCTTAATTTCATTATATATGCATAATCAAAACCAACTTAAAGTATTGGTTATTTTTCAAGCCACAAAAAAAATTAATAAATATATTTGTCAGAAATTAATTTAAATTTTGCAATTAGTATATTATATTACATCATAATGTATTCTGTAATTATGAGAATTTATTTGTCTATGCAAATTGCTTAATAATGCACTGTCACAACTCATGGGCAATTATTCAAATTAACTTTTCTTTGGCTATTGACATAATATGAAATTGTTTCATACATTTGCATAAGTTCTTGTTTATTTAAATTTTTGTATTATCATTATTAATCAATTTCTGGAAAATGCAATAATGATACATACCAATTAACGTACAGATTTTGTATTTAAAATTACCTCATAATTATCTATGCTTATATTAAAAAAATTGAAAGTAACTCAGACTGTTTTGTCTGTCATGGCTAAAACATTGAACCAAATTCAATGAAATTTGGTATGGATTCAGGCTACCCAGTGAAGGACATAGGCGACTTTTCTGCCCCTCACACCTAAAGACCCCACTAACATGCAGAGAAAACTAGTTGTACATAATTATACAATAATTTTTTATTTAACTGTGTTATTGTGAATTATTGTTTTGACTTTGATTTCTTTATTTAGTAACTAACTCTTATGACTGCATTTCTATTTATCAATTTGATAACATGTACAAGGCTATTTTATGAACATTATTCTTTTCTTATTTTCAATTTCCTTGTACATTATTATTTACTTAAATCTCGCACATTGCATTCTAAATACTTTTAAACATTCTCGACATTGAAAATCAAGTTTTGCTTATACTTACAAACTTTTGCTTGCATTGTGCGAGTTAAATATTGTATGTTAAATATTGCCGAATAGACACTTTATTAGCCCTTTTGACTTCATCATGGTGATCATACTGTTGTCATATTTTAGAAATATGAGTGTTTAATTTCAGCAAATGAAAGTAAAGTAAATTTTAAGTAAAATAAAGGTTTGTGAGTATTAAATATGGATCATTATTATTATTTTTTTTATTGTTAAGCTAGGCGGACTAGCGTGTAGGCCACGTGATGGTAAGTGGTCACCAACGCCCATAGACAATGGCATGGTAAGAGATGTTAACCATCGCTTACATTGCCAAAACGCCGCCAACCTTGGGAACTAAGATGTTATGTCCTTTGTGCATGTAATTACACTGGCTCGATCACCCTTCAAACCGGGACACAACAGTACAAAGTACTGCTGTTTTGCGGTAGAGTATCTGATGAGTGGGTGGTACCTACCCAGACAAGCTTGCACAAAGCTCTACCACCGAGTATCATATTCTTTATACACGGAATCCTTTATTATAAGCAAAAAAATATATATATTATTTAGATGTATTAGCGAAAACTGGTTAGCCTATTATATAATAATTATAATATTGAATTAGTACTTTGAATTTGTACAGATTGTTAAATTTGAATCAAATCTATTTCCTAGTGTGTCTGTGTGTTGAATTTCCAAAATTGTATTTTTTTAGCATTTGTTGTGGAGAAAGTAGGACAAACAAACGAACTTATATAACTATTTGTAAAGAATTTATAAATATGTGTATGAATCTAGAAATGTAATATTATGACAGAAATACTACATACAACTTTTTTTTACATATTATGACTTTTACTACTATTTATACTAACTAGATAAATTAATTTATTCTTTTGTAAATACTAAACTTCGTTAATTTGTTTATTTATTAGTTACGGCGTTACTGAAAATCACAGCATTTTTAATATAACAGCATTCTCGTACTATCATAATGTATTTCTTATCTTTTGTAATAAAAAAGTATTTACAGGTTAAAAAGCTAATTAAAATGAAATAAAAAAAAAAAGTATAATTTATATATATTTTTAATGTTATTTTGGCATACTTATTGTTTATCACGAATTTGAAACATGCATTAAATGGCGTTACACACGTTAAGCTGCTAAGTTGACCCCGTTTTATATTTATCCGGGTCATATAATGCGAAGCGACAGTTTAACTCGATATCGAGAATAATCGTTTATTTGTTTATTTGTAAAAGAACACTTACAACATACATATAAAGCAGCGAGAAAAAAAATGAACTTATAAAACAATAATTGTGTACCTAATATGCATGTCAATTAGAAGTGTCCATATCACTTCCAGATTAATTATAATCAAATCAAATTCAAATTAAAAGTAACAAAAAAATGATCAGTAAATTTTAAAAAAATGTCTAAATTAAGTAAGAAATAATGTCATTGTTAAAATAATAAAATATACGAAGTCACATATATATAATTCAGTTTAACATTCGTAATCAAATTCACCAATTGCCCGTTTCGCTGACGTCCTTTTTTTTAATTCTTTGCTCTTGGATGTGTAAAAGTATGTCACCATTCAGTCTAATGACGTAAATCAAGTCTTAGAAATAATTAATTGCTCTCTTAGAATTCATTCAAAAAATCTTATTATGAAATAAGATTTTTTGAATGAATTAGTCATCATAAGTATTGATTGATTTTATATTTCATCTAAATAAGTCGCAGCTGTATATATATAGTGTAGTAAGTGTGTGATGTAGTAACATACAAAAAAGATAAAAATATACCTTTTTTGTATGTTTATTACAATGTAGAACTGAAACTTGAAAATTCATAAAGCACATCTTAAGATAGCTTTGTCGCGATTGTTATCTAAATCTGATTAAATAAAGATTTTAGTTATTTGTGCTATTAAAGCGCTATAATCGGGATTTATCCTATCAGTCAGATAGCGCATTCAATAAGAAATGTTAAAAAGACGATATAAAGTTAAACTACTGACTCACGGAAGCGAAGCAGTATCATTTAACGCGGGTGAAACCGCGCGGAGCAACTAGTATGACGTTCCCAGAAGAAGGATATAAGTCTAACTAGTTTCTGCTTTCGTATAAAGGGGTTGGTAAAAGTATCCTATGTCCGTCCTCGGGTTCAAGCTTGGTGCGTACCCATCGAAATCAATTAAATGGCTTAGCTGTGAAAGCGTAACAGACGGATAGAGTTACATTTGCATTTGTAGCATTAGTATATAATGCACGTTCTGTGCATTATATACTAATGCCATAAACTAAACTAAATGTACTAACACTCGAGGTAATTTTATCATATTGTTTTCGTTATCGTAAATAATTTGACATCGATCTCGATAAGATATTATGACCTGCTTGATGACAACTGACTTAATATATTATGGCCGACAAAATGAATATATAATACCTATTTTGTTATCATCATCATATTTGAAACTCTCGCTAACTATCTACTTTCCGCTGGATTCCTATAAGATACCCACAGTACAAACCAGGAGCTTACTCCACAGCACTGTTTACTTTGCAGTGCCTCGGAAAGAACGTAAAGCTGCTTGTCCTGCGCTTGTCATGTTCGAGTCCATATTATGAGATTAAAGAAATTGAGGGTGCACCTCTGATGTGCACTATGTATAATCATATATTAAAAAGGTGAGCGGAGATGGCCTCGTGAACGGATTACCTTATTTGAAACTTAGATTGCTGGTTCAAATCCAGGCAAGCACTGCTGTACTTTCAAGTGCTTAATATGGCGGTTTTTTTATTTGAGATATCAAAGGGATATTTTCTTCTAAGGGATAGTATTTGATTTACAAACAAGATATTAATTATATGAATAATTATAAAATACCGAGGTCCTATATCGACCACCACCAATACTGGACAATGGACCTATCTCATATAATGCGTGTATTTTTAAAATGTTATTAGTATTACAATCAATCTTGCATATCACTATCTAACATTTTGCGACCGTTTTCTGAGGTTTCTTTCGAGTTTGTTCATACAGAATCGAAACTAACAATGAGCAAATTAAAAAATATAGTTTTATTTAAAATTCGGCAACCTGCTGTTCTGTATTATATGCATATAATTCTAGTTACAACAATAAATATTGAAAGAAATAGATCTAGAAACTAAAACCGGTACTGAAATAATTACCGGTTTAGTAATTATTTAGAAAACTTGTAACGCCAGTTTCTGATCTCGAGACTGTCATCCGGAGTCATGTATTCGCATCGTTGCATATTTTATTGAAGAGAGATTTACGAGACGAAGTTAATTAGCGTTAAAATCTTAGCGTTATTAACCATAAATAAAAAGTTCAATATAATATTATATTATGCTATTACTCTATGAACGTATAGCATAAGATATCAACGCTTTATCAGCAATAAAAAAAAAAAACGATTTTGAATACTAAATGTGTGTTCAGACGCGTCGATGATCGCGCGGTTATTGTGAGCATATTCTCAAGAGCATCTCCATATCCAGTGACGTAACAACGCGGTTATCTCACTAGAACTTCGCCAGGAGAGTGTTCTGCGATGTTGATTCTAAATTCACAAGATTATGATTATTTTATTGTTTATGGAGAAAAAGTACAGAAGATTCGATCGAAGAACTCTATGCCATTCTGTTTTATGTTTTTAGTTGCACGTTTGTGTTAACACAGTAAATGACACGTCACTTTTTGCGGTGAGTTATCTTCAAATAGAATAGGTAAAAAAAAATGAACAGTTGCGTTTCAAACAGCACGATTTGCAATTTGTCTGAACCGACGTTAAATCGCGGAACACGAAACACATCAAACGATTGAATGTAGTTGTGTTTGAATTAATTTCTAACGGACTTACATGTCGACGTGGTTTTGACGGGTGCTTAGTTAAACAGTGTTATCTCTTTCTGCCGTCATTGATTTGACATTCGAAAGAAGAAGACGTAGCATTGTGTAACAAATCCCTTTAACAACATTCGTAAGTAATTGTTGTTAACCACGCCATCGTCGACATGACATATATAAAATATTTGATACTAAATGACTAAATCTTCATCGTTAAATTATTGAATCCTTACAAAAACATATCTGAGTGTATTAAATATCAATAATTTGCGGTTATCTGTCTGGCAGACCTTCAAGTGTACACGGTCGCCTTACAATCGAAAACAAGCTTTTTGTGAATATAAAAACTTGTAAACGTTATATGTTTATTAAATTGTTTTATATAAGAACAATAATTTTATTTTGTTTTGAATAAATTGGGTTTTAATTTGATTTCTATTTTAAGATATTTTGCATACGAAACAATCGTAAATAAATAATGAATAATACTCGTAATTCGTACTTAATTTTAGCATAGTTTCTACTTAGTGTCTATACCCCTTACAACGTGCATGTAGAACTAGAGAAGCGGAAAAAAACAAGCAAAGTCCCTTCCGAAGTATCTGTGTAAGGACATTTGTTGTAACTACAAGAATACGTTCGTGGAAAATCGACCTTGGTTTTATTTCGATGTATATAATGTAAGCCGAGATGGCCCTGTGACACGAGAACTTTGACTGAAGGATGCACGTTCAAACCGCGAGCCGCTGAGTTTTCAAGTGTTTTAACATGACATGATCGGCGATGAAGAAAAATATCATGAAATCATGTGCTGGATGAAGTTCCACATGTTAAACCACCGATCCAAGTTAGATCAGCGGGATAAGCTCAAAACCTTTTCGAGGAGTGAGGAATTTGTGGTACATGCTATTACTACTAACACATATACATGTATATATATATAATACTATCACAAACCATGGCTTTGCCAGCGTGCCCAGTTTGTTACGAAAATCCTTCAAAATACCATTTTATCTTATACCTAATGTTGATATTTAAGTGTACATATAATTTAAGTAGTTAGATAGCGACAATAGTCAAATATTATATAACAAAATGATTATTTTGGTTTTGATAACTCACAAATAGCCACATTAACTTAAAATGAGACAGTTATTTTGAAATGAAAGACAGGCATTCGATAAAGCAATCCCCAAAATAAGTATTAGAATGAGTTTATTTATTAAGAACACAAATATTTTTAAATTCATCGATATTTGGGTTGTTAAAATTGAGCGTGAAATTTTAAAATGGCGTTAAAGTTTTGGCAGTTCTCCAGCTGTGTTTGGCTCGTTGATCATTATTCATTCGTTATTCGTCCGTCTTAAAATGTTTTATATTACAAACTCGGGCCACGATTAGAAGTTTGTAGGTTTATATTGATAATATGATGTAATACATAATGTTTTTTTTTTATAGAATAGGAAGTTGGACGAGCATATTGGCCACCTAATGGCAAGTGGTCGCCAATGCGCCACCAACCATGCGAACTAAGATGTTATGTCCCTTGTGCCTGTAATTATACTGGAACTCACTCACCCTTCAAACCGAAACACAACAATACCAAGTACTGCTGTTTTGCGGTAGAATATCTGATGAGTGGGCGGTACCTACCCAGACGAGCTTACACAAAACTCTACCGCCGAGTAAAATATACACTTGCATTAAAGTTTTTAGAGACGGATTATTGTTGATTACAAAAAACGCTCAAAATTGGTATTTTTTTGTGTTGTGTACCTTAAAAAGGGCTAGTTTAAAATATGTAAAGTAAACAAGTTAGTATAATTAATAAATAAATAAAAACGACTGCCCTGAATGAATGAATGAATGAATGAATGAATGAATTTATAGCCAATATCACTCGAGATGGTGTAAGGGTTCTATCGATACCCCCCATACATCCAAATCTGTTCAGGCATTTTAGTTATAGTATATATAACATACATGATGACCCTAAAAACCATTATACTCCTTTTTTGGACTGTCGACAATAATATAAGGCATATTTTTTTGAAATTAAAAATGATGAATGTTATTTTGTAAATACAGCTTTACAGTGCTTCATAGATTCATGCTACTCAGATTTACACAGAATCCAACCCGCAGGCAAATCTCATACGTCAGACGAACAGCTTTTGCATTTAGCTGAAAACTATTCATAGAATATCGCAGACACGCTTGCAATCTCAGAAACATTCGATACATGCATTACTGGCGTATTCCCAAAGAGTAGCCATATGTCAATAACCCGCTTGAAGACGTGCCAGCGAGCAGGCTCATGTGGCGATTTCTATAAGATCATTAGTGTCCCCATATGGGGTATTGAACTTATTATAATATATAATATGTATTACAGCTTAGCTGCTACATACGACCTTGTTCTCTTGTATGGGCTGTGGAGACAACTATGTATCGTCCAAAAACCTTTAGGAATTTATGTATTAGGTAATCTAACTGCTTGTATATAACACTTTATATATTATTTTACATATATATATATAGTCAAAATATAATAATTAATAACACGAAATGCTAAAATTTATATTATATTACAAACTAAAAGCTAGTTATTAAAGTAACAAAAGTTTAATTAAAAATTAAAGCAATAATTATAGAGATGAGAATCTAATGTTTGCATGCGTGTGTTCATACGAGAGCGCGCGTGTGTGTGCGAGCGTGCGCGCGTGTTTGTGTGTGTGTGTGTGTATTTTGCCCTTATATGATTACAGTTTATTTTAATTATTTATTTTAAATGCGAAGTTTTCTTGCTTTATTCGTTTATAATTTTAAAAAGGATTTTCTAAAGGGTTGTTATCTTATACACATACATATTATGTAAATAACTAATGATACTTACGTTTATATGTATACTTTGTTGTAACTTCTATACTATTCAACAGATCATGACTACATATACAAAGTAGATAGCAAGGGTTTGCTAGTATTAAAATAACAAGAATGAATTCTATCTTATAATTGGCACAAATCCGACTATATCCGAATATTTGGCGAACCTTGCCGAAATGAAATGCTCGTAACAGGTGCTTCGAAAGTGAATCTAGACGCGAGACGAAACGATCTACTCGTTACGTCGGCGAATATATCCACAAACGTACAATGTAATCAAAATATATTATTCAATTGTTTATGGCGAACATTTAAAACATATTAATGTTAGTTTACGATTATTACAACCTATAGCCTGTTCCAACAACAAAATAAAGACTACAGCGAATTGATGCGATATCATTGGTCGATATTTTCTATGATATTCATAATGGATTCGCGAAAAAATGGCGTTTTCAATGTCCGCGAAGTTGTAATCGGTTCTTATGAGTAGTTAATTGGAATAGTTTTGTATTATAAATAAAGGTAAATTAATCAAGAACTGTTTGTTGTGTATAAATATAGCAGAGCTATTGTCAATTGCATCGCATGAAATTAATATTTAAATCTAAGGCTTGTTTATCTTTACTCCTTAGATTGGAATATATTAATGAAGTATAATTTTAAAGTTATAAAGAATTATATTATACATTTTTTTTAAACTATAAAATTTTCATTTTTATTTTGATGAAAAAAAATCTTAACTAATATGTCGATTGCGAGAGCACACTATGATCGATTTTTTGTCCTACATTTATCCTCGATAGAGGTTGCTTAAAAGAGATCGATGCAATTGATAACGCCGCCTTTGCATATTTTTATTTTGCCTGATATTCATTTTATACCGTGTACAATAAAGGCTAAATAAATAAAGACTTGTATTTATTATTTCTCGCTACGATGGCGAGAGGCTGGAGTGCTATACTGTAGATCTCGCTTCGTATCTCACTCGTGAAATATTAAAAACCAATTCACTTATATTGTCAGTTTATATGAATTGAATATTACTAGAGATGAATAAAACAATTGACGTAAATAAAGTATCATAAGTTTAACGTGTGTATTTGTGTCTATCTGTGGCATCGTAGCTCTCGAATGAATGGATTGATTTTGATGCTGTTTTTTTTCTGTTTGAAACCTGATGTGATCGTGATCGTTTTTAGCTATAATTTTTGAAGATCTGTCCAGGCGTTAGAAGATGCGGCTTCGCCAGCAGATTTTGGTGTTGGAGAGACGGGTTATTGTAAAAATGTAGTGTATTGGACACATCCTTGAGGTTAAAACTCGTTTCATGGCAAATTTCATCAAAATGGGCTCAGTGTTCCAGCCGTAACAGGCAGACAGAGAAATACTTTCGCATTTATAATATTAGTATACCATTCGTTACCTCAAATAATGCATAACGATACCTTGGTTATTACCTTCTAGTGACCTTAGCGATCATTTTGCATATGTGGGTGAACGGATCGAGAAAGTTCATTGACAGCTATAGGTATCAACGTTTGACCGGTTATGTTTCAACTTGGCCACGAAAATACGGCCAAGCGTGCCTCCTCTAAACACGTACGAACAATGTATGTACATAATTTATATACATATATAATAGGAATACGGACGTTGATTAGATGAACCTTGTGCGAATGGTCACCATCGTCCAAATACATTGGCGCTGTGAGAAATATTAAACCATTCCTTACATCGTCAAAGCGCCACCAACTTTGGGAACTAAGGCCTTAACCCAGCAGTGGGACATTCACAGACTGTTACTGTACTGTATATCCTGAATTAATAAATAAATTATTAAAATAATAATTATGCTCGGATCATCTATCGTTCGTATTTGCCTATAAGATTTTTATAGAGACGCTTTTGTATTACGCCTCGTAGACAATTTTACAATCGGTAAGCAAAACAAACGTGTTTGAATAAAGCAACCGTACTTTAATCTATTGGATGCAATTTACATTTAAATTGTTTAGTATTTGATTGAGATTAATATTTTATCCGTCGGTCTATCGTGGACAATACAATCGAATACACGTATTCAGAAATAGTTTTAACCTTGCCATTTGACTCCGTTTAAAAGCTTTGATATTTAACTCGAGGGCATACAGTATATTAATTAAGTATATCGTTTTTTGGTAAAGTAATAAACGCAAATACGAATCGTATTTCAATAGTTGTAAATATTGAAATACCTTGAACATTTTTGAATGATATTTTCTCATCTTACAGACTGATTAATTTACAATTGCTCCCAATTGGTTGAGCGTGTTCATTTTGAATGATTTGTTTGATTTTACTGCGTATGCGTTATGTAATAGGTATCAAAATGCATTATTTGCATACTTTGTTTTCGTTAATTAAGCTAGTATGAAGTTTTTGCCTATTTTTTGTGGTAAATGTATAATTATTATTACCAAAAAATGTTGTAGGATAGATTTCTTTTTTAGGTTTTATATAAGTAATTTTGTAGGATAGGTAAGCGGACGAACTTATAGGCCACCTGATGGTAAATGCTCATCAACGCCCATAGACATTGGCACTGTAAGAGAAGTTAATCATCGCTTACATCGACAATGCGCCACCAACCTCGGGAACTAAGATGTTATGTCCCTTGTTCCTGTGATTATACTGGCTCACCTACCCTTCAAACCGGAACACAACATTGTACGGTAGAATATCTGATGAGTGGGTGGTACCTACCCAGACGAGCTTGCAAAAAGCTCTACCACCAAGTAGATATTAATCGCTCGTTATTACGACAAAAAAAACAAACCTTCGATTTAACGTCTTTTTTTCGTATCATTTGGCGCGAAACTAAACAAAATTCGAATAAATATTTTGATTCTCAAGCAGCGTTCATTTAAATTTATATCGAAATAAAAGTAATTCGTTATTCCTATTAAGTCACGCACACGTCTAATGTGCTGTTATGTAAACGGCTATGACTTCACGTATTGTAATTTTAACTCGTATTGTGATATTTTACGTTTATCAAAACCGATTAGATTTTTAACTGAACTGGGTTAATGTCCATAGCGAATTATTGAAATTATAATTGCATAGGAATATCTAGGTTATTAATGAGTGTTGCTCAAACTGTCTTATTACGTTTATAAGGAACTGTATATGGAGGTATTTTTTATGACCCTGGAATCAAAATCTGGGTCGCGACAGTAAAATTTCGTTCGGATTTTCTGTCAAGCGATTCTCAGCATCAGCTTGGAGGTAGGAAGTTGGCTGTGTACTCCTTCGTTTAAGCAAAATTATGTTTTCGTCTTGTGATCTAGTGATAGATGTGACGTGCTTGGGAATGGAGTTTATACAACACGTTACCTACTTCCATTCCTTTAATCATCGCGTTTTCGTCTGTCTGTTTATTATCTATATATTTTTATATATAGCTATTATTATTTCAGGAAATGAGGTGGTTGGGAAGCTTAGTTTGCAAATCTCGCCCAAAAGCAGACCGAGTAAGTTGTCGCTATATGTCTTGTTGTACTAGTATATGTCATGTGTGGCGCTTGCTCTAACCGTTTCTTTCTTACAATCTGCTGTCTTCAAATAATACGCTTTCATGTTGTAGGTAATTTTGACCGAAGGTTTAGTACTTCGTTGATATTTAGACGTGAAAAATATTAAGTATTTTTAATTAGCTTTTGTTTAGCATCGCTAATATGTAAGAACTCACTTCGCATCTCACTCGTGAAATTTTGTCATCCGACTGACGGCGATAGAACTTTTTATATGCTACTGTAGGATTCTAAGAACAAACTCGAAACTAACCGCAGGAAATGGTCGTAAAATGATAGACATTGATATGCAATACTGACCATAATCATAAAAACATTTCAAGAATACACTCATCAAAATATTATACCACCATAAGCTGGTTACCGACATTTATACCTACCTACACCAGAATTGCACTGCTGGGTTGAAAACAATTTAATGTTAAATAAAAAAATAAATTGGTCCCTTACACCTTTCTAAAACAAGAACTATGATATGATTCGATTTTTAAATAAAAGAATAACGAAGGCTTTCGTAGTTGTCATTATAAGCTTTAATTGTAATCAGTTAACGGTCTCATATTTTATGCATCTAGGCAATCTTCACTTCGTGCGTACATCCCCTGTTCCAATGGAAGTACGCGTACAGATAAACAAACCTTAGATTTACATATGCACATAATCGCATGGAGTGCGATTCGCTAGGAGCTCTGATATATTATGCATTACAAACGGTTCTTGATTAATATATCAATATTTATAATACAACACTACCGTCTAACACTTAATTACTTATATTCACTTTTAATTTTACTTCCAAAGTTCCGATAACGACTTCGATTCCATAATTATTTCTAAAGTTTATTTTGGATATCGAACAACCCTCCCGTTCCTCGGAAAGCACGTTAAGCCGTTGGTCCTACGCTTGAACTCTCCGGTCGCGTCGTCCAAGCAAATTATGAGAATGAGGTAATTGAAAGTACACCTGTGTTTGCAAACGTTATACGTGCGTACACGTACAATCACGTTAATCTCTCTCATGAGATTGGCCGCCGTGGCCAATGTCGTTTTGGAGGACATCTTTATCATCCTCGCATGTCGTCCACCACGCACTATGAGACTGAGCAACAACATAGGCTTTTTTGAAAATCTATAAGTAAGAGTAATTTTTCAATAATGAGTAAAGATTGTTGTTGTTATCTTTGATATAATTACAAGAAAATTAGGTTTAAATATCTTCCCATATTACCTAATATGGAAGGATATTTAAGGAATAAGATGTATACTAACATGTTTCGTTCACGTTAACATTAACGAGCAATTTTGAATCGTGAATCATTAAATATTTTACCTTCTAAGGTAAAATATTCATTACGGTACGGTAACACTGTCATTTAAGTTAACATTCTGCTGAGATATGATAGTAAAATTCTAATGAATAAATTCCTTTATACAGCTCTGCGCCCGGATCGTCAGTTCACTTGAAGGTCTTTGACTTATTCACTGACTAAATTCTCAGAAAGAAAAGCATGTTTCGTTTAAATATTAAATATATATCTTATTGATTATATTTCAAATATAATTCGTATATCAAGAATGTATGGAATAAAAAACGAAACTAACGGAAGTCCAAGAACTTTAAGCTCCATAGTTCATTAGTTATCTCATATTAGGTATAGTATTGTCAGATTAGGTACTACTTGGTGGTAGGGCTGGAAAGGGTGAGTGAGCTAATGTTATGACAGGTACAAGAACTTACGATCCAAGTTCCCAAGGTTAGTGGTGCATTGGCGTTGTAATTGTTATTATTTCTTACAGTTCCTGTGTCTATGGGCGGTAACGTCTACTTACCATCAGGTGGCCGATTTGCCAGTCCACCCGAGTCAAGAGGCTCCAATAGAATCGGGAACGTATCGTGACCGTTGTAAATTAGTAGAATTGGCCCCTTGTTAAGTCGGGCGGACATCATTCTGGGCCAATGTAAGGTAGCGCCAATTTCTAAGCCGAGCCCGGTTACTAGTCAAAGGTTTATAAGTCATATTTTCCGTATAAAAAAAATCCTTCGCCATAATGAAATAGCTTATATAAACAGCTTATATAAACAGTAGTTAACAGTATAAAAACGTTATAAAATAAAATTGTAATGTTTAAGTCGGTGCATAGATATGTGACGTCAATACCTGTCTACATAGAAAACACGTTAATTTAGTTCGTCGTTTCTTATAAGGGGAACTATAATCCTCCTTAATTGGAGAGGTCATCGTCCAGTAGAAGGATGTACGATTAAACTTTATTAACTATTTTAGGCTCTATTAGTTGCCGCGTCAAATCGTATTTCCTTAAATTATTAGAAAAATTAAGAACACAACCTTGTCTATTACAATAGTATTGTCTTAGAAATTCACTAGCGGACCGGTCTATAAAACTTAGTGCTTACACTCTTATGTGCGGACATATCTGTGTAATATGTCTTGCGCAGTTCTTAAAGAATAGTCGCTTTGGCCGAAATAGGTCAGAAGGATTTCATAAGATTGAGGACGTGTAACGAAGCTAAAAGATGTTGACGATCATCTTATTAAGAGAAATTAATATGTCACCTAATATCCTCTCTCAAATGCCCGTTATGTTTCTATTACTTGTATATATATATAACTTAAATTCCTATATGTAATATGAATACATGACCAGTTAGTTGATGTTTGTAATACATCTCTTGTTCGTCGGTGATAACGATTCTCGCAAAGCATAACGTTGTCAATGGTAATTTGAGACGAATACGAGTTATAAACTTAATTAAAAGATGATGCATTAATTCAACTATAGAATGTATATTAGATAAGTAACGGTTTCTACTTGGTGTCGTGTTGGCGAAAACATAATACATAGTTAAATCTCACAGTATCATTACACTTGTTTATTGATTTTTATGGCTATGATGAGGAGACATCAAAATGAAGGGCAAGACTTACATAGAAACCTTCACGAAAAGAGAATAGAGCTCATTCCTTAAAATCCCACAACGCATCTACAAGCCCTCGGGTGTTGCAGGTGTCCATGGGCGGTGGTAATCACTTTCCATCAAGTGAGTCTCCAGCTCGTTTGCCTCCTCTTACATGAAAAAAATAGAATCCTGTTTACGTTGTGTACAAATATACACCACATTGTAGCAGAATGTAATTCGATTTGTCGAGTTTTCAATACGATGTTTTCGGGATGGCCGAGCTTGTAGTGTATTAACTACTAACTCTGATTTCAACCCATGTCAAACCATCCATGTAAAGATTCGATATCAAGTGGTCTCCGGTGATGTGCATGAAGTAGCTGCGTTCTTATGTAACTGCGAAGCCCGCTTTCGATTCTACTTTCATAAATTAATTTTAATTAGACAAAAATGTGTAGAAAATCATAAAATAACTTTTGTCGTAACATCTTAAGCATTTATTTTAAACATTAAAATTAAAAGTTGTAAAAAAAAGTAAATTGTGAAAAATTTACAACCAACTTATTGTGATATTACTATCTTGAGGTGTGTATTCTTGAAATGTTATGATTATTATGGCCAATATCGCATGTCACTATCTGACATAACACGAGCGTTTTATGTTCGAATTTGTTCTTACAGAATAGCCCTGGAGGTGCTACATTTGCAAACCGGCCATCTTTATTTTTAACTCTGAAAAACGCATTACGCATGAACATTATGTGGGACATGCCGGTGTCCAAAGCGCCGAGTGCGCCCCGAACATCGGAATACCCACTAAAAATCAGCGGTACCCTAGCGATAGACGTCCCGTCACGAGGAGCGCTACGGGATCGCTTGCGCTACCGTAACGAAACCTACCATCCTCAAGTAAATAAAGGAAAAACATGAGCTATAGAAATCGCTTAAATTTGAACGGATCGGAACTTTCTACATTAGTTTACAACGCATAAAGAGATTCACAAACAGACAGTGTGTACTTTGTGTTGTTCGAAACTATCAAATATTTACAATTCGTACTAGTTGTAGCGCGCCGGGGATGTCTTGACCTTCGTGTCTATTTCTGCGTTTTATTTCGGCGACATTGAGTTTATTGAAAATCAACTTCAATATTATCGAATATGTTTATATATTGTTATTTCTGCTATATGTATAAATCTTTGGAATCGGCCTTTTAATTCGATTAGGCTTTTAACTTTTGATCATCATTTCAAAAGATTAATTTCAATAAGCTACAGTCGCTTCGGACGTTCTATCGATAAGAACCGGCAAGATAGTCTGTAATTAGTTTTTATTAAAAACAAAATATGCAAGAATTTCAACCAACAATGACGCGCATCATTTAATTCCAACATCTACAGTGCGTGGATGTAATATTAACTGTGATAGTGGGGCGCGCGTCTTCGTGGATTGAAGTTTCAGCTGTTAGGTATAAAAAGAGTAGCCTTTAGCCTTGGGATACTCCTTGGAATTCAAGTTTGTTTCATACCAAATGACATCAAAAGACAGACAGACAGAGTCACTTTCGCATTTAATAATATTAGAATATATATTTTATTTTACTATACAACAGCTGACTCAAGCATTAGCAAGTTATTATTATTAATACATCGCGAGCGTCGTGCTTGCTTTAAATCCATTGTAACGATCTTAATCCAATTAAAATCTTCGTCAGTCACAACCCTTTTAATTATTATTATAAAGCCCACGACCAGTTTGTTTTACATAGAACATCACAGTATATAAATTAAACAAATCGATTCTACGTGGATTGGCAAGTTGTTTGTTAATATTTAGTTTAGGTTGTGAGTCCACTGTGCATGAACGAGCTATACAAAGCGATAAGTTAGTTATTATAGCATTGCCTAGGACACTATTTTTTTGTTAACAATGTTTCCGATTTTTTATTCTCCACCTGATGACATTGGCGATGTAAGAAATGTTTACCATTTCTTACATCGATAATGCGTCATCACCCTGAGGAACTATGTTATGTCCCATATATGGGGTTTTCCAATAGGGACGCTTGAACTTTGACAGCTGATTGCGGCCATGTTGTTTGAGTGACAGCTGTCAAATGCAGTGTGTTATATTCATTCCGTCCTCCCAAACCACCATGGCAGGTTACAGTGTCGAGCAGCACGTGCAAATCATAAAATTGTTTTATGAAAATGGGTCTTCAGTTCGAGCAACGTTCCGCGCACTTCGCCCGTTTTACGGTCGCGATGATCGTCCTGCCGAGTCGACTATCCGTCGATTGGTGGACAAATTCGAGTCAAACGGGTCAGTTAACAATCAGCCGGTTCCCGTGCGTCAACGTAACGCGAGATCTGCCGAGAATATCGCCGCTGTGCGCGACAGTGTCCTCGAAAACCCGCGGCAGTCAATTCCGCGTCGCGCACTGGAACTCGGCCTTTCGCAGACGACAACTTGGCGAATTTTGCGTTGTGACTTGAGCCTGCACCCGTACAAGATCCAGCTGACCCAAGAGCTCAAGGTTAATGACCATAGACAGCGCCGTGTGTTCGCTGACTGGGCATTAGAGCAGTTGGAAGTTGACGCCGATTTTGGCAAAAAAATCATCTTCAGCGACGAAGCGCATTTTTGGATGAATGGCTATGTCAACAAGCAAAATTGCCGTATTTGGGACGAGACCAATCCACACGAGGTTCACCAAGTGGCAATGCACCCGCAGAAAGTGACTGTTTGGTGCGGATTTTGGGCCGGAGGCGTGATTGGTCCGTATTTTTTCGAAAACGATAATGGTGTGGCCGTCACCGTCAATGGTGAGCGATACCGGTCGATGATAACCAACTTCTTTTGGCCTGAAATCGAGAATATGTATCTGGACAACATGTGGTTTCAACAGGACGGCGCTACGTGCCACACAGCACACGCTACGATGGAAGTTCTGCACGATCAAGCGCCCTTAATGGAAAACCCTATATAATATAATATAAGAGAAGGTATATATTATCAAATAAAACAAAAAAATAAAATTGTCAAAATTCAACCTAGTCACAGCAAAGTCGCTTGAACATCCTTGTGCGCAGTTAGCCCACTAGTCATTTATTTAATTTATAATAGGAATGTAGGTTAAAATAGAAATAAACAGCTGACGGAGTAATACCTAACAATACTTAATAATGGCGGAGTTTTTGTTTGATTCTAACATTAACGCAGATCCAGCAGCATTTATATGATAAATGATGGACAGAAACATGTTTCGCTTTAATATATTTCTAACGATGAAAAATCGTATCTTACCGTACTACCAACGTGTGTATTTTTCAATGTTCTATCTCGTGTACATAATGAAGAGGAAGTTGTTATAATATTTTTTAATATAGGTTCTTGAAACATTGAGTTATATGCGGATATATTCTAATAGTAGCCGTTCGTTGTGACGTCATCATCGTTATTTAAACTTCGATCTGCTTCGTGTTTATCGAATACTAGCTGTGCCCGCGGTTTCACCCGCGTATAATTTAATAAAAATATAATGAATAAAAATTTGCCTAGAACCTTCCTCGATAAAAGGACTATACAACACAAAAAACTCTTCAGCTTTATATATTAGTATAGATGTAATCGGTGTTAAAACGAGAGCTATACTGTTTGCAAGACCATAGAAATAATAGGGTATTTTTTATTATTATTCTTTCTGATCTTATATAACTAGTATAATCGAGTCTCGTAGTTGGATGTGCCTGCATGTTTTTATTTTCAGCCAGCATCACAAGACAATCAAAATTTCAGTATAACAATTTTTTTTTTTAATTATTGTTGTCAAATGTCTTTCTTATATATATAAATATATATATCTTATATCTTGATTTTAATAGGAATCTGGATTCATAAGCTGGTCTAGATGGTGAAGCATTAATCTTGGGCTATTCATTTATTTATAAACTAACAATCGGTTTCTATCTCGGAATGAGTCAAATTGAAATTCAAATTTCTTTATTCAACATAGAAGCGTTACACTTGCTTATTGATTGTCATAAATCTACCACCGGTTCGGAAATAAACACCTCAGACCTGAGAAGAACCGGCGAAAGAAACTCAGCGGGATTTTTTTTTGTCACTTATTCTAAAAGTATTATTATTATATTATTTAAGTAAATGATTGCGTCTACGATCGACAGAATAGGCTCGTGTTATCAAAATTTCGCATCACGCCCGGAAGTTACGATATGGCTTAATTGTTACAATGATTTGCGTAACCATAACAATTGTAGTATAGACAGGAATATATCAATTTAAAAAAAAATATTTCATTTAAAAGCATATTTCATATATTTTTATTGAATACTTTAGAAAGTGAAAATATATAAGAAAGGTTTAATATAGCTAAAAATTATAAATTGTACTTTTCATAAAATAAATCTTCGCTTATCATACTCGAGAGAGGGCTTTATATAAGTGTTAACTGTGTTTTAGCATTCGTTAACGCTGTAGAACAGTTTACACGCACCGTAGACATCGACCTAATTTCAATAACAAATTTATTCTTGCGATCGTTAAATATGAACTACTAACTGTGCCCGCGGTTTCACCCGCGTATAATTAATAAGAATATAATGAATAAAAATCAGCCTAGAACCTTGCTCGATAAAAGGACTATACTACATAAAAATAATTTTTAAATTCGAATCAGTAGTTCCTGAGATTAGCCGGATCAAACATATTACATATCTCTTCAGAATTATAATATCCAAAGAATTTGCAGTTTTAACCAGAAAAAACTGGTTTAACTATAATTGTATAAAATTTTTTTTTTTATATATATAATCAAGATTTCCATTGAGTTTTCGTTTTCTCACAGTTAAGTGTCGTGTGAAAATACTAGTTTTAAGTAATCTAATCGCGTTTATATTATCTTCTATTTAATATGTATGTAATTATATAATGTGAAATACTATATGTATATAAAAAGGCAGAAACAAAAAGTACCTTTGTCTCAAGTGAAAAAGAAAAATAAAAGTTTTTTTTTTTATTTGTTAGCTATACTCTAGTCGTTATAAATGATAATTTTTGAAAATAAGACGAACATACAAATGCATATAAGTTAAGGCAATACAATTGACATTTCAAAAATAGCTGGAGAATATTCCAGAAGCTTGGGCTATTGTCGTCTCCCCTCCTAACACAAGCTATACTCGGTAGAGCTTTACTTTATTGGATAAATAGTATTCTTAAAATATATACATATTTATATACTCCATCCTTCTGATCGCTAAGCTTACACGATTGAGTTAATTGAAAAAAATCACCTAAACGTTCGATTTCCAGATTCTTCGGGTTGAGAGGAGCATGTTTTTTTAAACATCTGTCTTAAATAAAAAAATGTAAATTGTAATATAAAATATAATATATATATGTCGTATAAAATGTGTAATTAGGTACCTAATATTCGTTTGTGTTTAAATGTTGTAAAGTATAGTTTCGCTAATTGTATTGTATGTGAGAAATAAAATGGGTGTTTTTTTGTGTGATTCAGTAACAGAGAAACCGGCGCCGGCGCCGCGCACCGGTCCCCACGGCGTGCAGGTCGTCAACACGGGCCCGGACCACTCGTTCGTGCTCGACGAAGACGCGCTCGAGGAGTTGCTGCTGCAGGATGACATCAAGGACAGGTCCGCGGTCGTCATCTCGGTCGCGGGCGCCTTCCGCAAAGGGAAGTCGTTCCTGCTCGACTTTTTCCTGCGGTACATGCACCACAAGGTAGGTTATGTGTATTGTTGGCGGGATCGTTTTGCACTTATGTAATTATTTTGCAGACAGATATATGATAAATGTTGTACTATCAGTAATTCCCTCAAAGAGTTATGATACTTTTAGGAAACAGAATGATAATCGCATGGATTAAAATATTTCTTGTATTCTAGAAAATGCCGATTTTTTTTAGTGACTGTACAATATGGATCGTTTAAACGACCATCTTCATGTCGCTATCAGCGTTAGGGTAATTCGCCTTCCCGCTCTATACGTATCTATTTACAAGATGAGAAATTACACGACACTTAGCAGAACAATTCCTTATATACTCGTATCGTAACTAAGCGATTAGAAATAATTAAATATCATCCCTTGAGTTTTAAATAGAGGCTAAATGACATAAAAGTTTTGAATCTTTTAACTATTTCAGCTCAGTTTCCATATATATTCATTTATTGCTATAATTGCATATAATAGGATATCCAACAAAATACACCTAAATCTCTTTAACGAGCCGAATATTTAAATCGTTTTCATTACAACTAAAACATAAAATTTTCTCTATTCTTCAGTATGGTGCGGGAGGCGGTGGCGGCGAATGGCTGGGCAACGAAGATGACCCACTTTCAGGGTTCAGCTGGAGGGGAGGCTCCGAGCGGGACACCACCGGAATTCTCATGTGGTCTGAGATATTCAAGGCCACACTCGAAGACGGTGAAAAGGTAATGAAGCTTATAAAAATAAAAAAATCAATCGAATATAAATCGGACGAATATTTTTTTTAAATTCGAAATAAAAAAAAAATATTTCTCTTTTTTGCATCATAGCCAAACTGCATAGAGGTGATACATTTTAATGAACCCCGCAAATTAAATTGAATCAGTAATGAATTAATTGTATTCGATTGATTGTATCATTGATTACGGACAGAACTCCGTTTCTAGAATAGTATATTGAAATGAAGTATATTTTTTAAATATATGTTTTTCGTAGTGGATTCAATATCTTTCCGTTCTATCGGCGGAAGCCAATACAAGTGTTTAATATGCAAACGAGTGTTGCGTCGAGTGAGAGTCGTTGACGAGAGCCCGTCCGGCCGCAGGTAGCGATCATCCTGCTGGACACGCAGGGCGCGTTCGACAGCGAGTCGACGGTGCGCGACTGCGCCACCGTGTTCGCGCTGTCCACCATGCTGTCGTCCGTGCAGATCTACAACCTCTCGCAGAACATACAGGAGGACGATCTGCAGCATCTGCAGGTGACACAGCCTTCCAAGAATCGATAGTCTTAATAGACGACACCATATATTATTTGAAACTTCGAACACTTATTTTATGGCAATAATTCAAGGTCAAAGTTATTTATTTATCTATACTCCTGCTGCCATTGAATTCGACTCTATAAACTACTCGTTGATTTCATGTAGAATTAATAATGATGTTGCTAAGCGCTGTTTAGTTAAACACTGAGATCTCTTTTTCTGTCATTATTGATTTGACATTCGAAAGAAGATTTTTTTATATTATTGTATAGGTAGGCGGACGAGCATATGGGCCACCTGATGGTAAGTGGTCACCAACGTCCATAGACAATGGCATTGTAAGAGATGTTAAACATCGCTGACATCGCCAATGCGCCAATGCGCCACCAACCTTGGGTACTAAGATGTTACGTCCCTTGTGCCTGTAGTTACACTGGCTCACTCACCCTTCAAACTGGAACACAACATTACAAAAAACTGCTGTTTTGCGGTAGAATATCTGATGAGCGGGTGGTACCTACCCAGACGAGCTTGCACAGAGCCCTACCACCAAGTAAAACAGCATTGTTTAACTAATCATCCATTAAACACCGTTTAAACATCGTATGTGACTAACTATTAGAATAAAGTATAATTTGATTTTTGATTACGTATTCTCTTCCGCAGTTGTTCACAGAGTACGGTCGGCTGGCGTTAGAGGACGGCGGTCGGACACCGTTCCAGCGGCTGCAGTTCGTGGTCCGGGACTGGAGCTTCCCCTACGAGGCGCCGTACGGGGCCCAAGGGGGACAGAGCATCCTGCAGCGACGGCTCAAGGTACGAACATTTCATACATGGATTAGGTTATTACGAATCACAGACCCTATAATTTGCTTATACAAACATATTGTCACCTTGAATTGTCATCAAAAGGATTACATTGGAAGGTTGAATTATACATATATAATAATATATAGAAACACATAATTGAGTACTGTTGTCCATTGACATGTTCATGCTCACAAATGTTTGTCCTGGGTGGGAATCGAAACCACGACCTGCGGCGAAAAAGGCAAGTATCTTACCAGCCACGCCCACCGGCTCATCAAAATATACGTCACTCCCTATTCCATATTTAAATAAGATCTAAAAAATAGTGTAATAAAATATAAAAGTATTGTAAAATATTTGATATTATAATTCAATGGCTTAGTGCCAGAAAGGTGGCACTTTGTAATTGTAATAACTTATTTGTCTTTATTTTCATTATATTCTATTAAAATATTTATATTATATAGATATAAGTTTATAGATATACGTAATATATCATATATTATTTGTATTATAAAAATATAATACAAATTCAACGAAAATCCTTCTGTTTTTTAAGTCCGTCAATAATAGAATGTTATCACTTTAAAATTTCTGTATTAATTTCTGTTTCTGTTCTGTTTCTCTCTCTTAAAATCTACATTTTACCGATAAATATCAATAAGTACCGTCGCCGTCAGGTCTCTGAGAAGCAGCACCCGGAGCTGCAGTCGCTGCGCAAGCACATCACGTCGTGCTTCGCGGAGATCGCGTGCTTCCTGATGCCGCACCCCGGCCTGCGCGTCGCCACCAGCCCCGACTTCGACGGCCGACTCAAAGGTGACGCCGTTGGTTACGATTGGACCATACTAATTTGAAATAAGCACACGATCGAATTTGTGCTGTTATTTTTCGGGCCGTTTTTGAAGCGATTACCAGTAATCTAGTACACTATTGATCAAAGAATATATCTACGAAAATTAAATAGTGTGGACTTAACTTTTGTTAATAAACGTTCACAGATATCGAGCCGGAGTTCAAGCGCGCGCTGCAGCAGCTCGTGCCGATGCTGCTGGCGCCACACAACCTCGTGCCGAAGCTCATCAACGGACAGCGCGTCCGCTCGAAGGACCTGCTGCACTACTTCAAGTGCTACATGAACATCTACCGCGGGAACGAGCTGCCCGAGCCGAAGAGCATGCTGGTCGTAAGTAGACCACACCTCATGTTCATGTTATTTCATTCGACTTCATTCGCCCAGGAGATCCTGGATGATGAGCCACTTTTATATTTAATATTAAATCATAAGGATGTAGTCACATTGATTTGGTGCGTGGTGCGCAGGCAACCGCTGAGGCCAACAACCTGACAGCGGTGGCGGAAGCACGCGAGGTGTACACGACGCTGATGGAGGAGGTGTGTGGGGGGGCGAGACCCTACCTGCAGGCCACACTGCTGGAAGCCGAGCACACGCGCGTGCGTGATAAGGCGCTTCTGGCCTTCCGTGCCAAACGCAAGATGGGCGGCGACGACTTCAGTCGCTCATACTGCGAACAGCTACTTCAGGACCTGGAGGACCAGTTCCAGCAGTTCCGCGCCCACAACGAAAGCAAAAACATCTTCAAGGCGGCGCGCACGCCGTCCGTGCTGTTCGCGGTGGCGCTCGTGTTCTACGTGCTCAGCGGCGTGCTGGGGCTCGTGGGCCTCTACCCGCTCGCCAACCTCTGCAACCTCACCATGGGCGTCGCGCTTCTCACGCTGGCGCTCTGGGCGTACATCAGGTGAGCCGACCGCATATGTAACTGAAAAATAAAATCCATGTCGAGTTCTACTCGATCAATACACTTATATTGAAAAATCAATGTGTTAACTTTATAAATATATAATAATAATGGTTCTCCTGACCGATTTCGGCCACGGCGGCCGATCTCTAAGAGAGATTAGCCAACTGCGCAGGATATATTATAGTTCACAAGTGTGTGCGCAAACACAGGTGCACTCTCTTTTCCTTAGCTCTCATAATCCGATGGGACGGCAATCCGACACGACCGGAAAGAGTTCAGGCGCAGGACTAACGGCTTTACGTGCTTTCCGAGGCACGGTAGTGTACACACTTCCAACTTCTAGACTCCGGGCTGCTACTGAGAATTTTCGACAGAAAATCTCAATAACATTTTATTGACTCGACCTGGGAATTGAACCCAGGACCACCGCGTCTGCGGCCTTACATGTAGCCACTAGACCAACTAGGCAGTATAAATATATACATATATATAAGTCTTTGCTTCGAATTTCAGGTACAGCGGTGAGATGAGGGAATTCGGTATAACAATAGACGAATCGGCGAATTGGCTCTGGGAAAATGTAAGTTTAAATTTATTGACACAGTATAGCTAATTAAATTTGTGCGTGAAAAGAATGAAGTCCTAATCTTTGTACGCATGTGCTATAAAATAAAACACGACAATCCCCGTGCAGGTGATGAAGCCGGTGTACCAGGCGGGGCTGGAGAAGGGCATGGAGCACGCGGCGGCCGTGGCGGCCGAGCGCGCGCTGGGCCCGCCCACGCCCACGCCCACGCCCAGCGCCAACGGCAAGCACAAGCACTTGTGATGCTCGCACGTGCGCGGCGCGCGCGGGCACGCTCGGCCACGCCTGCACGCTGCGGACCAAACGTGCCACGCGAACACGAACCGCGCTACTAGTCAAGCTACTGACGGGAACTTTGACAATAATCACTATCGGTCACGCTCGGAGACGTGCAGTAGATCGGTCTCCGAGACCTTCGCCCGTATCGAAAGCGATACCCGTAGGCGTCTGCCCGACGAGGCCGGCTTGCGGAACCACACAGTCGATGGAAGTACCGAGGTTCACATAAATAGGAAACGGTCGACCGTTGACCTCTCTCGTAAGTGTAATATTAGACATCTAAGTTCTCATTACAGAGATGCACATCGGGAGCCCAGTCGCCCGAATGAGATCGACTGGAATAGAGACAGTTCAGATCGTAATATAAGCGATACTCGTCCGACGCGTTACACGGCGAGCTGGGCCAGGAAATTTATCTCATCGACGTACATCAATGTAATTTATTATAATAGATTAATTTGGCAGCATATTTATAGACGAGTGAAACGTCTTAATTATTTTTCAATGGAATTAAGCTCAAAAGTAGCAATAAAACTGTTATCAGACTAGAGAAATTATTAAAAGTTTATTTCTTACGTTTCCGATGTGGGCATCGTGTCATACATATCATCAGACTGGTCCGACGAGTAGAATCTATGTAAACAGTGTTGGTGTCCGTGGTTGAGTGTGGCTCGATGAACGAATTCAAATCTTAGTGAGTTTTAAAAGTGACAAGTTTAATTTTTAATCGTTTTATGTAGCTTAGTGGTTGGTTTTCATAAATTTTATGGTAAAGGAACGTTGACGGTGTCGGTGGGGAGCATTTTCAATAGATCCTTGTACAGTCATAGACAAATTATATTATTAGTTATAGTATCATAATAGGTTAATTATTATTGCTTGATTAATCTAATAAGGAGCGCTCAATGTGTTAAAACTTTACTTAGGCATGTTCATTGGCTTCAAACAAAGTCAATTTTGAATAAGTGCCGCACGAGAAACACTCGCGTCGGTACATGTACGATATCTTGGTTTATATGTCTCGATATAAATATAACGAATTTAACAGTTCTCACTTAAGTTTCTTTAACTTCATCTTATTTTTAAATAAGTATATGACGTTTATTTTTAATAATATCTCTTAGATTAATAAAGCAATACAACTAAATGCTTAGATTAAATCTTTGTGAAGGCAGACTTTGAATCATGAATTGATATATACATATATATAATATATAAAGTGTAAAACTAATGTGAAATAACCAATCTTGAACGTTTAAAAAGTTGCACAAATTGTGAGTTTATAAATCATGTTTTAACAAGAATCAGATCAAAACTATCAAACACTTGTTAAGTTGCACTATAACTGTTGAAAACGTACTTAAAACTGTAATTATGTTTGTGTAAAAATATTGTTTGAAATAAGTATCATATTGTTAAGACGTTGGATTTTGTAAATACTGTTTCAAACATGTCATTGTGTAGTAACATTATTTCTGAACGTGCCAATTTCAAGTTGATGTTGTTTAAAAATTAATTCCAACATCACGGTGGGAACAAAACATTTTTGAATAATATTATGTTGTAAAATTCAGAGTTTATTTCGTTGTTTGTTAACTAAACTCGGAATAATGTAAATGCCGTTTGTTTCTGTTCACCTTTACCCATGTTTAAAATTCAGGTTTTTTTTTATTACATTGATTTATTTAAGACATATTGATCAGAATATAAATGGATTACACCAAGTTCTAAAAAGATACGTTGTGATTTTTAATTGTGTTGAAAATTCGAAACGCTGAATTTGTAACCCAAACTTTTGACGATAATTTACAGTCGGAATAAACTTGCTTTACTATTTATCTCTACAATAATTAAAAAATATTATTAAATTTTGGGTAGCCAACCGCCGAGATGGCCCAGTGGTAAGAACGCGTGAATCTTAACCGATGATCGTGGGTTCAAACCCGGGCAAGCACCACTGAATTTCATGTGCTTAATTTGTGATTATAATTCATCTCGTGCCGGTGAACTCATGACGGTGAAGGAAAACATCGTGAGGAAACCTGCATGTGTCAAATTTCACTGTAATTCTGTCACATGTGTATTCTACCAATCCGCATTGGAGCAGCGTGGTGGGATAAGCTCCAAAACCTTCTTCTCAAAAGAGGAGAAGAGGCCTTAGCCCAGCAGTGGGACATTCACAGGCTGTTACTTTATTAAATTATACACAACATATGACTCATTTATTTAATGCAAAACAGATATATTACTTTATAATTGACAATTACATCGATGTGTTATAGTACAGGGGTTCGATTCCGCTTGTAATCAATTGTATATCCTCACAGTTATTTGTGCTTGAAGGGCTTTCTATAATTGTTATTTATATAATTGTTATATTTTAAATTTCGTTATAGTTAAAATTTTATTTCATTGCTTAGTTCATTTTTGCTCAAAACACCATTGCCTCTATAATTAATATTAGGATATTTATAATCTGTATTTTTAGATTTACTTCTAAAAATATAAACATTTTTTTTGTTGACAATGAAAATTCGAAAATGCACTTTAGAAATGTACATACACTCAATAAATAGATTAAAAATAGAGTTGATTATAAAAAAAAACCAATCTATATTTTCATATGTTTATCTGTTTCCTTTGCTATTTTTTTTTCTTTGACGTATTACAGATCTTAATTCTACCGTCTAATTAGCTTTTGTTATCAGCTATCTTTGAATAATTTAAATAAGCACTTCTCCTTTATGCCTTGTATATTTAGTGCCATTAGCCTTCATTTATAATATATAATTATATAAAATAACAGAAATACTCGTTTTATAAATGTATATATGAATAAACGGATGATTGCTTATATTTCTATTTAATTACATTACGCAGTTATGATTTTTTTACTATTGGAACAGTCGCCCTGACTCTCGTAAACGTTATAGTCGATTTGGGTCTATGATTTAAATTTGGTGAGAATAAAATAATTATAAATCAATTATTTAAATAAAGTTATTTAATTTTATATACGTTTCGTTTTATTTCTCGACAAATATAACGTTTGCGATACTCGACGTAAACGCTTTGCTTCGAAAATATTTTTATATTATTTTTAGATATCAAAGTATTGACTTTTAGTTACAGTTGAACACGAGTATAATATAGCATTAATCAAAGTTTGTAAAAATTAGAAGTTTTATATTATGACTGATATTTTCATGCACAGATAACGATATACGCAAACTAATTTGCAAAATACCATTTGCTAGTATGATTTTTTGATGAAATAATTTGAGACGTCAATAAAACGTGTGAACGAAGCGAGGCATACTGCGCTCTCACTCGCACTTATAGTTGGTCTTATGTCATCTATAATATTGATGTAGGTACACCATTTGTATATTTTCGTCAGTATCTAGTTGCTTAGTAATTAGTGTTGCTTTATAAATATTTTATTTAAATAATATATTGATTGGTACAGAAAAGAATTCAAAAACGCCTCTGTCGATAACTTTTTTTTTTCACGTCGTGGAAACCTTCCGAACGGTACTCGGCCGCCTTTGGAGGGAACCGGGTTATATGGGATTCTTACCCATTAAAACCACTGCTATGGCCGCACTAATAGCTTACATGAACCAGTCACGATCGTAGTAAAAAACGCATATGAATGCGAGTTTTAATCGATAGCGCATGTTTGAAGCGCACAACAACGCCATAAAATGTATGAACCAGCTACAATACGATTTTTTTTTTTAGTATATTTACTAAAAATATTCAAATAAAAACAGGTAAGGACATGATTGAAAATATATAGATATTAGAAAAATATTTAATATCAAAATGTCAAATATACTTAAATCATTTTTGAATATTGTCAGTGTACAAACAGTAAAATCACAGCAGCATATTTACAAATGCCTCTCTTATTGTTGACACAATAAGGATGAAGTTCCTGTGAATAAGGTAAAATAAAATGTATTTCATTTTGTAGCTTTTTAAAAGCTAATTAATATCTTATCTAATATATATCAAAGCTATGAAAATAAACATTATACAAAACAATACCAATATTTTCTGACTTGATTAAAGCTAACGCCGACGCCCGACATGCAATACCGCAATATATTCATTTATAATAACATTCTAGGTTAGTTATATAATATGTTGAGACATGGTTTTGAGATATAAAAGTGATCAACTTTTGTTAATATATTACTATACAATAAAAATAGATCAATATTACAAAAGTTTTTTATATAAATATCAAAAGTTTATAGATTCGCGGACAGATTGATAAACGTTGTATAGCGAATGAATGAATGAATGAATATTAGCATTGCCAACCGTTTTGTATTTTACGGAACGTTCCTTAAAATACTTCCATCTCATGAAGAACGAAGAGAAAATGACTGAGCCGAGAAAAGACAAGTCTTTTGTACTAAACGTAATGTTTTCATTAGAGACTTATGAAAATTACATGAGCAAGATTTTATTTTTAAAATGCATTCTTAAATTTATGATATGACATGTTTAAACAACGATTAAAAAACAACTTATTCGGCAGCCAAGCCCACCAAATGATTGGCGGCTTAAAACCTTTTCCGAGAAAGAATCTACAATTCTAACCAACTTTCATCAATTTTTTCGCTTTTTGGAGTATTCAGCAAAATAATGCTTTTAATAAATCCTTTTTTGAATCCAAATAATTAAAGTTAGCAAATGTTTACTACGTTTTGCAAATACACAGTTATCCATTTATTTCCTCTTCTGTTATCAATAATAAAAACAGAAGGCAAAGCATTGTATAACAATTCAAATATACGACGTTTATTAGTAAGGGGGTAAAAATTTACGCTCAAACTCGTAATTACTTTTCCAACTAAAGCCTCAAAGCATAGCAAGCATACAAAACGTCAGAAAAATGACACGTCATGTCATTGTAAAAAAAACGATACGGGGAAATTACCATTTAAATTTTAATCTTAAAGACGACGAAGATATATGTATTAATATAGTTTTAATTTTCATATTACCTAATGTAAATAATCATAAAATAAGATCATTAATAAATACATCTTTGTCTCAATTACGGTGTTGTCAGTATCATATCAGTAACATGTACCCATCTATTGTTCCCGTGTGTCTAGGAGTCTTTTTTTTTAATTCAGAGTATAATTATATAGACATGACCCTTTTTCATAATATGAAAAAATATAACGCGCAACTTGTAACGCGAATGATGTTTGTGTCTAGCTGTTTATTTCAATGTGTAAAAGTATTTGTAAATAAAAAAATGGCAATTACTATTGCTACCCTTAATTAATAAAACGAAAAATTAATAAAAGCGGCAAGTTTGACAGATTGCTACGGTTCCTTTTTGTCTGTGGTGTAGCTGAGCGCCGCGGACGTCGCTTGCCGCGCGACCACTCCGCCGAACATTTCCATGACCTTAACAAATAATGATTGTTTATAAGCAACAGGAGGAATAATAAATGTATTTTTATATATAAAAAATTACGAGGATTTGTATGTAAAATGGATAATAAACATGATTTTCTTGCTCATTTCTTCTTTGGTTGTAGACTTTCATCTGCGTAGTTCTCGTTCCCGTGAGAATACGGGGACAAAATGTAGCCTAGTTACCCGGTGATAATGTAGCTTTCCATTGGTAAAATAATTATTATAATTCAATTTTTAAAGTAACAAACAAACTATTATTCGCGTTTATAATATTAAAATATATAATATATTATGTCAAAAAAATGTAAAGCATACGAACGATAGCTGTTTTTTCGTCCAATATCAGCGCCAAATCCGCAAAGTTACCGGTTATCCTAAAATAATTAAAAATATTGATCATTATTCTTATAATTAACGCGACTGCCTCCGACCTGCCGACCGATCCTGCTCGGCGGAGACGACGTCGGCGCCGTCCCGGCCCTCCCACAGCCCCAACGCCCGGGGCTTAAAACATAAGGCGTAACCCTGGGGCCGTGGATGCGTGAGGTGGGGGTCTCACGTGTCCTATTTTAAGCGGCCCTAAGGAGGACGGCAGCCGGGATGGCCTCGCGCTGTCGTACGCACTAGCGAGGAGTGCGGGGGGGCGAGATTATCTTCGCGCCCTGAGGGGAGCTCCACCGAGCTACGAGCGGAGCACAGCACGGGAGGGGCCGCGGATGCGTATATCAACACGATCCCGCAGCCTCTCCGATCCGTGCCGAGGACGGCCATCGCAGTGGTTTTAGTGGGTAAGAATCCCACATAACCCGGAAAGGGAATATCCGATTTTCAGATAATATATATACTATCCACCTGGAGTACGCCCACAGCAGCAGCGCGGCACCGGCGCCGTAGGCTATCACGGAGGCGAGCTGGTGCAGCGTGTCCAGGCCCAGCACCAGCGCCGCGTGCGCCAGCAGCCACGCGCCCAGCGCCAGCGCCGCCAGCACCAGCGCCGTGCCCAGCCGCCGCAGCACGTTCTTATCGTCGTTGCGCAGCCGGTACTGCTCGTACTGCTCCTCTAGATCCTGCGAGCCCCCGGTTCTTTGTTTATGTGTCTTGTTACAGTTAACCGTCAATGCTATTATTTCCCTCACGAAATTAAATTCCCCTCAATCGTATCAGTCTGTAAATGTTTTGCCGATCGAGGACCTCTCCTTCCGTCTAAAGAGACGTTCGTCTGGCACGTCGTTCCGATAAATATTATATCTAAAACTGTGAATGAAAGCAACGCGGGGAAATCATTCATTTCATTCAGCGCTGAGCACGAAATGAATAAACAGATTTGAAACCGCGTCGTCGTGTATTTATAATAGTGCGTAGTAACTTTGACGGTACCTTGAACAACTTCTCGCCGTAGGTCTCACTGAAATCGTCGCCACCCATCTTCTTTTTGGAACTGAATGCGTGCAGAGCCTTGTCTCTCGCTCGTCGGTGTTCCTGCTGCAGCAGCGTCGGTTGTATGTAGGGTTTCGTCCCGCCGGCTACCTCCTCCATCAGCGTCTCGTACACCTCCTTCGCTTCGGCTACTGCGGACAGGTTGTTGGCTTCTGCTGTCGCCTATAACATTCAACGCATCAACAAGTTTTCTTGTATTAAAATGAAACAACAAACAAAAAATAAATCCACAATAAACTGTCAAATTAATCGCAATTAGCATCATGTAGCTTTTTTGACGGCTGCACGCATGAAAAAACATGACTTATTGTAACGTTCCGCCTGAGCCGAGCGCGCAAGCGAGAGTGCGGAACAAGCGATAGAGAGGCACGATCAGCCTAAGCGTTCGGCTTGTGACGCATCTATCTCTCTTCCACTCCATCGGCCGATGCGTTCGAGTATTCATCAATGTTTTCTTATGACGTTATCACGTAAAATTATCGTCCGGTTACCGACTTTACAGATAACCATTTACTGTTTCTGTAATAAAATTACGTCCACGGGCTTAAATTTACCCGTGCCTTTTTTACAAAATTCTTTTAATTTTAATAATTACCACAGCGTACTTAATATTGTCAAATAAATAACATTTGTAACAATATTACAAATGTTATTTAAATATTATAATACTATATTAACAAACTAAAACACAAGCAACAGTGCTAGCAAGCAAGCGTCGTGTAGGTTAATTAATATATTTTGTTCACTAAAAAACGTACCTCCAAAATAGTCTTCGGTTCAGGTAAGGTGGATCCGTTGAAAATATTCATGTAGGACTTTATGTAGAGCAATAGGTCCTTTGCCTTCACCTTTTGTCCGGCAATCTTTTTAACAATTAGGTTTTCTGGAGCGACCAGCATCGGTATGAATTCTTTTAGAGCCTGTTTAAACTCTTCACTTATGTCTGAAACAAGAATTTGTTAAATGAAGGCATCTTGCAAATAGAAACACCAAAAACCCTTTACAATCGATGGTTAGGTTCAAACGTGTTTTTTATGGTGATGGTTTATGGAGCGACTTATGTAAATAATGTTAAGAAAAGGTTTAAGGATAAAAGTGCTAATCGACTTAAAGAGTAATACGAGATAATATACCAGAAATATTTCCATTAAAATTTGGGTTAGTGGCGACGGTCAGGCCGGGGTGAGGCATTAAGAAACATTTGAGTTCCTCAAAGCAGCTGGCGATATGATTCCTGAGTGATTGCAGCTCATGATGTTGCTCTTCGCGTACCTGTTTGAATTCAATATCTTTATATAAATAGACAGACAAAACACTTAACTGTGGACAGTAGTTCCCCTTTGCTGCTTGTTTCTGAACAGATTTTCCTTTTTTATTTGGTAGCTTTTGTTTACGTATTTTATTTGGAAAATAGTAAAAAAAAAATGCATTCGTAACATTGATAATGATAAAAATATTTTCCTCAATTTTTAGCATTATCTTTAATTATTTAAGATCAAATAGTTGTCTTATATAAAATGCATATGGTTATTAGGTAAGGCTACGATGTTCTGGTGTGTAGTGTACTTAGAACTTTTTGGTTTCGAAATACAGATGCAATAATATGTAGTCACTTTATATATATTGAGACTTTTTAAAATCTTACCGCGAGTCGTTTTTCCAGCAGCTGTTGACCGCCCTTCTCACCGTACGGGTGGTCGTACGGGAAACTCCAGTCACGCACAAGCAGCTGCAGCCGTTGGAACGGCTTGCCATCGCTGCTCTCAAGAGCCAATCGGCCGTAATCTGTAAACAGCTGACAAATATTTTGCGATGATATTTTTATAAATAAAGAATACACATTAAGCCTATGTATGTTAGTCATAACAAATTGAAATGACATTGGCACTTTCCATAGACAAGCGACCAAGGCAACGGATTTAACACACCTTCTCATATCAGCTTATAAAATTCCGAACCTAAGGTACACGTGCCTCCTCTGGATCCAGGCATTGAAGCTTATACTTATATATTCTACATGTTACACAATCTGTTCTTACCTGTAGATGCTGCAAGTCGTCCTCTTCTATGTTCTGTGAGAGGTTATATATCTGGACGGAAGACAGCATGGTCGAAAGAGCGAAAACGGTCGCATTATCTTTGACGGTTGACTCGCTGTCGAATGTACCTTGCGTGTCCATTAAATAAATCACTACCTGGAAAGAAGACCAGAAGGAGAAGTTGATTATTAGTCTTTAATATCAAGAGGCGCTTTACAAAACGTTAAACATTATACAGTATGTAACCTTTTTAATGATTTGACTAAAATATATCTATAAGTTAATTGTTTTTGTTACCTTGTCTCCATTCTCAAGTGTCGCTATGAAAGGCTGAGACCAGAGCAGCAGCCCTGTCGTGTGCCGCTCGGAGCCGCCGCGCCAGCTGAACCCATGCAAGGGTTCATCCGCGCTGCCCAGCCACTTCGCACCACCGTCACTTAAATTGTACTGTGAAAATTAAAATACAAAAAACTCGTTTATATCACAATCTGAAAACATAACTACTGTATACAAGATACAGGACAATATTATCACATAAATAGAACCGCTACACGATACCTAATAACCACTTCAAGGGTCGGACACGAATTTTGTTACACGCTGTATACGGTCTTTAGTCTGTGTTTATACAACAATATACTATAAACGTACTACTTTTTATTTTTATTATATAGGTAGGCGGGCGAGCATTTGGCCCATCTGATGGTAAGTGGTTACCAACGCCCATAGACAATGGCATTTTAAGAAATGTTAACCATCGCTTACATTTTATGAAAGATATCAAGATGAGATCATAGACAATTTTAGTTCTTTTTATAGTTTTGTCGTATTCCTAACAACTACCAATCGCTTATCGCATTCGAAACAAATTGTAACGTAAGCTAACTAACGTAATAAATTATTTATACTAATTAAAACAGGACACGTTAATAAAACCACATAATTATTTTATAAATAATTTATTTTATTTTCCTTTAATTTATTTATTTAAGGAATTTAAGGAAAATAAAATAAATGGTTCAATTTGTTGATAAGTGCCAAACAAACGGCCAATTCTCCAATTTTATACTCTAGACAGGCTCTGAGAAATTTTATCTCAGCTCTACAAACCATTATACTATAATCATAATTGGACTGAGTTATGCAAAATGGATCCAATCTTTAAGAACCTATTTTCGAACTATTGTCATAAACGGTATTTATACATCAACTTTCGTCTCTGCAAAAAATATCTAAATTAAAAATAACAAAATAAATTTTAAAATTTAACAAATAAATCAACAGCATTGTTTTTTGAAATTTTATTTTGATTGAAACTATTTTTTTTTCTAACGTATATATTTTCTGTGGTCATTTTATACAGTATGTATCAAAAACCCTGTCCGATCCGTGACGTGGTTATTAGATATCGTGAGTTGTTTCTATGCATGTAATCATTTAAATACTAAGCAAAAAAATTACCCATAAAAAATATTAATTGTGTTTAACGACACGTCATTGTTCATGTGGTAAACACATGACCTTATGTCTTAACTACCCGATAGGTAAGAGCTATCGAGCGATTTTGCCCACGCCTGTGTTGCCATGTAATTTTTTTTCGGGTTAAATTTTTGCTTATTATTTTAAAAATTATTACATAAATAGAACCAACTCACAATACCTAATAACCACTTCACGGATCGGACAGCGTTTATGAACATATTGTATAACTACGCCCAATTATAACTGATAATTTGATGTTAGAGTACTTACTTTCTGGTGCATATATCGTAAGAAAAAGCTTAGGAGGAAAGATTTTCCCTTTCGGAAGGCACCGGCGACCGAGATGATCACGACTGGACAATCCTTGACGTCATCTCGTAGCAGGAGTTTCTCTAAGGCTTCCACATTGAGCGTGAATGTGTGATCGGGACCGGGTACCAACACTTGAATACCTTTGCCAGAATTTAAATCTTCCATTTTTAATCTGTAATTAGAAATAAGTAAAAAATGATAAGTAAAATGATTAGTACTTATAGAAGACTACGATGTCGGTTAATTCTTTCCTATAATTTCCGAAAAAAAGTAATTTTGTTTTTTAAGATATTAATATTTAAACATAACGCAAAATTACCCAAAATGTAAAAGAAATAACCTTTAAATCTATGAACTTATTTTAAATAAAATAATTTGGAGGTCATTCCACTATTCTGCGCCAATGTGAGTTGATAGGTTACACGGTTACGATGTGAAAATTTTTCACCCGACACTCGCAAATTGTTGATGTTGTTGTTGTTTTTTTGTTTACCGCTAAATACGAGATTGAATTAGAAGAAAAAATATATAGTGCAAAAAATTAGTGCTTGCTTGGATTTGAACCTGCAATTTGCGGTTAGCATTCTAACCATTTATGAATAAAATGCTACTTAGTTTAAATAAAGGTAAACATTTTGTATAAATACCAAATTAACACATAATTTTCTAATCATATATGTTTAAAACACGTTAGCCAGTCATTATACAAGGTCGACGATAAATACAAATTGTAAATTTTAGAAAGTTTCCAATTTCGGAGTTTCGATCGAATTATATTTTTAAAAACAGAACAAATAATTCGTAATCAGATGTTTTGAGTCGATGAGTAATCGGATACGTTCTGCTTTGTTTATTACGCGGTGCGACCAAGGTTTAAAAAACCGGAATTCATTACGACAATAATATCAAATTTAATCTAACCAACAAACAGCCTAATATTACGAATTATTAAAAACTGGATTTTTTTAATATATAGTTATATTTGAGTAAATGATTTACATTTTTATTTAATTACTGCACAGATTTATAAACCAACTGTTTAAATGCGAAATATTTATTGAAATTAATCGACGATCAATCGTATAATAAAGTTGATGTTTTGCCCCTTTTATAAAAACAATGCAAATGAATTAACGAAACAAAATTGTAATATGGAATATTTTATTCAAAATTAGTATGTATATACATTATAATGACGCTGGTTTAAAATAAATAATCGCTATTTATGAAAAATATCCTCAAACCTTCAAATACCAGTTGACACAATCCTCTATAATTGGAATAAAAAAACACTTAACTTTACTATGTTTCGTACGAAAAATATACTAAATATTATAAAAAAACTTGCTACGACGTATATTTATTATTAACAAGTGACTCTATCGACGTAAGTTACAATAAACACTAATTTGAAGTAGCGAAAAGTGGATTTTCGTACGTCATCGGTGGGCGAGACGCGACGTCGAAGTAACTTCGACGGAGAACGAGTGAGGACGGCATAATGAATGATGTCATACCAGTCTGATTCCATTAGCCGTGGTGATATCATTCAAACGTTAAAAAATCTTTAACTCGTATATAAAACCTTTCTCGCAGTCAAGACATCATCTGGTCGATTCCTCTGAGGTTTTTTGTATAACTATTGTGTTATACAAAAAGTCGCAATCGCTTAAGCTTGAAAGAAAATATTCTTAATCGAATATTCGAATGTTAAAGATGAACATAGGGAGAATGTAAAACATTTTCTCATCAGAAAAATTTAAATCAATTAATTTTTTGTATTTATTTGAGAACAATCTAAGCGATATCTACCATACCTTACCATAAGGACCATTTATTCATATCTAGAAGTATCTTTAATTATATATTATACTTAAGCAATCATATATTTAAAATTAAATAAATAGGATCCAATATTACCGTAATGAAATGGAAACGCACTAGCTCGAGAGTCGAGTAACGAGAACGAGGGAGTCCACTTTCATTCACTGCGCTCATGTCATAAAAACAGCGGCCAATACACGAACATGCGCGAATGCATTTTTTTTACTAATTAGAACTAAGCGATTGCTTTTTTACAAGAATACACAGCAATATTTAAAAAAAAAATGACCATTAAAAATTTTGTCCCGTTTACGAAAAAATATGAGCATGGCAAGTATCCGCCATGGTTCGACCGCATACTGATAAGAACACTCAACGAAGAGAACGCAATTAGATTGCGTTATAAGCTATACAAAAACCCTATGGATGAAATTGCACTCAGGTTGGTTAGTGAACGTTGTAACAGACCAGCCGTAGTTAAGTATAATAAGTATATAGCGCTCATTGAGGACGGAATCTTTCAAAACAGTAAAATCTTTTGGTCAATTATTACGAGTAAACGTAGGGTTTTAGGTCAATATCCGTGCAGTTTGAGTGATGGTGATAAGATTTGTGATCTTTTTGCAAAGCATTTCTCGCAGCCTTTCTACCCTTCTAAAATTGCTATGGAAGAAATTTTATATTCAAACACTTGGATTTCATATATAAATACGGTCTGTCGATGCCTCACCTCATATTAATGAAAAGGAAGTGCTAAAATCACTTAAAGGCCTAGATCCATATAAGGGAGCTGGACCGGATGGTATTTCATCTTTTTTCATTAAAGCTTGTGCTCCAGCTCTTGCGACACCACTGTTTCTTATATTTAATTAATCCTTACACACTGGCTGTTTTCCTAAGGAGTGGAAATCAGCAAAAGTTGTCCCGGTCATCATAAATCAGGGAGTGTTAATCTAATTGGTAACTATAGCCCTATTTCCATTCTTTCTTCCTTCGCTAAAGTATTTGAGTATTGTCTGCCCTTTCATCCAAAATCACTTTAATAGTTATCTTGCCACTAAACAAACAGCACGGCTTTGTAGAATGTAGATCTACAACCACAAATTTGGTAACATTTACTGAGTTACTGCTTGTTTATTATCACATTTCGCACCGTCCTTCTCCACTTTTGATGTTACTACTTGTTTATTGTCATCAATTGCCTTGGCTGTTAGCCAAGGCAAGTTAGCGTAATATATACAGATTTCACTAAGGCGTTTGACACTATTGCACGTGATATTCTTATATTTAAATTAAAAGCTTACGGTTACACTGGGTCACTTTTGGATTGGCTATCATCATATTTAGTAGACCGATCATTTTATATTGTCGCGAATGGATATCAATCCCCCAGTTGTCGGATCGACTCAGGTGTAGGTGTAGGGTCAGGGATCACATTTAGGATCTGTATTGTTTAATATCTTCATTAATGATATTACGAATTGTTTGAATGAATGATTAATTCATCAGTTTTTATATACGCAGATGACTTAAAATTTGCAAGAATTATTGAGTCTTCCATTGATTGCGTCCTCTTACAGAACGATCTCAACAATTTAATATCTTGGGCTCTGGACAACAATATGTCTCTTAATTCAAAAAAAAATGTTTCAATGTGAAATACTTCAGAAAGTTACAACCTACATGTTTTGATTATCATATTAACGAACTTAAACTACAAGAACTTGAAACAATAAGAGGACCTAGACGTGACCTTTGATAGGAAACTAACGTTTATATTATGTCACATTGATAAGGATAAGAACACAAGCTTCTAGAATGTTGGGCTTTGTGTTGAGAATTGCCAAATTGTTTAAAAATGTTAAGACTAAACAGTTTCTCTACAATAGTACCATTTTAGAGTATGCATCGACAGTCTTGGGACCCCATTACGCCACACATATCCTAAGATTAGAAAGAATACAAAAAATATTTTTATGGCATATAGATTTTAGTGAAGGTATTGTTAAAAAAAATCTACTCCTACACAGAGCGCCTAACACATTATAAAATGACATCGTTGAATAAACGAAGACAACTGTTGGATCAGCTGTTTTATATAAAATTATTAACAAAATAGTAGACTGATGTTGGATTGGAGAGAGAGAGGAATCAACATAAACGGGACACGCATGACGCACCTTAGATTCGCAGACGACTTGATTCTCGTCGTAGAGAGCATAAAAGAACTTCAGCATATGCTAGCAGATCTGCAAGAAGTTTCCCAGAGGATCGGTCTGAGGATGAACATGTCCAAGACCAAAATCATGACTAATCGCTGCATACGTGTACCTAACATAATTTTAGGTAAAGACACCGTACAGGTGGTCAGCGATATTGATCGTAAATCTCAAATACAGGAGATCGGCCGACGCATCGGCTTAGGGTGGGCTGCTTTTGGAAAGCTTGAAGACACGTTAGCATCAAAACTCTCACAATGTCTCAAGACCAAGGTTTTTAATGTGTCTTGCTTATCCTCACCTAAGGTGCTGACACAAGGACGCTTACTAAGCATAATATGCATAAAATTAAAGTGGCACAAAGGGCGATGGAGCGTGCCATGTTAGGCATCTCTCTCTTTGATCGAATACCTAACGCGGAAATTCGGCGACAGACGAAAGTCGAAGACATTGGGAAGCGTATCACGAGATTGAAGTGCTGGACACTTGGCAAGACGGGAAGACGGTAGGTGGACTAAAGTCGTCACGGAGTGGTGGCCTAGAGAAGCGAAGAGACCAGTGGGCAGACCACCCGCTCGATGGTCACACGACTTAAGAAGAATAGCGGGTGCGCAATAGATGCACAGACCGGGAGAATTGGTGCGCCGCTGAGGAGGCCTATGTCCAGCAGTGGATTAGTGTGGGCTGAATATGATGATGAGACTGTCCAGAATTGCTTTTACAAACCCAGATTTGCGTAGAACTGTTCTTGGTGTAATTTACTTTCTTTAAGTTTCTTTTTTATTTATTTATTTACTTAGGACAACCAACAGTAGATACAATAACACATTGAATACGTACAATATCACAACTTGAATCAAGGAAAATGTTCTACTAATTACAGGTAGTCTCGGCATGCACTTATAACATTACAATACACATATTTTATAAAATATTTTTAAGTGAAAACAAATACATATAACAATTCCACTAAAAAATTAAAATAATTTCAAAAATAAATATTAAAATACCAAAAAATAAATTTTTAAAATTACATATTAAAAACACATAAGAAACTATTAAATAATCAAGAAATATTATTAATTAATAATTGGAAAATAAATATTAAAGCATTAACCATCTAAACAAAAATTAACATTAATACTTATATTTCTCTAGATTACAACATTTCATTGAATTAATTTATGTTAGGAGTAACAATAACAATACATTAAATCACTAATTACAACTGGGCTGTACAAATAAATTCATTTATTTTTTTAATAAACAGAGAGCGCGTATCATAGCAGATGTCTAAATCCTTAATTTGCTTACAAATACTAATATATAATAATGATAACCTCGGAATAATAGAATTTTTACCAAATTGCGTTCTATGTGGTCGCGTATAGAAGAAATTACTAAGACTACGAGAATTATTGCGTGGGACGTTTAAGTAAAATCTTGATAAGAGTTCTGGACAGTCTATATCATTATTGAATAAATTATAACAATAGTCTAATCTGCTACGAACGAAACAATTAAATAGCGTTAATGCAGTTGTAGAACGTTTGAAGTCTTTGGAGCATCTCAGAACAAAGCCGAGAGATCTGTTCGCTAAATCAAGAGTTTTGTCTATATGCTCCTTAAAATTTAATTTTGAGTCCAATATAATCCCTAAGTCGCGAATTTCTTTAACTTCATTCAGTTCCTCACCATATATATAATATTTTGAAGGTATAATGTTCTTTTTACGGGTAAACTTTATATGATGACATTTGTTGATATTCAAGACCATTTTATTTTTATCACACCAATCGACTAGTTTATGTAGATCTTCTTGTAGTAACACTACATCTGAGTCATTGGTAATTTTTTTACTTAGTTTTAAATCATCAGCAAATAAACTCACGTTAGAATTTTTAAATATAGTTATAATATCATTGATAAATATATTGAAAAATAGTGGCCCTAGGTTAGATCCCTGTGGTACACCTGAAGAGGCTATAAATGGTGTTGATTGATGACCACAGATAGCTACTCTAGATATTCTACCAGTAAGATATGTTTTGCACCATTCAAGTAGGTGATCAGAAATTCCATATGACTCCAATTTACGTAAAAGGATGCTGTGGTTAACCTTGTCAAAGGCTTTAGAAAAGTCAGTGTATATGGCATCGACCTGTAGACCTTTATCAATACAATCAGCCAGATTGGAAACATGCAGTGATAGATTAGTTACCGTAGAGCGTTTACTTATGAAACCACGCTGGTTGTCGTTAATGTAACTTTTGATATGGTTGTATAAATGCGAATAGACGAGTGATTCAAAAACTTTGGCCATGGACGAAATAATTGATATGGGGCGATAATTTATAATTAGCGCTTGTTTACCAGATTTAAAGATAGAAACGATACGTGTCTCTTTCCAAATATCCGGGAATTCACCAGTTTCTAAGGATCTATTGTAAATTAACGACAACGGCCATGATATAGCCACTGCACATTGAACTAAAAATATTGGTGGATATTATCTGGGCCCGGGCCTTTGGACTTATCAAGTCTTTTTAACTTTTTATAAACTTCCTCACGCGAAAATACAAAATTATTAATTTTATCGGATGAATGAGCTATGTTGAAATTAAAAGACTGAGATACATTATCGTCGACAGTGTACACCGAGGAAAAGTGATTCGCAAATAATTCACAGATGGTTTCCACTTGTGCAGCCTTATTATCGTTGAGCAACATCACAGGAGGGTAAGAGTTTGAATTTTTTCGAGTGTTTTTGTGGTGGGTCCAGAAATATTTCGGATTTTTTCCAATTTCGTTTTCGATCTCCTTGATATATTTATTATAGCAATATAAAATTAATTTTTCACTATCTTTGCGTAAATATTGAAATTCTAATATGTCTAGAGGATTGCGGTATTTTTTAATTTTAATATGGCATTTGTGCTTTAATTTAAGCAGAGAAATTAACTGTGGTGAAAACCAGGCCGGATAGTTTCGATGTTTAAGGCTCTTCAACGGTACAAATTTACGAATAATATCACGTATGATGAAATAAAATTTATTTACCATTTCATTAATATTGTGATTGCAGTCTGAGAATAAGTCTAGCCATTGAATTTTACTGAGCTCACTAATTATTGATTCGTAGTCAGCCTTGAAAAAATTTTATTTATTTTTGGATGCATTTTTAAATTTCACTGATTTAGAGACAGGTACTAAAATTTCTAGTGGTGGATGGAATTTGTCAATTTTCTTAATAGGGTTATTACATTCATTGACTATTATTTCATTGTTACAAAGAGTTAAATCTAAAATTTTGTTTTTAAAATTATGGATTAAATTAAATTGTTTTAAATTATTAAGCGATATAAAATCAATGAGATAACTTTTCAAAACGCAATTGTTATAATTAGAAGCAGTTGCGCCTACTGTACCCACAGAAGGAGACCAAATTATGTCGCTGAGATTGAAGTCGCCAACAATTAAAGTGAAGTTATTATTCATGGCCATTATATTATTAGCGTTTTCAATAAAATTTTCCAGTATTGTAGTGCTGATTGGAGGGGGCAAATAAACAACGCAGAAATGCAGAGACTTTGCAGTATTTATGTTTATAGTTACCCACAAATCCTCGCAGTTGCTTTCCCAGTCAGTTTCACGATGTGAGGGAAGTTTTTTAGAAACGGCTATAAGTACGCCTCCACCAGTCTTTTTATGATTATATAGTAAAGAAGAATATCGGTCACGTCTGTAAACAAGATATCTGTCGTCTATAATTTCTGAATCAAAAATGTCATCATTAAGCCAAGTCTCAGTTAAAAATATAATATCAAAATCATTGTTTAGAATTTGTTGACGTATTTCGTTCGTGCTAGATCTTAATCCTCTTACATTTTGATAGTAACAATTGATTGAATCGAATTTTGAATAAAATCAATATAAAAAGACATGCAAATAATAATTAATAATTAATAATTATCAAAATAAGTAATTGTAAATAATGACTAGATGTAAAATTTAATCTAAGTTATTTAAACTATCCAGATTTCTAATAAACTTATATTCCGAGGTTTCATTCTTTCGCATAAATACTTGTCCCCGTTTAACCCAAACAAATCTGTAATTAAGTGTCTTCGCTTTAAGTCGGGCTGCGGCATGTAAAGCTTTCTGGTTTGGGGAGAGATGTTCTACTACATAAATTGGCTTATGATCGCCCCCCAAGCCTGCATGACTTGAGTTGAGTTTATCATTTTTAACTGCATTTTTATTAAATTTTATTGTAGCCGCTAAGAACTCGTCACGAATTCTAGGACAACTGAATTTTACTAAGATAGATCTTGGTCTTGTGCTAGTTTTTTCTATTTTAGCGATACGGGTGCAGAGATGGATATCAGATTCATTTAAGTTGAATTTAATTACATTTGAAATCTGTTTAACCACGGTGATTAAGTTTTCATTCCTATGCTCAGGAAGACACTGAATTTCTAAGTTGCTTGCTCGGGATTGTTGCTCTATTTGAGAAAGTCTAGTATTAAGAACATTTAGATCAGTGCGCAAGATTTTGTTATCCGCTTCTAGCTGATTAATAGATTTAATCTTATTTTGCATTTCAGTCTTAATTTTTTTATGTTGCTGTTCCATAAAGGAAATTGAGGTGGTTACTTCTGTTAGTTGGTCGGATATTTCCTTTAATTTAAATTCGAACTGAGAAATTATACTTGATTTAAAAACGTCGAGTAGATTCATGAGCTCCTCTCTGACGACCTTGCGAACCTCGGCCAATGTCAGATCGTTTGAATCATTCTCTGGAGTAATAGATGACTTCTGTTTATTCCGAATAGTGACGTTCATATTTGCTTCCTGTTTGTTTATATTGGAAAGAACTCGTACCGGTGTGTTTGAGTTATCTTTTCCCGCTTGAGGACGGTTGCATGCAGGGCAGAACCACGATGATTTAAATTCTTTGGAAAGGTCCGAGTATTCCGTTTTGCTCGAAATAACACAAGCGAAGTGATATTTCTTGTTACATGATTTGCAAGTTAACAATTCACTCGATGTTTGTGAACTGTTACAACACTCAAACCTAATCTTGCCTGTTGGTACTTTATTTGAGTCACCCATTAATCGAGTATCTGTTAGATTTGTTTTAAACGTGCATTTGCAGTTCAGACACTATTCTGGTTGGTATTTCTAATCAAATAGTTTTAAATTGAAACAAATGATGAAAAAACATAAATTATGGATGACGGTTTCGACGAGACGCGAACCCAGGACTTGTCGCATCTGTGTCTTGAAGTCGTTTCCTAGCACCGTTTGACTAATGCCAAGTTAATAAATTATTCGAAAATTGTGATGACAATATACAATGAATTTGTAACAAAGTTGAAGAGGTCTTGATTTTTTCTGAGAAATACAGTCACTTCACTTTATTTTACATGTACCGACGTTTTAATTGATTCACTTTAATTGTTTATTTAGTTCGAGAAATAGCACATAATCGATTTGAAAACTATTTAGATATACATTTAGAAATCACTTATTAGTTTTTTTAATAGTTTGTTGTATCACCAACTTTGTTCATTGTTGACACATGAAAAAGTCGTTGAATACGTAATAAATGAATTGACTGAAAAAACACTATTTCACTGAATATTCTTCGTGTATAACACTAGAGCTTGATAATTAGATGGTACTTAGCACATAAATTACTAAATTAAACTATTTTAACCAAATTTATAATTTTAAACATAATTTATTCGCGGATTAATTTATTAATTATATAATTTTTTTATATTTATGAACTGTTTTTCCGTTTTTTTTAATAGCAAATTGTGTTTACTTTAGAGAGAGAGATGAGTTTAGGCTCAACAAATTCATCCTCTTCTTGACCCCAAACTTAGGTCCCAAATACAATATAAAATTATGACAATCGAAATCTATCCGCATCAGGCATTCAAACATGCATAAAAATACCTCCATATTTTTAATAAGGACACCTTTTTTTTGAAAGACATTAATCACTAATCTATATTGTTGTAATATGTACTCATGGCCTTCTCAAACATTACCATAACTTCTACGCATCGAATATCTTAGCAAGAAAAATATTATTTTACATTGAATATTGTTTAATAAATAATTTGGTACTTTTACAAGGAAGGAAAATTCTATTATATTATATTTATAAATATTTGTTTCCGTAGGTAATAATTGTGACTGAAATTTATTTAATTAATATTGTAACGTACCTACCTCATATCCTATGGGTTATTTTTAAGACTGTTGGTTGCCTGGAACATATCGCTATGTAGCGATAAGGTCGCCAAAATTATTCAGGCTGTATCCACGTATTTTATACCTTTTTTCCTTTGTGGTGTACAATAATATATAATATATATGTAATATATTTCGCTATTCTGTACAAACTCACTTCATTACTCACCCGTCAAGTTTTCGTTTGCATGTGTGAAAATGTATATTCAGATTTTTACTCGCAGATTCGCAATGGAGTAAGCCCCAAACTTTAATAGGAAATGCTTTGACTAGCAAAGAGTCACTTACGACCTTAAAGGAGCATAATTTACTCTATTATTGTAACTATATTTATTTTGTCTATCAATTCACTATTCACGTGCTCGGTGTTATTTATGACAGACAACAATTAACAAAGACCTAACATATATGTAGCTCGTCGGAAAATTGAAAGATTAGATTTCTTCAGTCACGTAAAAATTACCTCACGGTGTGTTTCTGAACAGGACTACAAAAGACAAATTGCATTAATATATAGTAAACTACATTTTGTACCCTCGCAGAGCCGGATTAGACTAGTGGATACAGGTCCTGGACTCTGGCCCTGCTACTCGTGAATTGGGATGTTTTTGTTTTAGAAATTTCTATTATAGAGGAATCCCTCTTTTATGGAGGGAGCTATGAGGACCTATGATAGGGAGTAAGGTACTCGTAGTTTCAATTGAAGAAGAAAAATGAAAGCGTCCATAAACAAATCAACACCGACCTACATTCAAAATTATATTATAATTTTTATTTTATTTTTTTATTATAAGAGGGGCCAAACGTGTATAGAACTGTGGACACCTGGAACACTATTATATTATTACATATATTTCTATTCGTTATCATTTATTTAAAATAATACAAAGTTTTGTATTTATTCTTTATTGAACTAACAAATAATGGACTAACAGTTTTACAGGACAATAGTTAACGTATTCATTTTTATTTGTAAAATCTGCTATCAAAATAAAAAGCTAAAATATAATTAATTTCTTTAAGATACTGTAGTTACCAGTAATTAAAACAAATGAAATGTAACAAATATATATAATAAAGTTGGCCTTTAAATGCTATAATTATTGTAACAATATTCACACTATAAATATTATTTAAAGTATAACATAATATCATATTAGAACTATGTATGGGCTTTATGTACTCACAATATAATTAAATTATTCATAGAAAATGTATGTAATGTCCAATACTAAAAATATATATTAAAAATAAAAATTGAATTTGTTGAAACCTTACATACTAATATCATTATTTCTTACGTCTAATTTACTTTCATTTTTACTATTTTTCTTTAACCTATAAGTGTACGACTAGTGCACGTCTATAAATAGCTCGTGGTTGGAGACAAACTACCACCGAGAGCGCTCAGCGCACCATCTTGAAGATGGGCATTACCTTCCTCCGCGCTTTCCAGCACCGCGTCTCTATTCAAAACCACTTCAGAACTCAAAGTCTCAAACTAGCTTAGTACTAAGTACATATTATAGAAATGCCTTATACGTACGCCCGCGTCGCTCGCGATTTAAAATATTGGGGTCAGACCATAGACAATTTTGTACTTTTTAAAGATTGAATATATTCCTGACACTAATGTCAATAAAAAGAAATCATTTGACTTCATTTAAAAATTAATCCTTACTAATATTAAAAATGCAAAAGTGTGTTACCATACAATAAAACGTGTTAACATAATAATAGTTAATATTATAATAAAACAAAGTATATAAATAAATTTTTTACAGTAAGAAAATTGTTACAGTTAACAAATTACATATTTTTTGTAAATACTATTAGTATTTGTTTTGTGCCTGTGACGTCATTTTGTAACGGCGAACGACGGCCTTCTCGAAGTAAACGAGCAGTATATTTAAACTTAAATATTTATATGATTATATCTAATATTATTATATATGTCGTCGGCTGAAATCGAACAATCGGTCGGTCCACGACATATATGTTATGACTATCATCTACATCTAATATTAAATTACATAAACGAACGTGTGACGTCATATTGTCGTGTTTTATTTTCCTATACCTAATTATGTTTCTAACAATTGAAACCTAACAGCAACCGATTTTTTTAAAGCTCAGTATTATAATATTAACATAGGTCATAAACTTTCTATTGAATAAATATAATATATATTATGTAATAATCACAATGTTCATATAAGACTAAGGGTACACAGTGGGTACAGTTAATTGTTTTGAAATTATATGAATAGTATAAAATAAAGACAACTATTTTCATGCCTTAAAATAAATCATTGAAATGTCGTCACAATATATAAAGCAAAAAGCATTTTCATAATTATTGTAAATAAGCTTTTTTTATTGGTTACATTTTGCTGAAATAGATTACTATGAGTTTAATACACTTTATATATTTGTTATTCAATATATATTTCATTTATAGCAATTCCAAATATGATAAATTTCTGAACTGAGTAATATTTATTAAGTATTATGCTACATTGGATGTCCAGCACATATAGAATTTAAGCTTATGCGCCAACCTATCTGAGAATTTATTTTTAATTTTTGTTATATAAAAAAATATAAACATTATTTTAAACCTTTCATTAATAAAAGAAAAAATATATAAGGAAAAATAAAAAGTGCTACGGAAAATTAACCAAACATTTTTTTAATAACTTTTGCGTAATCTTTGTTTATTTTTTCAATATGAGGCCTCAGCTCTGAGGCTTTTAATAGGGCAGCTTTGTCATTAGGATCTAAGGCTAATGCCTTCTGGATATCGTCCCAGGCCTCCTCGTACATGTGGAGTCCAATGTAAGCCATGCAACGCCTGTATAGAGCCTTGATGTTGTCAGGATCATATCTAAGAGCTCTGCAGCAAAGCTCCAAGGAGGCAGCAAATTCTTCAAACTGTAGTTGACAGTGCGCCATATTGTTATAAAGTTTCACCTATAGCAAAAAAAAATTCATTAAAAGATTATTTCAAATTTGTTCATTTTATTGTAATAATACTCAACTCATTTTTATTTAATGTATCTATTACAAGATGGAAGATTGTGGGTCATACGGGAGTGCTCCACTGAATTTTTATATGCTTAAGTCGTATTTATAATTTTTCTTATTGTGGTAAAGAAAAACACTGTAGAAAAACCTTTGTGTTGTTTGAAGTTCTGTTACACATGTATACAGCAACCCACATTGGAGCAGTATGGTAAATTATTATTTTTTATAAAATAGGTAAGTGGACATGCAAGTGAGCTACCAGATTTCTAGTGGTCACCACTATTCATACACATTTGCGCTGTAAGATATATTAAACATTCCTTACATCACCAATGCACGACTATGACAACAACACTGGAGAAATATTATATTCCCTGTGCCTGTAGTTACACTGGCTTACTCACCCTAAATATTGCCATTTGTAGAATATATGTGCAGGTGATACCAAGTAAAAGAAATAAACTCCAAACTTCAAAATAAGTCAAAAAAGTTCAAAATAACAGTGGGGGACAATTATAAGCTCTTACTTTACAACTTTTGTTTTATTACAAAATTTACTTACCCTTAAATCAACTAACTCTTTTGCTCTTTCCTCGTCTAAGGCATCTCTGTCGAGAGGTTCCATGGCAACCAACATCTTATAAGCTTTGGAAAACCGCCTGAATCCATCGACGATTCTTTTATCCTTTACCAACTGAACACCGTGTTCCTTGTGATGCATCGCCGACTCGTACAATCTCGCCCAGCTCCAGTCACTGACCAGCTGCTCCTCGGTGACGTCTATTAATTCTATTTTACAAGTTATGTCCAACACAACATCGCCGTTAATGTCCTTATATTTTAAATGCGCGATGCAGAGCTCGCCACAGCACATCTGTTGAAGGATCAATTCAACATCTTTATCGACGAATGTATCCATGTCTCCGATGATCACATTTCCATCGAACGGAGAATTAAATATACGACTAAGAGGTTCCATTTCACATTCACCGTCTGCATTTCTGCAATATAAATCTGTTATCCGGATCTTACATCGAGAATCTTCGTACGGCACAATTGTAAAGTCACCCGGTGTTATTATTTTTTTTCGTATTTCTCTATCAGGTTTACAGGATATAATGAATTCTTTAAACATCTTTATGATTTGTTGACTTATACTGCTAATTAGAACAGTTATTTACACTCGAACCTTGCAAATCGCTACCTATCTTTCGACCGAAATTTTTCTCTCGACGTTTCTTTGTATATGCACAATTGACAACTAATCAATAGGTCGATCGGTAGACTAAAAGTTAATCTTTAAGGATTTTGTACCTAATAAGAATTATTATAATTATTTTCAATATAAAAACAGCTATTTAAAATTAAAATTAGAGTAATAAATAGTAGTTATCAAAATGAATCATTTTTCATCGGCTATTAAAAAAACACAAACCCGTTTATCCGTCAAATGTCAAATTAGAATTTATCAAGCTGTCAACTGTCGATGTATAATTGACAGCTATGTCAGTGTTTGACATATTTAGTTAGAAATTAAACATAATTCTATTTATTTTGCTGATTTTTAAATTAAAGACCAATTTGTTATATATTATTTGAATAGTGTATTTATTATTACTATAGTGAACTTTTACTAAAACTATGCGTAATGTGTTTCTATCTACTATCTTTGTGATATTATTTTAGCTCGCACATTTTCATTATCATTTAGGCAAGTTCCCAACAAATTTAAAATATTTGTGCTCGTAGTATAAAGAAAGTCTATAAGTTAATCCATAGTACAAACACGCGCTTGTTTTAAAGTTAATGAAAACGTAATTGAGAAATTATATTATTTCAGATATTATGACACATCTTTTAAAAAGCGTTTGGCGCAATGTGCTGAGAGGGAGCCAACTTAGTAATCCTTCACTGAGAACTACAAACTTTTCAAATGGTAATAAACATAATAAATTATTTATTAAAAATATTTTTTTCTTATTATATTCAACATTGTAATATGGACTTATAGTCACAAATCAAAATCAAGTCAAAATCAAAAAGTCTACATAAAAACCTTCAATGAGCAAAATCTATAACAAAAAAATAGTTTAGTAAAAAAATAATAGTAGCTAAAATAAAAATATCATTATTAATTTTTTTTTTTTTGTAAAACAGAAAACTAATAAAACAACACTAATTTCGAAACATTTAGTTACAGAGTTGGTGAGAAACAAACCCCCTGACGCCATTATGTCAAGTATTAAAACGGCCCCAAGTACGTCTGATGTACTCGCGATGGTCCAAGCAAATCTACAACACATGAACCATAGACACATGTTACAAGCTCTCAGAACTTTATTTGAGCTGCAGAAAGGTAGCAAGTGAGTAAAAAAATATAGTTAAGAGTAAAGTAACAACCTATACATTTTTTAGTGCTGTGCTAAATTGTGCTATTCTTGGGAAACAAAGTTTTGAGATTAATCAACTGTCCTCCAATGCGGATTCATGGATATGTATAGCAATTTCCATCCTTCATATGCATGTGTACCTTCACCACTAAGCATGAGGACAATTATAAACACACATTTGCCATATGAAAAGTCAGTGGTACTTGGCCAGGATTGAACTCGGCATTCATCACAACTGTAGATATCTATACCCTATTCCAATCGGAGTAGGATTAAAGATATTGCATATGATATCCTAATCGTTCTTTTTTTTATAGTATTGGTAGGCAGACGAGCATATGGGTAAGTGGTAACCAACTGATAGTAAGTGGTAATCAACGCCCATAGACATTAGCATTGTAAGAGATATTATCCATCGCTTACATTGCCAATGCACCACCAACCTTGGGAACTAAGATGTTATGTCCCTTGTGCCTGTAATTACACTGGCTCACTCACCCTTCAAACCGGAACACAACAATACAAAGTACTGCTGTTTTGCGGTAGAATATCTGATGATAGCTACCCAGACAAGCTTGCACAAAGCTCTATCACCAAGTGTTCTGCTGTATTATGCACTATAAACAGTTCTTGATTAAATAACCCCGGTTTATAATACAACACTATTACACTTAACTAGTTTTAACCACATTAATTTAACTTTCGAAGTTCCGATTACGAATTCGCATACATTGAAAAAGCCATCATTTCGCAAGTCCATAGTGAATATCATAGATTATTCAAGTTCGCGACCAATGATATCGCGTCACTTGATATAGATGACCAATGATATCGCAATAATTAAGTGTCAATGTTATTTATTTGGATTTATTCCTGTTGTGGTTGGAATCGACTACATATATTATGTGTTTTCACATATTCCAATGGTAGGAGAAATAAAGGTAAATAAACAACTTTGACCTTCAATTGACATAACGTCACTGGTCGAGATTTAAAATAGTCTATGGTTCATTTTCATTATGGATTTGTGAAAAAAAATGTTTTTTAAATGTAGCCAAAGTTGTTATCAGAACTTGGATGTAAAAAGAAAGTGGATACAATTTTATAATTCGAATACGTTTGTATTATTAATCACAAACAGTTTGTAGACATAATGTCCCACAGTTAACAAATCACATTGAATTTATAAATCAAACGTTTGTTTATCATTATTCCTTCAGCCATTGAAATAGACTATATTATGTACTTATCACTGTCTAGAAATTAGATAGTGTAAAATTAGATAGTGTAAGATTAGATAGTGTAAAATGTCACTGTTTATTAAGTGAACAACTTCACTTCCACAGATACGGTGACACAGATGCAATCATTAAAGATCCAACTTTTAATGTTCTCTGTCAAAACTTCAAAAAGCACGCGCGTGCCTTAGAAGTGGGCGAAGCAATTGAAGCAATCAAAGTTCTCTCGTTTCTCAAAGTGCCTGTCGACTCCCTGATAGCGCAAACAATGTTACAAATAATAAGATGTAACATTAACTTATTAAATGTACAGCAGATAATGTTCCTAGACTTTGTTCTGTCACAGTTTCATAGTAAAAGTCATTTGGTCGATGCTCTCAAGCTGGCTCTACCCTTAGCTTTCCAAATCCACCTTCCGCTGGAGCTCGACAACAAGGACTTGCCCCTTTTAAGGGACATGCTATTGTACTCCTGTAATCACAATCTCCCGGATCGTTGCATCAACAACGTAGTCACTGGTCTGCTACTGAATGATCAAGCGATCAACGCGCAAACAGCGAAATCCATCATATGGGCCCTTTGTCTCGTAAACTGTACTGAGGATAAGTTCCCAACGAGAGTCCAGTTGTTGCACATTTGTTGCGACATATTAACGCAGTCCATAGACAGCCTGTCTTACGATGAAGTTTTGAGAACGGCTGCTAGGTTAAAAGGAAGGATATTAGAGAAGCATCCGGAGTATTATCACCAGCAATTGATTGATGCCATAGCGGACTACGTCGTGAAGAATCATGTACAATTTGAAAAAGGCTTGTTGATCGCGAGGGTTTTGTCTAGAATCGTAAGTATTTTGTTCGTAATTACCGATTACCTAAATACAATCATATATTGTGTATTTACCTTGACATTTTACCCAGTTTTTAGTATATAAAATTATTTCTTTGAATTTGTCTAAACATTTTAAGTTTTGACTCAGATATATTGCTATGACTATGATTCCTTTGGCGACGTAGACACTCACTAAGAAAGGAGTTTTGTTAATTTCAACATTAAGAGAGGGCAGGAAGCGCGTTTGCGTGTTGAAGTATACTTTATTGTACACCACAAAAAAAAAAAAACAAAACATGAACAAATAAGAGTAGCAACTTTTACGACCTTATCGCTACTTAGCGTGTGTGTTTTCCATGTTTTCAAACATATATAATTATGCCAATACATCAATATAATTAAAAAGATTTCCCAAAATTTGCGTTCAAGTATCTTTGTGATGTTTCAGGCACACACCCACCTCGGTCTAGTCGAGTACCTCTGCAATAAAGCCGCATCTGAGACTGAGACGTTATCGAACGCTCGAACCAACATTATATTTGGCTTCATCAACTGTTTGTCCAATAATAACTACACTCCAGAACGCGAACAGTGGAACCAGCTTAGAAGACAGATATCAAAGAACCCGATCCTCAGCTGCACAAACGCGTCGCTACCTTGGACTAAATTGTGTCTCGAGCTCGCCTCATTGGGACATTACGAAGATAGAGTTCTAGAAAGAGTATTTTCAAAAGAATTTCTGGACGAGTTCCTATCAAGAGAGAACAATATTTTGGACTACCTCCAGCTACTAACGTTGAACGAGGCCGTCCGAACTTTTCACAGCGATACCTACGAATTGCCTGAAGATGTTTTACAGAAAGCAAGGGACATGTATCCGGTTCACACGTTACCAGGTCCGCTTGTGGAGCATTTAGCGCGAGGTCTGGGTGGTCCGAAGTATGTGGCAAAGAATGTTGTGTTGCCCAATGGAATTATAGCAGGTATTTGATTAAATTTAATCAAAGTTCGACACTATATTCATATTATTGTTCGTTTCATAAGTAAACATGCTACGTTTCTCCAACAGATATGGTAGTATGTATTAAAGGTGGGTATCCAGTGGAATTTCAAACTGCCAGTAGTAAATTAAAAGTGCCGATAGAGGAACTGAATATACCGCAAGGAGCAATTGTGTGAGTATTTTGATTATTTAACTAGCTGTGCACGAGGTTTCACCCGCGTATAATTAATAAAAATCAGCCTAGAACCTTCCTCGATAAAAGGACTATACAACACAAAAATATTTTTTAAATTCGAACCAGTAGTTCCTGAGATTAGCAGGATCAAACAAACAAACTCTTCAGCTTTATTCAGGTAACAAAATTAGTGTCCGACTCGTGAAGTGGTTATTAGGTATCGTGTGTCGGTTCTATTTATGTAATAATTTTTAAAATACTAAACAAAAATAATACTTAAAAAAATATATTAATTGTGTTTAACGACACTGTGGTAAAAACGTGGACTCTGAGGTCGTGACCTCGTATCTTAACTACCCGATAGGTAAGAGCTATCGAGCGCTATTGCCGGCACCTGTGTTGCTATGTAATTTTCGTCATTAAATTAAAAAAAAATATTTCTGGCATAAATTTTTTGCTTAGTATTTTAAAAATTATTACATAAATCGGACACGAATTTTGCTACACGCTGTATATTAGTATAGATATGGGATATAAGTTATCTTTTGTAGAGTTTGCAGTTCTTGTTACGTTTTAAGCAATTTTTTCTTTTTGCTTATTTAAGTTTACCGAAAATTACTAGACCGATTTTGAATGACGTAATTTATACTAAACGCTTTTCTCATTTCTACGATTTGTACTTCGTTAGATTTGAGTAAAAACGTTGTTTTCTTCATCAAAACTGGTTCAATAGTTTCTTTGTTAATATAATAATGCAGCTTACATTGTTGAATCAGTCATCAGTAGTTTGCCCACTTACCGATAACTTTAGGTCAAGTTATATTCGACACGCAGTGTTAATGCTTATCGAAATTAATGTCATATTAACTTTAGACGTTTTCTTTAAACTTTACCATTAACTCTGTACCATTTCTGTGCAATTTGAACTAAGAGTTTCATATTATTTTTTTATTGTTATAGAATAATCATTACAATAAAAATAATAACCACTGACATTACAAAGTTTTGTAGTTCATTTGAAATATTTTACTAAAATACCAAATTTACTTTTAAAACGTATATTCTGTTGTTTTTTTTTAAATTAAATAAATAAAAAAATATTTTTTTTAAAAAACTAGTTAATAATAAGGCACTTCTGTGATGGCTTTAACTTTTTTATTTATTAACTCGCTGCGATCAACAAGTAAGAAAGAACGTAGCCAGGGCAGTTTTCCCAAAATATGTAACATTTGGTAATAGTTGAATGATCATGTATTTTTGTCGATGGGAGTTCCCCTGGATACACAGCTAGTGTTGTAATCGTTTAGTAAATAAAAAAGTAATAGTCAGTAAATGAAATCAATTTGATGGTTATTATATAATATTTTCAGAGTATGCATAATGAATTTTAAACAAGGTTGCTTCTCAATGAATAGCAACCGTCTCCGTGGTTCCTTCCGTCTGATCGTGGACCTGTTAGAGAAGCAAGGCTATGCTACGGTTGCGTTCAACATCAATGAGTGGCTCAGAACGCCTGTACATGAACGAACGCCGTACCTCATACGAGAGATCGGATACAAATGTGGCGAAATAGGACTCAAATTGTGTGTGACTTAATAGTGATATAGATATATATAATAAAATTATACAGAAAATTTTTAGTGATTAAATGCTGGTCAACTTGTTGATTTTTTATATTCTCTTTTATTTATATTACAAAGTATTAAAAAAAAATTATAATAAACACTATACTCCCAACTGTAATACTGACAACATGGAACCGTCTAAACACATTCGGAACCACGGTCTTGTATACAGGTCTACCAACCGAGTCCAATTTCAGTGGTGAGAGATAGGTGCGAGTGTGTTACAACTTCTATTTCGCATTTTCGCCCGCTGTACGTCGCTGCTATCGCCTATCGAAATAATTTTACTTTAGCGCACAATAAAACAACTCGTGTTGTGCTTATTATATATGTATATTACATCTAATGTGCTCATTATATAATAAACACATGTTTGAAAACAATATTTTGAATTACAGTGTTATTCAGTGAAAAGCAGAAGAAAAAAATATCTAAATATGGTCAACCGTATTACCCTTCGCTGGAAAAGTGTGTAAAGCGATGGCATCGGCCACATAAACGTCAAACATGATATAATTTTGGACAAATAGTATAATTTTATCTTTCATGTACTATAATTTTTTGTGTATCTGTATCCAGCACAAATCTATCGTCATGTCTCTGGCGGCCGTAAATTGAATTGAACAGCGTCATTTAGTTGACGTACCCTCACTACTGTTGTTGCAAGACCTGTGCGGAATTTAATAAAATGGCATGATATAAAAGTAAAAAAATACATAATCTATGATTATATTTATTTAAAACTTTTTTTGCCCACCACATTGTGTAGTTTGACAAAAGGCGGACTTAATGCCTAAAGGCATTCTCTACCAGTCAACCTTTAGGCTAAGCGGAAATTCGTGAAGGCGATAATTGATTTGAAAAATATAGATACATACAAATATAACGACAAAAAATAAAATAAAATACAGAGCTATTATATATATGTGAATAACATATATATATATATATATATATATATATATATATATATATATATATATATATATATATATACACATACATACATACATACATACACATACATAAATCCATACACACACACATACATACAAATATACATATAAATAATAATGCATTATAGATGTCAGAGATGAAGAGAACTAGGAGTTTTCTGACAAGATATGCTATGGAGACGAGTCTTGAAAGTAAGTTTAGAGGTGGCTTTCCTTATATGCTCAGGTAATTTGTTCCATAATCGGACAGCTTGAACGGAGTAAGAATTAGAAACGAAACCAGAAGAATGAAGAGGAACAGAAAGAAGGTAAGAATCGTTAGAGCGTAGCTGACGATTGTGATTATCACGCAAAAATTTGAACCTGTCTTTCAGATAATTAGGAGAGAGAGGGTCAAAGAGAATAGAGAAAAGAGAAGACAGTAATCGGAAGTCTCTACGTTGTCGAATAGTAAACCATTTTAATTTGTCACGATACTGAGAAATATGATCGAACTTACGAAGACAGAAGATGAAGCGCAAAGAGTTATTTAAGAGACGGTCAAGTTTATTCCGATGAATTTCGTTAAGGTCGGAATAACATACGTCTGCATAATCGATTATGGGAAAGACCAAAGCGTGCACAAGTAATATCTTAGTCTTGATGGGAAAGAAATTTCGAAGTCGATTGAGGCACCTTAGCGTGGCTGTGACTGAGCGGCTGATTTCGGAGATATGCACAGACCAGCTTAATGTGGAATCAATATGAAGACCGAGGTCTTTTACATGATGGCGGTAAGGAATAACGATGTCATTGAACAGAACGGGAGGCAAAGATGTTAAACCCAGATTAGTGACAAAGCGTGAGCTACCAATAACGATCGCCTGACATTTAGATGTATTGACCTTTATTCCAAATTTTTGAGACCAAGTATTTACACTAGCCAGATTGTTATTTATAGTTGCAACAGCATCACTTATATCATCCAGCCCGGTTTGACAATAAAGCTGCAAGTCGTCGGCGTAAAAATGATAAGAGCAGTTGATGTAAGTTGTAAGTAGGTTGATAAATAGAGAGAAAATAAGAGGAGATAAAATACCACCCTGCGGCACGCCAGTTTGAAGATCTAACCAATCAGAGAGAGATTGATCCAATCTAACTGCTTGCTTGCGGCCGCGAAGATATGAGGAAAACCACTCCAGAGCTGATGGTGAAAACTTGAGATGCTCGAGTATAGCAAGGACAATATCATGATCAACCATGTTAAAGGCGTTGGAGAAGTCAATTAAAACTAAAATGGTGACCATTCTATTCTCCATACCATCCCGAACATCCTCCGTAACCTTCAGAAGAGCGGTAGTAGTGCTATGACCGGACCGAAAACCAGACTGAAATGAACTAAGGATATTGTTGCTATAAACAAAGGAGGTCACTTGTTTGTAAACCGAGAGTTCAAGAACTTTGGATAAGAAGGGAAGGATAGAGATTGGTCTAAAGTCTGTTAATTGGCTTGGGTTAGAACCTTTAGGAAGAGGAATGACAAAAGCCTTGCGTTAAGTTACAGGGAACATCCCGGATGACATGGAAAAGTTAACAATGTGAGTGATAGCAGGCAGTATTTAAATAAATCTAAAAAATGAAGTTACCGTAGATTTTCAGATTTGTTTTTGGTGTGTGTGAGTATTAACTGCAGCGTCTGGTCGATCTTTTTTTCTTTTATTGTATAGGTAAGCGGACGAGCATATGGGCCACCTGATGGTAAGTGGTCACCAACGCCAAAACAATGGCATAGTAAGAAATGTTAACCATCGCTTACATCGCCAATGCGCCACCAACCTTGGGAACTAAGATGTTATGTCCCTTGTGCATGTAATTACACTGGCTCACTCACCCTTCAAACCGGAACACAACAATAACAAGTACTGCTGTTTTGCGGTAGAATATCTGATGAGAGGGTGGTACCTACCAAGACGAGCTCGCACAAAGCTTTACCACTAACCGACCTACTGACCGCAGGATTAGATTAGTGATAGTGCCCGCAAGTTATTTCTATGTGGCCCATTACATGTCAAGTCACAATATTAGTATTAACAATAGGCAGCAGCTAGTTCATTGCAATTATTAGCCACTGCTTAGCGACCAGTCATTATTATTTGAGATCGAACACTTAAAAGGTAAGTACTGCATACGCACGGAACGAATTTAATGTTTTTACCTACGTTACTTTTAATAAAGTTATTATTAAAAAATAAAACCTTATCAATGCTATAAAGACAAATACTATATTAAAAGTAGCCTACAATATTTAATACATACTACATAATAATTAAGTGGCTAAATTAAGTATAATTTATTTTAAAAATTATTTAATGCAGTAGTAGTATTATAATATATGGTAGTTTGTAATTTGTCAATCAATGAATATGTGTAATGCTTCTACAAAAATTAACAAATTATATTCAATAACATTTGATACGGTTTTGTAATCTAGTATACGAAGACTGTACTTTAAACTGTAAAGTTCAACTATGATACACTGACCGTTGACGTTTCTTTGACATATTTTGTTGACATACAGATCAAATGTCATAACAATCACGGTCTGTGATAACAATATAATAAATTGCTTTGCTATTGTGTATTGGAATCGTGATGAATTATTTATGAATTTAGTTCAATTTTCATGTATATTAATAATTGTACAAGACTCAGTTACAGTGAATATTGTTATAAGTTACCCTGATTGATGGCTGGTTGACGAGAACAATGAATTTATATATGAAATATAGTATTGTGTTACTATTTTGTTTATTCGTAGCTTGTGAAAGTAAATATGGCTTTGTAACATGGTCAGATGGAAAAGCAGTAGTTTCGACGACGGATAGCTACAAAGAAATTCCTAAGGTACATCTGGCACGGGCCACATATAGCAATGAAATTAATAAAACAGGGTAAGTTTTAGTTTCTAGATTTGTTATTTACATTTGAAAGGGAAGAAAGTTTTGTGCATGTCGGTATTCATATATATTAACAGTAACAGCCTGTGAATGTCACACTGCTGGGCTAAGGCCTCTTCTCCTCTTTTGAGGAGAAGGTTTTGGAGCTTATTCCACCACGCTGCTCCAATGCGGGTTGGTGGAATACACGTGACAGAATTTCAATGAAATTTGACACAAGCAGGTTTCCTCACTATGTTTTCTTTCAACGACAAGCATGAAATGAATTATAATCACAAATTAAGCACATGAAATTCAGTGGTGCTTGCCCGGGTTTGAACCCACGATCATCGGTTAAGAGTCACGCGTTCTTACCACTGGGCCATCTCGACTTTATATATTAACAACACTTGATAAATATTCACAATTTATCATGATGTGCAGGGTTGGAGCTTTGAAGATGTGAAGCTATTTCTAACATTATACTGATGTATCATAGCTCCAAAAAATTCTCGTCATTATGGTCCAATAAATGAAACTTATATTAATATTATATTATAAAATTTAAATACCATATAATTTTCAATTTAAGACAGGATATTCGTAACTTATTTGTTCCCATATCATTTGAAATGTAATAGATATATTTATAGTCTTCAATGGTATAATTTTATAATTGCTATAATAATAATAATGTCCTCCAGACGGATTTCGGCCATGGCGGCCAATCTCAAGTTAGATTAGCCAACTGCCCAGGAGATATTAAAGTGCACAAGTGTGTGCGCAAACTCAGGTGCACTCTCTCTTCCCTAGCTCTCATTAACCGATGGGACGGCTATCTGACACGACCGGAAAGAGTTCAGGTGCAGGACCAATCGCTTTACGTGCTTTCAGAGGCACAGGAATGTACACACTTCCAACTTCCAGACTCCGGGCTGCTACTGAGAATTTTCTGACAGAAACCGACCTGGGAATTGAACCCAGGACCTCCGGGTCAGCGGCCTTATTTCTAGCCAATAGACCAACGAGGCAGTCAGTATAATTGCTATACTACACATACTATGTATAAATTCATGTTGCAGTTGGGCTTTTCTTGAGTTACATACGACAACAGATGCCAGTGATGAAAAACAGGCGTACGCAGCAGGTGTCCTGGAGGGTTATCTCACTCGGGACCTTATTTGGATGCACTGGCAAAATATGCTGAAAGGGTACGAAACTGAAATATTATCTATTTAGGTTCGCGATGTAATTAGGAATATTAAATTGAAACTTGCTATTGTTCACCTCTCCCTCTATTGTGCTTATTATTGCCCTTTAAAATATAATAATAGCTAAATAGGAAGCACGCAGTATGCTTTTTTTAAATTGTTTTTACTCAATCATAATATTGGTTTTTGATAGTTACGAATATTTAAACATCAAGACATGCGAATGACCATTGCTTTTTATATTCTTTACATTAATTAATTTATTTATTGAGATAGTTACACCATCAACTTTTCACTAAACACTTAAAATTAACAACTTAAACAGGTACTCTCATGAAGTGATACGTCTTTAAAGGTGTAAACAACATTAAGTGATACATGAACGAAAGAATATTAACGAAAGAATACTGGACGGAAATATGCACAAAAAATAACCAATATATTTTAATTACATAAATACAGATGATACCAGTTTGAATAAATGATTCGATATTTATCTGTTGCAGCTATTGTTATAATAAAACTGAATTATGCGGCTCAATCGAGGACTTTGTGGACAAGAATGAGGATTACATATCTTCTATGGTATTTGCACATCCTAATGACCCGTACTGGTATCAGGTAACATAAAAGAAAAACATTTACAAATATTTTATTGACCAAAATTATGTACTTATTTATCTTACTGCTAATGTACGCATGAAAAACATAAAATGATTTCCCATATATTAAATATTTATCATCATGCTTATTTAAAAGCTCTATCCTCACTAGCCTCTGGCCTCTTTGCTAATAAAATAATGGGCGACTTTATTATGTTGATTTTGACAATTTGCTGAAGTGGTATAGCTTTGTGCAAGCTCGTCTGGGTAGGTACTCATCAGATATTCTACCGCAAAACAGCAGTACTTTGTATTGTTGTGTTCCAGTTTGAAGGGTGAGTGAGCCAGTGTAATTACAGGCACAAGGGACATAACATCTTAGTTCCCGAGGATGGTGGCGCATTGGCGATGTAAGCGATGGTTAACGTTTCTTACAATGCCATTGTCTATGGGCGTTGGTGACCACTTACCATCAGGTGGCCCTTATGCTCGTTCGCCTACCTATTTAATAAAAAAAAATTATAATTAATATTATAATAGTTCTATTACAGATGAAACTTTACTATATACAAATAGAAGGCCTAGCAGTTGGTTACAATCAAGCAACGAGCGATGCCTACGAGTGGCTCACTGTCAGGGACTTAATGTAAATATGCCATATTTTTGTATTTTATACTTTTATTCAAGATTAACTAATGTCTCAGATATTGTAACTCAAAGGGTTAACCCAGGGTTAACCCTGACCACTTTAGCTATCGTCATCCCCACTCCTTCCACAAGTTTTACAATAATAGGTAGGTCTAGCAAATGGTCACCTCACAATAAGTGGTCTATATAACTCATACACCTTACATCTTTAAGGAACCACTAATCTTGGAAACTAAGATGCTATGTCCTTTGCACCGGTCGTTACACTGCCTCACTCACCCTTCAAACCGAAACACAACACTACTATTGTATAGTTGTTTTGTGATTGAACAACGGTAGAACAACCTTGGCACAAAGCCTTACCACTAAGTAGCTAGTAGCATCTTAAACTAAAATAATGTTTCTGATAGAAATGCTGTTTCTTAGACATCTAAGCCTTCTACATAAGGCAGGAGGGCTTGAACCCTTTAGTGAACCATCTTAAACATCCTTTCTAATATTATAAATGCGAATGTGAGTTTGTTTGTTACGCTTTCACGACTAAACCACTAAGCCGATTTAAAAAATTCTTTCAACAATAAAAAGCTACATTCAGCGAATATCATAGGCTACATTTGATCCCCGAATTCCCACGGGAACGGGAATTAAGCGGGCAAAACGCTAGTCTTATATAAATCGTTTCTCTATAAACGCCGTAGATGGATCAACATGCTGGGCGACTTGGACGAGCTGGCGATAGCGCTGTCGGCACCAAAGGAGAACCCCGAGGGGCTGCTGTTCGGGGAGCACTGCAGCGGGCTCGTCAAGCTGCTGCCCGACTGGTCGGAGCTGTACACCTCGCACGTCACGTGGAACAGGTTAACTCGGACATAGGACTACTTAGGTCTGCTAGCGTTATTAAAAAACTGTTCATGTCCTCCAACCTCAAAAGATATTAGCCAACTACGAATCACATACAATACAGCACAAGTGCGTGCGCAAACATAGGTGCACTCTATTCTCTAACTCTCATAACCCAACGGCACGGCAATCTGACACGACCGGACACAGTTCAAGCGCAAGACCGATGGCTTTAAGTGCCAGATCATGAATTCAATGTCAAAGTTGTTTAATTCTGTTCTCCTTTAGTGCTGGAAAGGGCTTTAGATCTTTTAAGATTAAGGCTAAGGCTGTTAAGCTAATTTGAGGATAAAGAGGTCGTCACACGCTGTATGCGAAGCTAAATATTTTGACTCAATCAACAATGGTATTTGACTTCCAGCTATCAATCGATGCTCCGAATACAAAAAACTTACGTCCTGAACTACAAACTGACGCCTCACGACGACAAGTTCATCCCGGGCCGGAAGATGGCGTTCAGCTCGTACCCGGCGTTCGTACAGGTACATATTCAGTATAAGTAACACGCCCTGGTTGGGTTACTGGTTAGTTGCCCTATTTAGGTTTTTTTAATTGAAACCACGAAAATATTGGCAAATGGGCCACCTGGGCCAAACCAGATGTTAAGTGGTCAGCATCGCCCATATACATCCTGACAATGCGTCACCAAACTTGGAAACTTAACTCATTCACCCTTCGAACTGGAACACTAAAATACTAAGTACAGTGGACATACATACAAATATATTTTATAATTATTATAAAGACAGTATATTAAAACTTAACAAACTTAAAAAAATGTGTGCGTCTCGGGACGCTCGACAGAAGTAATAACTTAAATTAATCTAAGTTGAACTATTTAATATTATTTACTTAAACTGTATGTACCTAAATTAATATGATAATGTGAGGAAAGGTTATTTATGGAGTCTGCCTACTGCTGCCGTATGCGTGAGAGCAAGGGAAGCCAGACAGAGTGGCGCCGTAACGCGTTACGCTACGAAGCGTAACGTAACGTTTACCCTCCCATAAGAAGTTATCACTTCAAAAAAACACAATGTCTGGAACCGTGATGTTTACCAACCAGGTACCATTCAACTTCCAAGTCAGAATCCAAAACTTCATGGGTGATTTTCAATCCCTTTGCGGAACGTGGAAGTACTATTACTTGGTGGTAGATTTACACGAACGACAGCGACAGCAACTACCACCAGTAAGAACAAACAATGAGACATTTATGGTAACCGTTGTCAGTCAACAGACGACTTCTACATAATATCTTCGGGCCTGGTGGCTGCGGAGACGACCATCGGGAACAGCAACAGGTCGCTCTTCGAGCTGGTGCAGCCAGTCGGTCAGGTGAGCTGCTACCCATGTTACCAATTTTATAAACTAATTTCTTCCCGAGCCTTCACCGCGGACTCTATGTCTTGATAACGTGTGTGCAGAATTTTATAATTATTGGTGTAATTACTAAGTATGTTTTTTTTTTTTTTAACATTTATGTTTCTCTTCTCTTTTTAAGTAAGAATATTTACATAACTATGCATGGGCCTGAGCCAAGTGCATAGCTAGGGGAGTTATGATGTTAGGTTAGGAATATTTTGACTAGGCGGCACTTGTATCCTTCTGTAAAATTTGTAGCCTTCTGTAAAAGCGTGTAGGTGGATTTATGGATATTGAGAGTTTTCTTACCTGATATGGATACTGAACTCCCGTAGAGGATGGAAGTATTTATACAAACAAAACTCGTGTCGACCCGTGAAGTGGTTATTAGGTTTTAAGTTTTAAGTTAAAAAAAATTAAATACTAAGCAAAAAAATTACTTAAAAAAAATATTAATTGTGTTTAACGACACTGTTGGTGGTAAAAACGTGGACTACTGAGGTCATAACCCCGTGTCTTAGCTACCCGATAGGTAAGAGCTATCGAGCGGTATTGCCCGCACCTGTGTTGCCACGTAATTTTCGTCATTTAATTTTTTAAAAAAAACCGTTATAAATTTTTTGCTTAGTATTTTATTAGTGTGGAACCATTTTTACATAAATATAACCGACACACGATACCTAATAACCACTTCAGGAGTCGAACACGGATTTTGTTACACGCTGTATATTAAACCATTTTAGTGTTTTTAACTTTCCATTGTGCTTTTATATTGATTGATAAATCGGTGTATTTGAATTTTTTTTTATTATTATTTTAATTATTGTTTTTTGAAATCTGAAATTTATTGTATTTGTGTATATTATTCATGCAGTTATCACCTGTAATTGTGGTACTATTTTTTGTCTTTCAATCAAACAAATAAACTCATTTCCGTATTTGGAATATTAGTAAGGATGTGACTGCCTGTTTCGTAACTAGCTTATAGCGCCGCAGACTAAAACGCCGCGTCTACTATTTTTTTTCTATTCGTTAGTTTTCATGAATAGTCTGCCAGTTGTCAGTTCTTGCTTCCGTTGTTCCTATATATACGCTTGCACTCTCTCCAGTCGTGTGATGTTATAAATATATCCGTGTTCAGATCTTGGAGTACGCTCGCGCGATGGTCGCCAACCGGCTCGCGCGGGACGGTAAGGAGTGGGTCGAGATATTCCGGAGGCACAACAGTGGAACATACAACAATCAATGGTGAGAAACATTTAAACAATAAACTTTTTTTTTAAATATGTGACTATGTTGTAGGGCATTGTGCGGGTCCACCTAGGTAGGTACCACCCACTCATCAGATATTCTACCGCTAAACAGCAATACTTACTATACCTGCGTTCCGGTTTGAAGGACGAGTGACAGTTACACTAGGTAACTACAGGCACAATGGACATAACATCTTCGTTCCCAAGGTTGGCGCATAATGTCTAGGAGCGATGGTGGCCACTTACCATCAGGTGTCCCATATAGGTTAGGCTAAGTTTTAACGGTTATTTACAAAAAATGGCCATTCCTTAAACACGAAATTGGTTATGTACCAATTTCGTGTTCACAATACATTTTGTAACGACACTGAAACGCCAGCGCAACGATATTTTTACTTTTCAATCAATAGCAAACTTATTTTTACTTCTATTCTTAAACGTCGCCCATGTTTTAAGCACACGTTACGGTACGTTACGTTTCTTTTTTGTTCTGTCCAAGAAAATACTTAGTCTTGTGTTGCCCGACTTGAAAAAGACAAGATTTATTTATTTATTTAATAAGTACACTAACAATATACATATTAATTGATGGCTTACACAACATCCAAAAAAAAAACAACTTCTGATACGTACATCGAGTACATAACATTCACAGTATATCGTGTCAACATGACTTTTTTTTAGGTTGAAATTAAAATGTATTATACAATTTAAAAAAAGATTATTGACCTATGCTATCATCATTTATAAACATATTTAAGGGTCTTCTTTGACGTTCCGCCGCACGAAGTTTTACGTTTTTAGCGCTACTGTCGCAACGATCGAGGCTCGGGCACGGCACGCACACATATACGTATGCAGAGTGGGGTCGTCGCACCTTTTTCCTAAACTAAATTATAACTTTATTGTCACTGATTTTGAAATGTTGTCAAATACATATCTATAGCGTTGAGGTGAGTAGTTTGGTATAAATAAACTTCTTGATGTCGTAATGTGGAATAATAAAAAAAAAATTGACGAAAGACGAATGTGGAATGCTTTATTAAAAAACGGAACAAGTATATATACAAAAAGTGAAATAAAAATAGATCAATAGGAATACAAGAAAAACATTATATAAACAAAATTGAATGCGAGCGTCTTGTTACAAATAAATATCGTAGCGAGCGTCTTGTTACAGAGTTGTATATCGAATATCGAGTGCGAGTGTTTTGTTTCAGATAAACAGTTCTTTTGAACTATTCATTGACCATTGTTTCAAATGATGACGTCATATATTGCGGCATGCGTTGTGGTAGCGATGTACTGCTACAGCGTGATTATTAGTGTATAAATTGTACTTACTTATAATAAATTCATTATATTACGTCATTACACAATTTATATGATATAAAATCTTGTCGCGAGATTTTCCTGTGTAGATAAATAAGTAAGATACCTGCGCATGAAAACATTTCGTATATTCTCACTATATGGCGCTTTGACGTGACAAAAACTAACATTTTATGCTAAAATAATAAAAACAATATTATTATTACTGTAAAAATAAATGTTTTATTTTTTTAATTACTCAATATAAAAAAATATGTGAAAAATACATAAAATAATTAAACTTCTAAAGAAAAATATATAATTCCTGAATCGAAATATATATTTTACAACATTTATTCTACTATGAAATTCACTTTCTCTCTTTCTAACCAATTGGAATAAAGTGGAATAAAAAGGATAGCGGGAATTTTGCGATTCGACTTTCGGTTTCTTGGTTCTGCTACGGAAATCTATTACACAATAATCGACCTTACTGATGAAGTACTTAAAGACTATATTTGCCTGAGCACGTTAGCTAATAAAATAAAAGGATATTTAAGTTCTCAAGCGATTTGATGAGGCTAGGCGTTACCGAATTCAGATATCTAAAATCGAATTTTGAAATCGATTTGTAAGTCTGAAATCGGATAAATATCAATTTGCGAAACCAATGATGACGATGAGGCATGAAAACGTTTCGTATATCCTCACTAGATAGCGCGTTGACGTAACAAGAAACATTTTATGCTAAAATAATAAGAACAATATTATTATTACTGTAATAATAAATGTTTTATTTCTTTAATTACTCAATATAAAAAAAAAGTGAATAAATACATAAAATAATTAAACTTCTAAAGAAAAATGTTATAAAAATGTATAATCCCTGAATCCCTGATCTTAGAACAGTAGTGGCATCACACTAAAGAACACACTTCCAATTGGTAGACCGCCACGCTTGTATATATAATAAGCTGCGTTAAAAACTTCAATACCGCGTTTCAGGGATTATACATTTTTATAACATTTTTCTTTAGAAGTTTAATTATTTTATGTATTTATTCACATTTTTTTTTTATGAAAGTGTTATAATTATGTAACTATAGGGTTTTCCATTAAGGGCGCTTGATCTTTGAAATGCAAAAAAAAATACATGTAGGAGAGATATTTGCGAATCCATATTCTCGATTTCAGGCCAAAAGAAGTTGGTTATCATCGACCGGTATCGCTCACCATTGACGGTGACGGCCACACCATTATCGTTTTCGAAAAAATACGGACCAATCACGCCTCCGGCCCAAAATCCGCACCAAACAGTCACTTTCTGCGGGTGCATTGCCACTTGGTGAACCTCGTGTGGATTGGTCTCGTCCCAAATACGGCAATTTTGCTTGTTGACATAGCCATTCATCCAAAAATGCGCCTCGTCGCTGAAGATGATTTTTTTGCCAAAATCGGCGTCAACTTCCAACTGCTCTAATGCCCAGTCAGCGAACACACGACGCTGTCTATGGTCATTAACCTTGAGCTCTTGGGTCAGCTGGATCTTGTACGGATGCAGGCTCAAGTCACAACGCAAAATTCGCCAAGTTGTCGTCTGCGAAAGGCCGAGTTCCTGTGCGCGACGCGGAATTGACTGCCGCGGGTTTTCGAGGACACTGTCGCGCACAGCGGCGATATTCTCGGCAGATCTCGCGTTACGTTGACGCACGGGAACCGGCTGATTGTTAACTGACCCGGTTAACTCGAATTTGTCCACCAATCGACGGATAGTCGACTCGGCAGGACGATCATCGCGACCGTAAAACGGGCGAAGTGCGCGGAACGTTGCTCGAACTGAAGACCCATTTTCATAAAACAATTTTATGATTTGCACGTGCTGCTCGACACTGTAACCTGCCATGGTAGTTTAGGAGGACGGAATGAATATAACACACTGCATTTGACAGCTGTCACTCAAACAACATGGCCGCAATCAGCTGTCAAAGTTCAAGCGTCCCTATTGGAAAACCCCTTAGTTAGAATTTCAACTCGAGTTATATTTTGTTTTTCTATCAAACTACAAAATATTATCAGTAAAAATATCGTATCAAATGATAAAACACTGAAAATACCAAAAAAAAAACAGAATACATAAGCCGGTGCGCGTCCTAAAATTTATGATGAACAGTCGGTGACAACTAAAACGTTCAAATAAATACTAAATACGCTATTTACGCACACATTGATTTTGTGTAAGTACACGGTTCGATCGCGATCTATCAATGCGGCGCAAACCGACATGCTCTCACTTCGGAGGCGCGTGGCCGACTGGTCTGCGAGGGTTATCGGCGGCTCGAATAAGAAAACGCGTACAATTTCATTGTAATTTATTATAACAAAAAATAAGGAAATGTTTATTAAAAAATGAAGACTCCAGACGTTTCTTTATAGTTTTAACTTTATTATTTGATAAAATTCATTTCTAAATTCTCGACGATTACGATAATTTCGTCTCAATAAGGAAGTGCGATTTTACACGTTTTAGTGATTTTTCTGATTTTTTTTAGACTTATCCATAAACATTATCATAAATTCGAATGCTCCACACGTAAGTTAAATTCATTGGCTAACTGTGTGATTTATTTCAAGGTTGTGGAGCATCGCTTTCTATATAATTCTATCGAAATCCCGACCTTCGAATCTCCACAAACGTCAAAGAAGACCTTTAAACATTTATAAACAAGATTTTATTATTCGGAAGTAATATTTGCTGTTTTGGGGATTCTTTCGTCAAATATGCATTATTTTGTTACTGTTTTAATACATAAATAAATGTTTAAAAATAGACAGTATTTGAAGAAATAAAACAATGTAATCTTTAATATTTGAATCAAATTGTTAAGAAATAAATTGTATAGTTTCTGCCTAATATGAGTTCTAAGAATTCTTCATACGTAAAAGGTACATAGTGAACTACAACAAGTTCAAAGCGAAGAGCGGGCAGACCCCGGGCTCCATCGAGCCGGGCCTGTTGTGGGTGGTGGAACAACTCCCGGGGTACACGGAAGCGGCAGATTTGTAAGTTGCGCAGTCGATCATTGACTAATAACTTGTCATGTATGGTTTACTTGATAATCGTGAATTTTACATTGTTAATTTATTTGGCATAATGTCGAAGTATTTTTATTTATAATTATTGCTTAGAAGCAGTTTTTTATAAATAACGCCTAGCCCATAAAATAATAACGCTTAGAAGAATAGTGTCATACAAAGTTTCGCTCACGGTCGTATACACAGGTCTTGCAACTTCAGTATGGGGTACGTTGACATAATGACGCTGTTAAGTTCAATTTACGACCGCCAGAGGTATGACAATTCGCGTAATAATTATCCCGGACACTTTTTCAAATCCAAACAAACCAGTTAAATAACAAAACAAAAATAACAAAAAATCCGCAAAACTCAACAAAACGATATAACAATGATTAAATAACACAATACTTGGGAGAGAAAAAAATCAGCTTCGATAGCAGCGACGTAGTACCTCAAGCGGATGGTATTGCGAATTAGCAGTTGTTATACACTCGCACCTCATCTCTCACCACTGAAATTGGACTCAGTTGCAAGACCTGTGTATACGACCGTGGTTTCGCTCAAAATTGAAGTAACTAGAATTAAAGTGTGTGTAATTGTCACGTTCGTTATATACACCGACACGCCCACATACGACCGAATTATGTTGCAAGTGAATACACATTGATATTGTTTGAACTTGAATTACAAATATATTTTTTTGCATTTAATTAATTTGAATTATTACGTAGGTTGTATTCAGATGTGACCATAATATTGGACATTATTATTTTTTTATTAAAATTAATTAAACAACGCTGAAATGTTTTCTGACAGTAAATTGTGATAAATAGTAGATTTGTGGATTTAGTTGGCTTCCAATATTCTTCTCTTCGATTAAGTTGTATTTAATCTATCCATCGAGCAGCAGCAATTGAATTCAAAGGAAAGTTAAAAAAGATTACAATTAATCAATAAGTATTTTATTGTTGTTAAAGTTGTTGCTTAAGATGTTAGCTATCTAGTCAAGTTTACGAAGAGGCAAATTGATTTTTTAAAAAAATAAAAAAATATATTTAAAATAATTGAGGATTGAATTAAACACGTCTGAACAGATTTGGATGCTCAGTTTAATTAATTATTGAAATACATGTTTCCCACTGTCTTAACTAAAATCTTACATTCCAGGAATCCATTTACATTGTTATGTTTCCCAGTACAACGACCACCCAACGCTAGAATGCAACAATGCAATTTTTAGGTTTTTACTGTGAATATTCTTCGTGGTACTGGTTGCATAACTTCTCCCTCCCCAAGCGCGAAATTATCCGAATTAGGATTTACAGGATTCGGATTATTTCGCAAGAAAGTGAACAATTTTAATTTATACTTAAAAATAATATATCCTAAAACACATATGGGTAGAATTGTATACAGTAACACCGTGGCCAAACTTAGGCTATTAATTTTCACTACACTATTTTCACTTTCCACACTTTCACTTTCCAGATTCTGAACTTTTAACATGTAAGATAACTGTTTTAAGTCATCGAAGTTAATCTCCTTCATATCTAGCGTTTTATTCCAATTTACAGTTGAAGATTTCAGTATGGGAAGATCAGCAATCGGTATTAACGTCGTAACGATGTTCCCGTAGAATCGACGATAATAGAGTCGGATATTTTCTAGGAATACTATACAATTTTCGTCAATGTGTAATATAAGAGAGCCATGTAGAGATTTGTGGGTTACATTATCACCGCAGATTTCCTTTAGAATAATTGTATCCCTTATGTAAACTATCCAATCATTGTCCTTGATTCGTTGAACCTTAATGTTTTCCACATCTACGGAAACAGCATTGCAGTTGGATATGTTAGTTCTAAATTTCATTAATTGCTCTACGCAAGTTTCCTCCGTGTATGGTATGACGTTATCTTCGGTGCATAGGAATTCCTTTTCTCCGATTTCCTCGCAGGACTGCGCGACCGATAGGTATTTCAGCCCTTTCACCATGAGGTATGGGAATTTGGGAATAATTGTGAGAGTTTTATTAATAGTATTATCAAATCTAGGTAATGAATAAAGCTTAAAATAGTTATATATATTACCGTCGGTTAATGGAATCTCTAAGATAAATGTAATCTGGTTTCCTTTCATATATGCTTTAACTACAATAACCCTTTCTAATTTAATTAAATTACTCACACTGGCTTCGTACATTAGATTTTCTGTATTACCAATAGTTCTTAAAATAGTTAACAATTCTGTAGAGTTTACTATGGATTGGTGTAGAACAGAAACTTTACTCAATGCTAATGTAGTTTCAATTTCACTTAAGGTTATATATATTGAACAAAAATTAACACTAAATATATTAAATACCATAAGAACATGAATAGAGTAAATAGAATGTACCTCTTTAGTTATTATTTTCTTAACTAAGTCTTCTATTGTTCGGAGTTTATCATCTAACATATTAACGTTTGACTGTAATGTTTCTGTGCTACTTATAAAAGAATCTAACATTTTCGAAATTACAGTTATTTTCTTATCGGTTAACAGTTCTTTATCATGCAAATGTGTAATAAGGGAATCATAGTGATTGGCATCATCATGGTCTAAATTACCAGTTATCAATTTAATTATCGATCCTAAGGGATTTAGTAAACCTCTTTTTACTCTCACAGCGGGCAATAGTTGTCCTAGCTTGTCTATCGTTATACTACGTAAATACTCTACTTGTTTCCTTAAGCCTAAAAATTCAATCGAAGACTGATTGCTCTTATCAATTAGATTACTAAACTCTACATATTTTTTCAAGTTGAAATCTAGTGTTAAATATATTCTGCTTAAATCTAATACCTTTATAACTGTCCATTTATCTTCTTGTTTATAAGCTTGTCCTATATTAATCGGAAGCAATCCCGGATTTGGTTCAATCTTTTGAACTTGAAGGCCCTGGTTTTGGACTACCAAGGTCAGTATGGTCAGACTGCACCTGTGGAGGACGTTTAACATTTTTAATAGGCACTTTAGTTTGCCTGTGTCCTACTGTAACAGGGACTATATTACGCTCTGTTTGTCCTCTAACAGTTGCTTTCTGATAGCGAGGCTTATCTTTACTTTTTCTAGTGTTAACGTCTTTTGTAAAAATAATCTGCCCTTCTTTGAAATTAACGTTACTCTCTCCGCCCTTTTTATCCCTTACCTTTTCCTTTTGTTCTAACATTTTACTAGTCAAATATTGATATAGATATTTTGTTCGTTTCGCGTGATCCTTTAATATCTGCTGTGTGTATGCTTTATCAAAATCCGCACTAAATATTTGATTGGAATCCGTGTGGCCGAATACGACTTCAAAAGGTGTTAGACCTGTGGCTGTATGAATAGAATTGTTATATGCCATAATAGAGTACGTCATAACAGATGCTGCATCTGTGCACTTTTGCTCATACCTAGCCAAACGATATATTTCTATAATTGTGGAATGAAATCGCTCTACTATACCCGTCGAATTCGGATTATTAGCAGTAGTGATGTGTAACTGAATTTTATACATAGCGGTCATTTCTTTTATCATTTCGTTATTGAATTCCGAACCAGGGTCACAGCTTATTTTCGTGGGTACTCCATACATAGAAAAATACTTTATTAAGGCTCTAATAACTTCGGGTGTCGATCTATTGCTAACTTCTATGGCTTGTGCGAGTTTACTAAATGCATCAACTATCGTTAAATAATACCTATTTTCTATATTGAATAAATCTATGAAAACTTCCTGAAAGGGGGCACTCTGTGTTTGCGTTAATTGAAGTGTAGGTTTAATGGGTTTCCTATCGTATTTCATTTTATTGCATGCTTCACATCCATTCAAAACTGCTGAAATCGTCTCCTGCATCTTATCCCAATAGAAATTTCTCTTTATCCTTAACATTGTTTCTTTTATTCCTCTATGGCAAGTTTTTCCGTCATGATATTTTAAGATTATAGCTTTTTGTTCGTTTTCATCTTCTATATAACTTACACGCTTCGTACATTCATAAAAATTTACCATTCCTTGTTTAAAAAGGCTAATAATGATATTTGAAAATTCGCGCCTATGTTCCTCTTTTTCAAAGTATATAAAGTATTTGGTTTTAGGTTTTATGTATTCTTTAAGGAATTGTTTAATCAAATCTGCATTACCTACAGGTAAGAACACTTCTAAAATTTTTTGATTTTCTCGCGATAAATTTCTAACTTGGATTTGATTTTTAAACCATTCTAATACTATTATTTGGTTGGGTTTTGTATCAATAGCCTCTTGAAGTATTGGGATACCATGTGATTCTAAATCATCTGCCGAATGAACTGTTATTGTACTGCTAGTATCTGACCTAACGGGATATTCTTCTATGGAGTCTATCGATATTGTCTTTTCCGAATCCGAAATAGTAACAGTATCAGACGAGTCACGGTTCCGTTTCTCAGTCGCTAGTCTATCTGTCTTTTTAGTCACATTATTAGGATCTTTACGATATTCTGTGTCAACGTCGCTAACATTAACAGCTAAAGATTGATTCTCTTCGTCAGAGTCTAGTGCGTTAACTTTTATGCGAGAGAGCGCGTCCGCATTGGTGTTTTGCTTTCCATTTATATATATAACGTCAAAATCGTATTCCTGTAGTCTTAATCGCCAACGCGTCAACTTGCTATTTGGTTCTTTTAGGGAATAGAGCCAGGCCAACGGTCTGTGGTCAGTATAGATAACAAATTTACGACCATAAAGATAAGGCCGAAAATGTTTGACTGCCCAAATAATTGCCAATAGCTCGCGTTCGATAGTACTATATCTACTTTCAGTATCACTCAATGTCCTACTTGCATATGCTACCGGTTTATCGCTGCCAATCGGACCTTGTGATAAAACTGCACCTAGGGCGACAGTCGAGGCATCAGTCGTTAAAACGAAGGGTTTGTCAAAGTCTGGGTACTGTAATAGGGGAACAGTCGTGAGTAGCTCTTTGCATTTTTCAAATGCGTCAATGTATTTTTGGTCAATGACTATCTTATTGCGTTTCTTTAGACAGTTAGTCAAAGGTTGCGGTATTTTGGCAAAGTCCTTGATAAAGCGTCTGTAGTACCCTATCAATCCTAAGAAGCTTTTTATTTCAGTCGTGGTCTTGGGTAGAGGATAGTCAAGTATTGTCTGAATTTTGTCATTATTAGGTTTCAGTCCGTCTTTGGTAATGGTATGCCCTAAATAAAGCACTTCTTTACGCAGAAATTCGGATTTGTCAAGTTGTATTTTAAGATTCGTTTCTCTAAGTCGTTCAAATACTGTTCGTAATTTCTCTAGGTGTTCCTGTAAGCTACTCGAAAAGATTATTATGTCGTCTAAATAAACGAGGCAATGGATACCCTGCAGACCTCTTAAAATGTTATCCATTGCTCTCTGAAATGTGGCAGGTGCCGTTTTAAGGCCAAATGGCATTCTGAGAAACTCAAAATGGCCGAATTGTGTGCTAAACGCAGTTTTCTGCCTATCCTCTTCATTGACTTCAATTTGGTGGTATCCAGATGCCAAATCTAATGTAGTGAAGTAAACGCTTTTTCCTAATTTGTCGAAAAGGTCTGTGATATTAGGTAGAGGGTATTTGTCGTCTACTGTTATTTCATTTAAACGCCTATAATCAATCACCATCCTATATTTTGCTTGACCAGATGCATCAAGCTTTTTTGGTACAAGGTGTACAGGAGCACTCCAAGGGGAATGTGATTCCTGTATTACATTATCTTTTAATAGTTTGTGTACCTGATCTTTTATTTCCGCTGCTTGCGCAGGAGGTTGTCGATATGGTCTAACATAAATCGGATCCTCATTTTTAGTTCTAATTGCATGTTTTACCTGATTGGTGAATGTGAGAGGGAGGTGTTCACTGTAAAATATATCTTTAAATTCTCTACATAAATCAAATATTCTCTTTCGCTCCTCTTCATTCATATGTTCCAATCGTAATTTTAATAAGTTTTCTTCTAATATAGCATCAATTTCGATATCCCTTTTTTCCGTACAGTTTACTTCGCAATCACTTCTTTCATACTTTATAATTTTAAATGGTTTTGTTACTGTCATTATTGCCTCTGTGTCTAAACTATTCTGTACTACTGTCGTTGTATAACCGTTCATACATCTAACTAGAGCGCTAGGCATTCTCACACCCTTACAAAATTCCTTATATTCTAATACGCCTTCGCCTGTGTGTAAGTCTGTAGGAAGTTTAACTCGTTGTTCCGTACGCGGTGCTATTCGTATTTGATAATTACTCATATTATGTATAATAGGAATTAATGTTGTATTAGTTTGTAAAATGTTGCGTTTTAGGTCAATCAAAGCACCAATTTGTCTTAATAGATCGTCACCTACAACGCCGTCATATCGGGAATCTACGTCGTAGAGATAGAACTTGTGTTGATCGTTACAATTAAACGTCGGTGGTAGCGGTATCTCTATAACTTCTGAGTGTGAGCTAGATGCGTGTGTACTTATGACTTGAAATGGTTCGTGACGGATTGCATATGAAAAATATTCATAAGCTTTTCGTGGACTAATGAAAGATCTTCCGGTAAATTGTACAGGAAAACATTTAGCGAAGTGTTATTATAAATGATAATTTTACTCTGCTTAAGATTAGAATCCGTAATTAAATTTACTTTCGATATTAAAGCTGAACGAACAGACTGTACTCTATTGCAAAATTCTAAATACGATTCACCTTGCCTAATTTTCATGGATTCAAGTTCGATAGCCATGCATTCCTCACTACGCGGATCCCCAAAGTGTAAAGTTAATAGTTCCTTGAATTCGTCCCATGTAGTTATATCCTCGCGTTCACTGATAAGGGCCGCCGCATTGTCTTTAAGTCGGCTCATTATCGAATGCATAACATACATATTTTGTGTCGGACCCCCTACATATTTATTAATAACGTATTCGCACTGTCTAATAAAAAGATTTAATTGACGTTTATCTCCGCCAAAAAGTGGGATTAATTTTAGAATTTCAGTTGGGATGAGAACTATTTGCTCCAGATGTTCGTTAGTAGACATTTTAATGATGAATATCGCGGTATTTAATAAAATAAAAATCACTATAGTTACCTTTTACACTAATACAATGTTAAATTATATCTAAATTTATAATTAATTCGTAAAATTATATTTTAAATGAATTTTACTTAGTATTATTCACAAAAATTCATGTGAGAGATAAAATACAAATATGATACGTATAACTAAATTCCGATTTCACAGATTTTATATGAAAACCAGATAACAGTTAAAAAGAGAGAGTTCCAATCTCTAGATAACAAAACTCTACAATTTGAATAGGCATGAAATAGGTAAGGAAGGTGAAAAGGCTTACTCACCAACCAGCCAACGCCCTCAGCATCGCTCCAACCACTTGACGAATTTATTTGTTCGATGGATCGCCGTCCGCGCCGGAAAATCGCGAAAATCGGTAAATTTAGATACTCGAATATTTACGCGAATGCGCTATAATTACGACGATCCTGTCCGCAGCGCCAGTCAAGTTTACGAAGAGGCAAATTGATTTTTTAAAAAAATAAAAAAATATATTTAAAATAATTGAGGATTGAATTAAACACGTCTGAACAGATTTGGATGCTCAGTTTAATTAATTATTGAAATACATGTTTCCCACTGGCTTAACTAAAATCTTACATTCCAGGAATCCATTTACATTGTTATGTTTCCCAGTACAACGACCACCCAACGCTAGAATGCAACAATGCAATTTTTAGGTTTTTACTGTGAATATTCTTCGTGGTACTGGTTGCATAACTATCTAGTGCTGCGAGGTTGTTGATTCGTTACAAATAACCCTGTATATTGCAATATTATTTATTTCATTTTAGCTTTTATTATTATAATGATCTCTTTTTTTAAATTGATTTAGTAATATTATTTAGTATTGCTTTTATTTTATGTATCGTAATCGTAAAGGAAAAAAATATATAATTAGTTGAAGAGTATTAATGTTTTAAACGTAATTTAAAAAAGTTAAAATAATAATTTTAAATATTTATTTATTTTTATTATTTAAAATATTAAGCAATCGTGGTAAATACATTTTCCATAGCTGGTAACATTTTTATTGTAATGGCGTCTTTTGTTTACAAATTCTTTTTATGTTTTGATGAATGTATTTTAGCTAAAATTTTAAGTTGCCATATTGGAGTTAGGTATGAAATGTGATTTTCGTATCCTTATTTTTTTATGTGGAGTGTTGTGACACCCTTTTACTTCACAGTAAGTTATTTTTTTATAAATTGCGCGAGATGTTTACTATGACACTTTATCGTGACGACTGACGTGACGTCAAATGTATTGAGATTTGAGACTAGAAACAATTTGAATGACTTCAATTCGCTTGGGCCTACACTCTTTCTAAGCGTTATTATTCTATGGCATAGTCCGTTTTCAAGAATAACTAATATTCCTATTTAGCGTGGGGAACTAATTAAAAGTACAGCTTGTGCTGGGAATAGATAATATTAGAGTATCGTGTGTCGGTTCTATTTATGTAATAATTTTTAAAAGTTTCTTTCTTTGGGTTAAAAGGTTGGGATTAGTGTGTGTGTCCCTCACTGAGTTAATAAATAAGGATTTAATAAAATATCGTCACTCATACACGAAATCGTTTAATTCTTTAGAACGGAACAACTGAAGGAGACGACGTACTTCCCGTCCTACAATATTCCGTACTTCCCGCGCATGTTCAACCTGAGCGGGGGCAACGCGCGCGTGGCCACGTACGGCGACTGGTTCGGCTACCACACCAACCCGAGGGCGAAGATCTTCAAGTCTCTACAGGTATTTAGACCGTTTCGGTCGCACCACGTCCGGTTCGAAGGACCGTTTCATCTACACCGCGTATCGCCGGCAGGCGGAGGTGCACAACGTGCGCGACATGTTCGGCGTGCTGCGCTACAACGACTTCCGGCGCGACCCGCGCGCGCGCTGCGCCTGCTCGCCGCCCTACAGCGCCGCCAACGCCGTCGCCGCGCGCAACGACCTCAACCCCGCCAACGGTGACCGCTCACACCTCGTACGCGACGTGCGCGACGGCCGACCCGCTGACCCGACGAAATCAGCGGCTTTAACCATAGTTTTCGCGATTTATTTGATGAAGGGAGACGAGTAAATAGGCCACCAGGTGGTAACTGTAGCCAGCCACTAGAGCGACAGTACTGGCAGCTGTAGTTCACAGAGACGCTCGTTAACATGTGCTCCCCAGGCACGTACCCGTTCCGCGCGCTGGGTCACCGCAGCCACGGCGCCACGGACGCCAAGCTCACCAGCTCGGTCCTGCGCGCGCGCTACCAGTTCCTCGCCGTGTCCAGCCCCGCGCACCACGTCTCGCGGGGGATCCCGCCCTTCCAGTGAGTGTGGCACCGCAGATTTTTTATGTGTTTAATTAAATTTTATCATCTAGATATTTATAACAAACGTATAACAAGAAATATGAATAAATTAATTTCTCAATCTATCCGAGTTTAAATTTAACATTTTTTTTCCCAGATGGAGTAAATTCGATATGGGTCCTCACGTATCACACGTAGGTCATCCGGACCTCTGGATGTTCAGTCCGATCCTCCACCGCTGGGAGTGGGGCTGAAGAAAACGACACCCAATACTTGTATTAAGAATCAATTGCGAATTTAACTTTAAACGAACTATTTTACACCTTGTTTTAGTAAGAATCTAATAATATCTGTGAAATACACAACTACTTTTTCATATAGATTTTTATTAATTATACTAAGCAGTATATAACTTACTTGTGCTGTCCAGATACCCCAAAACAATTACCTTGATAGCAAACTGCTCATCTTTTTAATAAAATACTATTTTAAAATATTACATATGACAAATTGAAAATAATATTTTTATGTAAATGTATTGGTTGGAAAACCACTTATATTTTGTATTGACTGACAATGAGATATACAATTTTTATATATTTTTGTCTGGAAAAGCTTTTTAAGGGTAAGATTAAATATATTGTGAATTAGTGAAATCAGTGTGTCAACCAGCAGTTTAAAAAAAAGCCGACTACGAACAACATTTAAAAGTGGCCAATAACGTTTATTTTTTTCTTATTTTATATGAATTTAGTAATTTAGATGCAGTGAAATGTTATGTCGCTTGGTATGTTACAACTACTATAAATATACAGGTGGTAACAAAACGTGGACTATTGAGGTCATGACCTCGTGTCTTAGCTACCCGATAGGTAAGAGCGCCTGTGTTGCCATGTAATTTTCGTAACTTAATTTATAAAAATAAATCCGGGCAAATTTTTGCTTAGTATTTTCAAAATTATTACATAAATATAACCAACACACGATACCTAAGTAGTACCTACTAGTAGTTGGGGCGCACTCGGCGCCCTAGATGCCGCGAGCCCCACATGCCCCCCCCCGCACTGTTCCCGTGGGGAAACGCGAAATGCGTTTTTCCAGTGTTAAAAAAAGGGTTACACCCTCATACGTAAAAAACCTTTATATCATGGATAGGTGCATACGTTACAGAGCCTGCTAAATAAATATACATATACTTGGAAAACATATAAATCTTCAAATAGAATTCGAAGAATTCAACAACAATGTAACAGTTATTGAATTTTGTTCATTTACGGCCTTACTTATATAAACATTTTGAGCCGGTAATTAGTTATAAACTGCTGTCTCCTTATTTCGAATGTCAAATCAATAATGACAGAAAGAGCGAAATCATTGTTTAACTAAAAAGCCCCTAAGCAAAGTTTATAAGTAAGGCTATAGTACTCTTGAACTGTTCTTTGGAATGTGTTCCACCAGGATCAATTTTAGGTACTTTTTTATTTATTGTATACATAAATGGCCTTCTGTAATAAGCAAGACATAAAACAAAATACAATGAGTGACCATTAGGTTACCGATATTATGTTTATAGGACAGGATGTTCAGTTTAAATTCAAAACTTAAACTCCGAAGTATGATTTAAATAAAATATCAAATAATTTGTAATAACATTTAATACACCTTACTTTACAGTGGAATGAGTATTCACTAAAGCACACGAACTTTATAAATTATACATTTTTTTAAACTATTCATAAACAAACCTTCTTATACTGGTTTATTATATTGATTTCTGCAAATTTTTTCAATAGTTTCACTATATATTTCCAAAATAAAAAAGTTTTTTTGGAAATGGCAATCTTAATTTACATTTTATCTGACAAATATGTTGTCATCAAACATATGTGTGCAGGCTGACGCTGTTAATTAACCATTGGAAATGTTAACATTTTCTGCTAAATATTAAGCATTGTTAGATCGCAATTGATGACAAGCATACAATTTATATAATAAAAAATTCTAATATATATATATAATTCATTGTAGGGATTTATGGCTAAGGCTGTATAATTTAAACTTTTACAGTAGAACCTCGATTATCCGAACCAATTGGGACTGAGACTAGTTCGGATAATCAAAAGTTCGGATAATCGAAACGAGGGTTTTTTGGGACGAAATCATAATCAACACCTATTTACATAAAAACAGTACGTACAAATATATATTAAAATTTGACATGCATATTAACGTTGAACTATATATGTGTATTTACAATTTTCGAATTTTGGCTATATTTTTTTTTTATAAAATCGTCAATTTTTAATTGACGAACGGCTATAACGCGTTTTTGAGCGGCTAAGTCTCAACAAACAATGTATCTTTCGCACCAATGTTCGGAAATTTGGGCGTTCGGATAATCGAGGTTCTACTGTAACTAATTTGTTATGAAAATAACAGCTATCGAGTGATGGAAAGAAAAGTTGTAAATCAATATAATTATTTAAAAAAAGGCTTTGATTATTTAAGAACATAATGATTTCAAATACAGTCCACAATAATAATGCTGTATTTTAAATAAATTGTTTATATACAATGATTTCATTGGATATCATAAATATAAAGTAAATATATTTAATTCTATGTATGAGACTCTAGTTAATAAATACAGTTTACTCTAATGAGTTCAACATTAAGAGCTGTTTCAGCACTTTTGTCTGTGATGTCTCTCTGATCTCTCCCGCCAGGAACATCTCATCAACAACTGTGTATACCTGAAAATAAGGAATATTCCAGATAAATTTATTTGTCTAGAATAGCTGACTACATTTTATACATATCTACTCCATGATGACGCGCACAAGTCTTCCTATACAGTGGTGTAGCTAGGTGGACAAAGGCCCTGGTGCATAGAGAAAGAATTGGGCCCTCACCCCCTTTTTCCACATAGCTTGAACTTATGGAGTTCTGTAATTTTTGATGTTCATTTTTTTTCTGTTTTTCTTTTATGCTCTCTTTTCAAAGCTTAAGTTATAGGGGCCCCTGAACTCAGGGGCCCTGATGCACTGCACCACCTGGCTCCACGATAGCTACAACACTGTTCCTATTCCATGTTGAGTATTCACATCTATAATTCACAATTAATTGTCACATAATAATATCTCAAATATAATTTACATAGCATTCAATTTTTTTAAGTCTTCTTTATAATGCTTCATAATTTAAACATTTATACTTAAGATAATAATTGTTAATTAATAGTTAATAAATAAAATAAAATGAATAAGTAATTACCTTGTAAAAATTAAAGACCAGATCCAACTCGCAGACATTATGGAAGTATTCATTGAGAACCTCGACAAAGTTGTGTATAGCCTCCAAGTAGCAGAGATTATTGTCGTTCACATCCACACATATACAGAAATACAGACCTGCATATCTTCTGTACACAATCTTGAAATTACGGAACTGAAAATAATATATTATATCAAATCTGTCAATATCTTATAAAATCAACGTATACAGGCTTATTTGTAACGACGTAGATAGCTAACACCATAAGTAACAACTTTTGTTCTACGACTTTTGATAATTTGTTCGATTTTATTTTTATACAAAAATAAGTATTAATTTAATTTTCAGCTTGAATGTTTATAAATCTACGCGCATCGCAAAGATCGAAGCGTCGCGTCGTCCTTTCGTTTATGAATGTAATATAGACCTACAAATGTCACGACAGTACGACAAAATCATTTTTGTCATGTATTGGGTTATGTCCGAACTCGACGACCAAAAGTTGTTATACAGGTTATAACAAAATTCGTGTCCGACCCGTGAAGTGGTTATTAGGTATCGTCGGTCGGTTCTATTTATGTAATAACTTTTAAAATACTAAGCAAATAATTAAAAAAATATATTAATTGTGTTTAACAACACTGTTGGTGGTACAAACGTGGACTACTGACGTCATGACCTCGTGTCTTAGCTACCCGATAGGTAAGAGCTATCGAGCGGTATTGCCTGCACCTGTGTTGCCATGTAATTTTCATCATTTAATTTTTAAAAAAAATTCACGGATAAATTTTTTGCTTAGTATTTTATAAATTATTACATAAATAGAACTGACACACTATACCTAATAATCATTTCACGGGTCGGACACGAATTTTGTTACATGCTGTATACAATAATTGCTGACCATATACACTTGCTTATTGGCCATCTAAACCATTGGTTAGGAAAAAGTCCTCAGACCTGAGAAGAAATAACAAATGGAACTGTGCACGAATTTATGGACTACCATTTTTCACTCCAGAGAAGGCAGTTGTTGGATAAAAAAAAGTAACATAGTTCAAGATTGCTTCCTATGTGATACATAGATTTCGTCAAAACCCAAACTTAACTAACAAGCTTAACAGCCTGGCAGAGTTTCTTTCGCATTTATAATAGTATACATCATATGTATTATAAAGTTTTAATACATTAGTATTTTAAGGTATTAATACATTGCTTAGATAATCCCCTATTGACTAATTATCTTGTGACAAGAAGAATACCATATTACATATACCAGTTCAGGTACTGATGTCATTCTAAATTTTATAAGAATCGGAGCAATCGTTAAAGAGCCAGCTTAAAATAATACAATAGCAGCAAGTTCATCATTTACTGCTTTGGAAATGCTAATGGACAACTTTTATAAAATTGGTAAATTCTGTATAGTTTTCACATTAAAACACACTTACCTCGACAAAGTTAGTATGTTTTGCATCACGAACGGTCACAACAGCGTGGACTTCCTCAATAAGCTTCTGTTTCTCGTCATCATCGAAATTCATGTACCATTTAGCTAACCGAGTCTTACCTGCACGGTTTTGTATTAAAATGAAGCGAATCTACGATAAATATGGACGAATTTAGTTCAAATGTAATATAATATATTCTGTTTTATTTTATAATCGTAAATACTTACCATTTTATATATTTTAAATGAGAAATATCAAACTGTATTAGGATTAACGCCTCCCTTTCAAGTTTCAGCATCTGATTGTCAGATTTTGACATAACTTAAACATCATATTCAGGTGTCAAAGTTTTAACTATTGATTACAAAATAATGTATGAATAGTTAAAAGGAAATAAGATGTGAATATGATGTTATTTTTTCTATCTATTTATGACATTATATTTTAGCATTTTTGTTATTATTAAATTTTGATTTTTACATTAAATTTAACTTAATTCATAAAAAAAATAAGATACAATTTGATTTATAGTGTTTAAGCAATAGAATCGTGTTAAATTAGGTAAAATGAGGAAAATTTACGGAAATAGCTGCAACAAGGAATTGAATTATTAGTACTATTTTTTATCACAATCTGTAAATGTAGATATATTCTTAACTCCTTTAATAGATAATAGGCACAAACAAGATTTGAAAATTATACAAAAAAAATCTAATATTTTATTTATCGTATCTAATTTTATTATTATTATTATAAATATCCGATTCATTAAAATTGCACTAGGAAAATATCAAGTAAAAAAATAATAAGTATTTTTCATTTATTCTATTATTTCAGCGAAGATGTTAACTTAGCTTAGTATAAGTAGTGTATACGATTTTAAGTGTTGTTATAGCAATTATAACTAGGTATTAATTATTCGTACTTTTTCGCATAATAAAGAACCAAGATCAGTAATATTTTTGAACGATGTTGATATATCAAATTCCTTTAATTGTTTATTATTAAAAATCAAAAGAACGTTTTAACTGGCAATACTAATATCGAGTTGTTTTTCAATTTCAGTGAATTTTTGACGTTGCTAGTACTTGCTCGATTTCATCAAGTTTTCATAAATGTAGTGCTTAGGATTTTTCAATATGTTTCTAATATAAGTAGTTTATTAGGAAAATAAAATATTCCAGTTTTAAATGACGCCCACAAAGACTACAAAAACTGAAGTAGAAATGGTGATTCGGAACAGAAAAACTGTTATGAAAGACGGGATAATGACAATGTCGGGTATCGGAGAGCCTTCAGTCTTCCACGCACTGGTGGTTATTTTCTTGGAGTTTTTTGCATGGGGACTACTTACAATGCCGATAATATCGGTCTTAAATGCCACTTTCCCGGATCACACGTTTCTGATGAATGGTCTCATAATGGGCATCAAAGGAATCTTGTCGTTCCTGTCAGCTCCATTAATTGGAGCTTTATCCGACGTGTGGGGGAGAAAATTCTTCCTACTAGTGACAGTGTTCTTCACATGCGCGCCGATCCCGCTCATGACCTTTAACACCTGGTGGTTCTTCGCAATGATAAGCATTAGCGGTGTATTCGCAGTGACCTTCTCGATCGTGTTCGCGTACGTGGCTGATGTAACGACAGAAGCGGAGAGATCGCGCGCGTATGGCTTGGTGTCAGCAACATTCGCCGCCAGCATGGTGATATCGCCGGCCCTAGGCGCCTACCTCATGGACTTGTACGGCGAGGCGCTCGTTGTCGCCGCCGCCACAGCAGTAGCGGTCCTTGACGTCTTCTTTATCATGGTTGCGGTTCCTGAAAGTCTTCCAGAGAAAGTGCGCCCAAGCGGCTGGGGCCCAGCTATAAGTTGGGAGCAGGCAGACCCCTTTGCTGCTCTGCGAAAAGTCGGCGCAGAACGTACAGTCCTAATGTTATGTGTCGCCGTGTTCTTGTCTTACTTGCCCGAAGCCGGACAATATTCGTGCATTTTCGTGTATTTGAAACTAGTAATGGGCTTTGGTGTTGTGCAAGTGGCGATATTTATCGCGATTGTTGGTGTCCTTAGTATTGCCGTGCAAGTTGTTCTTGGATTCCTCATGCGATCTCTCGGTGCAAAGCACACGATTATGCTTGGATTACTGTTTGAGATGATGCAGCTCATGTGGTATGGGTTTGGTAGCCGAACATGGATGATGTGGGCTGCAGGAGTATTGGCAGCCCTGGGCTCACTTACATACCCAGCAATTAGTGCATATGTGTCAGTCAACAGCAGAGCAGACAGACAAGGTGTGGTCCAGGGTATGGTGACTGGAGTACGAGGGCTCTGCAATGGACTCGGCCCAGCTATGTTTGGTGTAATTTTCTACCTATTCCATGTTGACCTTAATGAAGAACATGCAGTGCCTGGAATTAATCCACGTCCTGATGAAGAGAAATATGTTAGGATGGTCCCTGGACCACCTTTTGTTCTTGGTGCCCTACTCGTTATATGTGCATTACTTGTGGCCGCATTCTTGCCTGAGGATGGAACAGTGGGAGCAAGGCGAGCTTCACCAGATTTGCGATTCGAGGTGGAACGTGGACGGCGCGTGGCTGGCCCTCTGTCCCCTTTGATGGCACCTGAGTCTGCTGCCCTTTAGCTAGCGGCCAAGGCCGGCCGAGCGGCCAGCGTTTAATTGTCAGGGGTGTGCACGCCGTGTGGCGTCCGGGAGATTGCATTTATGAAGGTACCAAAGCGAACTCAGTGAAAAAAGTGAGTCCACAATTTTATGATTGCACCAACTACATTCCTGCATTTCATCTGTTAATTACTGCTTCTCTGATACTGAATACTTGTTCATGTTTTTTAAAACTTTAAACTTATTTTTGTAATCATTTCCACGGGCTCTAGGAGTCATGTACATAATATTATATTTTATATATTAATATAAAATCATAAGTTGTTTAAGATCCTATGTTTCGTATTTCGAGCTGCACATCACACAATATGCTTAAAAAACAGGCAAATTTTTCAATATAATGCCATATATACATTACACAGGAATTAATGAATCAGGTAAACAATAACACACTTATGAGGATAATGGCATGTTCCGTCATTTCCTTAAATAACCATCGATAACAACAGAAGTTTAGAAGTGCTCTAATTTGTCCGTTGTTTCGTAAATTGTAATAAAAATTAGTAAATTTCTTTTCAAATTTAAATAGCAGGCAATGAGTTAAACAATGCTGTGTCTGCTTCTTAGTAATGTCAAATCATTAATGACAGAAAGAGAGAAATCAGTGTTTAACTAAACAGCTGCTTAGCAATGTTTATAAGTTAGACCATTAGTAGATTAAATATAAAATATGAATTATAGAAAACATATAGGAATTTAAGATTGTAGTTAACTTCTAGTGTAACTTTGAAGTAAAAAAAAATGCCTTGAAAGATAACTTCAAGTGGCATTATTGTTAATATTACATTTGTTGCCAGATAAAATGGATGATGCATACAAATATGAATACAATATGAATCATTACTTTGGCAACTAATATATTAGTGTTTTGATAATAATTGATCAATGGAAGCTCACGCTTTACACAATACAGACAACATTAAACAGTTAATTAACAATAATATTTAAAATAAATAAAAAAAGGAAACTTGAGAAGATAACGAAAAATATATTTTTAGTATAATATTTTGATATGATGAAACCACAGATTATATTAAAAAATTAGTTTAAGTAAATTATACAACTAAAACAAAACTTTTATATTTTTCATTATTTGATTGCAATTTATCTTATATATTTATCTAATTGTATTCAAGATTGATTTCAAGATGTCCACAAGGCCACGGTCAGATGGTAAAAAACGATTGCAGAAACTTTATCAAAATGTTAAATGAATTTGCGAAAATAAGCTGTATGTTGCTATCAGTGACTAAACAATTAACTTGAAAAACTAAACTTAAAATTAATCTGTTATCTAATTTAATTTCATAGAACCTCCATTGAAGTATTATTAAAATATATTTCGAATTAAAAATGAGATTCACAGATAAACAACTAAAATGTCTTTATAAATTTGTTTTTTAAAATGCATGAAAATATAATTTAAAATTATACAAAATACACAGGAAAGAAATATTTAATTAAAAGAAACGTATATTTATGATTGAAGCACATTTTACGATTAGCTTGTATCATTACGTGACTCTTGCGATGTTTACATTTGCTCAAATATCTGCTTAGACCATATAATTGCAATGTTAAAAGTTTTACCGAAACCGGTAGTTTGGTGTAACGCTAACCTTCACCTTGACGGGATTGATTAAAATCGCAAGTGGGTCACGATGCGGCATTCGCAGATTAAACATGTTTGGGTTCGAATGGACTAAAGTTCGAATTCTAGTTCGAATTTTAATAACTTTCCTATTGTTTTTTTTTTGTATGAATTTAGTTCGTTATTTTAGTGTATATTAAAATCGCGATTAAACACAAAAGCGTTATATTTTATCTGTACCATATTATCATTATCTATTTGATTAAAAGTAAATTGATATAAAAGACTTGCTACTGAATTTCTTGTCGGTTCTTCGTAGTTTCACAATTTACTAAATACTGTAACATGATACAAAATTGCTCTTATGAGAAAAATGAATCAAGAATATTGAATTTTTGACAGGTAATTAAGCGAATGAATGCTGCTTTAGAACAAACGTCTAAACTGATAATGTTGTTTATTACTTAGTTTCTATGTAATTTCCGGAATACACAATTACAAATATTACAATGTCGTCGTATGTAAAATTGCATCAATTCCGTTCTCAGTTGCTGCACGATGGACAAACCAACAAACGCATTTTCGCATTTATAATAGTTCGGATAGATTTTATTTATAATAAAAAACGGTAACTATTAAAAAAATACGCATAGAATAAGTTGTCCTCGCTATAAATAAATTGTCCAGAATCCCAAATCACAGATTAATAAACTATCACGTTTTATGCCACTGGTGAGCTAGTTTCGAAACAGTGACGCAGCTATTTCAATACAGCTGACCTTATTCATCATAAAGCAAGTATTTCTACATAGTGTTCAATGAATTTAGAGAAACGACAACCCATGGTTGGATAAAATAGCTCTAACTTATTTTGTTATCGAGAAAATCGATCTGTGAACGTTGAAACCTTATAACAAAATGGAGTTGCTGTAAAATTCGATTTTTAAACCCTTTTTCAAGGACACATTCGTAACGTATATCTATTTGTTCTAGAATGCATATAATAAACATTTCACATTGTTCACTGATTCAATGGTGCATTGTTTGCGATCAACGTTTCCGTCAGTGTTGCCAGCTTGCCAATTCTCGTTAATTACACAAAATATAGGTACGATAAAGTATAAAGTTTTCCTTTAATTAAATTATGAATTGCACTGGCAATAATTAACTACATGTATCATTATTTTATTCAATAATGAAAAGAAAAACAGTGATCTCGTCTGATGATATCCTATATCCGGGGCAGGTGTGCGTAGAATTTCTTGTCATAAAAACAACCATCCGGTTCCTTGCCTTTATTTTTGCTCAACCCTTAAATGTCAGCCGACAGCCACACAGCCAAAATACATTGGCCTTTCGTTTTATTAATTATATTAAACGATTCACCACACATTTAATCAATGTGAAGTGTGACAGTGAATATTAAAAATAAATATTTAAATCGATAAAATAGCATGCGATACTTGCTCAAAATTTTGGTTTTTTTTTAAAGATTCTTAATTATCTTTATCTTGTTTTAGATCTGTGGATGTTATTCTTTCTAGTTATCGATTTATATTTCACTAATATAAAGTATAAATAAAAATATGTATAGTTACCTAACTAAAAAACGATGTTTAGTTATTTATTTTATTAACCTATAACCACTTAGCAACTGGCAATGGCGTAATTTGTGTCGTTGGATAAACTAATATTTAATAAAATAAATAAAGTTAGTGTCTGTCTGTGATTTCAAAATAACTGCCTGTTTTTACGTTAATATGACTATTTGCGAGTTACCAGCTCTTTAAATTATATAAACATTTTATTTGTGTAATATATATATATATATATATATATATATACATACATACATATATATATATATATATATATACACATGTGTATATCGTTATGTACGTTAAAATATCGATTTTGAGGAATTTTCGTCGCAAAGCGAATTCCACGCCGTCGAAGCCGCGTATTTATTGTAATCGCTTGATATTTCTTTAAAAAAACCGTCACAATTCAAGTCAGTGTAGATTTTTCAATATATGGAATATTTTAGTTTAAGATTTCAGATAAATTCTCTAAGATTTCATCTGTACAAAACAATGAGAGGCTTGCGTCAACCAACTCGCGGTTTCTGCGTAAAGGCCTCTCAGAAAAAGAGCCCTCTTTACAAGAGGTCTCGCAAAGATGCAGACACTCGCTCAAATAAGTATTGGCACTTGTGTTTTACGAAATATTTCTTTTAAATTAATAGTAAGGTATTTTTTCTTACTTATAATTGTAGCTGGAAATTATTTCGTTACATGATTTGTCAGTGTTTCATTTCAATAGAAATAAAATTTTAAAATAATAAAAATCGATTTGGACTAACCTAACCAGGTTCAATAAAATTAAAAGTAAAAGTTTGTCACTCGAAATAAGTGAAAAAGTCTGTTGCTCTACTCATCTCTATTAGCTGCAGGAAATTCTAAAATACAGAAAATTAAAAACGTCAAAAGTTAAAATATGAACAAGGCTGTTCCTTGTACAAGATAATGAGACTACTGTAACAAAAAAAAAGTTACAACCTTCAATTAACTTCCTATTCTGTCAACAATTTATTCGACTGCGGTTTCTTGGATTTAAGTACACGACATGTAATTTAATTATCTTATAGCTTTTCCTTTCGGGATGTGTTCTGTATCTGCGAGCTTGGTTTACGTTTAACATGTTTTCCAATGAGCCCTTCTCTGGTTGTTTATTATACAAAATAGGTAGACAGGCAAAAAAGAGATTAATTACTTGTCAAAGGCCATAATAGTATATGTACCGCTGATATTAGCTAACATTCCCGACCTTCCTCCTGGTAAAACTAGCTTATATAATAATATTAATATAGTCGGTAACGAGCCGAGTGATATGTCCCGTATATCCTGCGTATATCCCATGTAATGTTTTTTAACCCACTGTCCCATATTGCGAACAATAAACAACGATAATTTTACGTTATATGATCATACTATATATCGAAAAACAAATAGTTTTCGCCCGTTACAGCAGGTATGTAAAATAGTGTCAGACTGAAGCTTATATCCTTAGGTTTCAAGCTTGCTTCATACCAAATTTTATCGAATTCGGTTCAGTGGTGTAGCCGTGACAGCGTAACAGGCGGACAGTTACTTTCGCAATTTTAGTATAGATTATAATGTGACAGTTCGATATCGATTCCAATATCGACGATATCCAATTGGATTAGTAATTTTTCGTGAAGCCGGAAAAAAACAATAAAACTCAAAATCTACCTTCATTAGATTAGTTATAAAACAGGAAAGTCACACAGCACTAAAACGTAGTTGCGATTAGTATTATACTAATATTTCGCTGTTATATCCGGTTGAAATTGTCAGCCGTGGCTAAAATCGGTCAATAAGACGTCACCTATTCAGGATGTTTAATCTTCTCTTTAAAGATAAAAACGTCTAAGAAAAGTCTTTTAGAATCAGACATTAAACTTTAATTTAAAGCAAATATTACCAACTTATATATTATCTACAGCCATATCATATGAATATAGGGAATTCCCCGAATTCACCAACTCCAATGTTGCAGGAATATCTTCGTTTCTGATGCTGGTTGGTTTTAATTAAAACAATGTCTGGGAATCCCCTCAAAATAAATGTATATTTAATATGCTATATCTTTCCTTATTTAAACATTTCACTTGATATTACCGCACATGCCTGACCTGATAACTGACTAAAACATTTAGACAACATTAAATTATCATAATTTAAGCCAAAAATGACTATAAACTTTTTTGTTTATTCAAAATTTAATTAAATCTTTTTAGCCTAGCTAGTCTGATGTCTGTCACGTTTCAAAATACTAGGTCCATGAACTCACACGTTCAGTAATTAGTAACATGTCATATTTACGAAGTGTAATATTTATCATGAACGAGTTATAGTAATTTGGACTTAATTTGTATTACCATAAGGATATTATTGGACTATTTCTGAGCGAAGAGAATACGGGAATGACTAATACAAGTGTGACTATCGCGACAATGACGCAATGCATTGGCGTAACGAGTAGATATTGATATCGGGCAACATCGATAAAGTTTTCATTTTTTTTTTCAATATAAATAAAGGCTTGTCTGTGTTAATTAATTTCTTTGAAATAGCGCGCCTTGTTTACAATTAATGAATGAATAAATGGTAAAAAAAATTAAAATACATTTGCATGCCAATCTCTATCTTTAAGAGCGCTCGCTTCGAACTTGTGTTGTATTGAAACTGATTTGAATATTTTATATACGTCAATTATATATATGGCCCTTATGGAATTCCTTAAGAATGATAAGTGTGGGTTTCTCGAGGTCGACTCGCGCTTTTGTCGTTACAAATACATTAATAATTAAATGCGTGTCAATGTATAAAAAAATGTGTTAATATTGGTAATATATAAATCAACATTTCGGTCTAATCGAAAACTATACAGTTATATCATCAGTTAAACTTTCTTATAAACAATAAAAAATAAAACAATTAAGGTATATAATAACGAATAATTTATTATTTTTATCTTCATATTATACATTATATAATTATGTAAGCTTCCAAAAGTCTAACGTGGATAATATACATAGGACACTAAACGAAAATCGCGTTTTCAAATCCGAGCATCCACTCAGCTTTTAAGTGCTTTTGAGTTTATAATTAACCTCATGTCAGTCCACCACACAGTGTAACAGAGTTGTGGTATAAATTTGAACCTATAACAGGAGAAGAAGTCTTTGCAACGTAGTAGAGCATTTACAGAATTTATTGTGCTGATCTTGTATTTAAATATGTATATCAATGACATACTGAAATGTATATCCTTATATCACCATGATACAGCAAATATATTGAAATATATTACTCACCTCATCATAACGCTAAATGCGTTAGTAATACTAATGCTGGACTTTATATTTTATTTTATCCTTAGTTAAAGTTAATGTTGATTAAATTAACAATTACTAATTAAAATATAACTTGCCTAACCGTGCCAGTATAATTACATAATTGTTCTATTCTTAATATATATAAAAAATAACAAAATGTTCCATATTCTATTTTATTTAATGATTATCTAATAATATAAAAGCGAAGGTTTGTGTGATAACACCTGTTTGACAAAACGTTGACTATACCGTGGAATATCATCGAGGATATTTCTCATTAAAAAAACAAAATAATAATAATTTACGCCTAGTCACTTCACTAGGCAATAACACTTGTTTTATTATTAACCTGTGCGAAACATTAACGCCCGCGACAGATCGTGGGGACAATGGAGAGTAGGATTCTGTTTTATGACCAGACCCTGAGAAAGCATATCCATGTTACAAGCTACTACTGGAAATTAAAAGGAAACGATAATAAACCCTATTCAAAATATTGTTATTATCATAAGAAATATTTTAATCTGGAGTCGAGACGCAGTCTGCAATATTTTTTTTCTTTTATATTTATTCTGCCTAAAAAGTATTGGACAACATTGCGTTTAGTGTCTACGTGTCTAGTGTATAAGGCCTTGTGAATTCTTGAACGCAGTACAGCAAGAGTACATAGACACTAGACGACTTGAATTTAGTGAAGCTGGTTGTACTAACTGGTTTTTTGTTCTCGGGAATTCCACTACGTCCAGAGTTGCTGTGATACCATCGTGAGAATGCGTTATGCAATCAACGTGCGTAAAGTTCTGAGAAGTAGTTAAATTGTCGGCAAAAGGAATTATTGAAGGAAATATATTTTTTTTATACTTTTCCACAGACTTTACGGCGTGAGAAATAATTGAAACGTGTTTTGCAAAAGTGTTTTAAACCACAGAAAAAATAAATGTATTAAGCTTTAGAAAATAAAACAATTACAGGCAATTACAGGTAATTACATGCACAGGGGACATAACATCTTAGTTCCCAAGGTTGGTGGCGCATTGGCAATGTAAGCGATGGTTAACATTTCTTACAATGCCATTGTCTATGGGCGTTGGTGACCACTTACCATCAGGTGGCCCATATGGTCGTCGACCTACATATACAATAAAAAAAAAACAAATTTTATAAAAAAAAGGAAATATGACTAAATTAATATGCATAACATTATGTAAAAGGATTACTGATCAGTATAATGCCTTTTCTCTGCTTTCCAAATAGAAATAAAAAAAACTATAAGCTAATTTCATAAAAAACAGATTGAAATCAGTATTTACGAAAGTATTTTCGTGACTTTTAAAGTATAAGAGAAAAATCTTTATATTTCATCGTCTTGTAAATATTTTAGTATTTATAGTCACAAGCCAGCAAACATTCGACCCACGCGTTCAATATTATTATTCCCGCAATTGTCAAGGCATGCCTCATAAAACGTTTACGTGACTGCATATTTTCTTATGTACATACATTTAAAATATCTAACCAAAGATGGCGTAGTGTATATTATAAAAATAGTTTTTGAACAGTCGTGTCACAGAATTAAACTGTATGTTAAATAACCGATTCGAAATGAAGATTCTAACGAGAAACAATCGGCTAAGTAGTTTGGTTATTCTTTTATAAAATTAAATATGTTTATTGTCAATTATAACTTAATAGCGAGCATTTCCAATATCCTTAAGCACCTGTTATTTTTAAAGTAATTATTTACTTATCTGTTATGTATCATCTGTATAAGTAAATAATTACTTAAGTATATATGTTTTCTCTCAAGTCTTCAGTGATGGAAAACATAGGAAGGTAACGTGTTTCGTTCTTCATAATAAATTTTGAAATGCATACTCGTACGTATGTGCGCCGGCAACATGGAACATTACAGATTAAAGAATTATATGTAATAAGTGGCACGGAGCTCATAGGGCGCCGTGGTTAAAGCACGTGAAGCATGATAATTGCGGCCTTAAACTCGGTTTTTATATTATTATCTGATGTTCGATGACAAAATATCGGGAATAATCTGTATGTACTGAATGAATAAGCATAAGGGTCTTAGATTAGCAGTGGGACACTTGCGTATTGTTAATTTAATTATAACTAGATCTAGCTATTGTTTCGCTTTGTTTAAACTTGTTTTCTGCTGACTCACCAAAAAAATAAAAAACAAAATTTAATGTTTGAAATAGGAACAATTGATCGCCATTTAATTTTCGCTTGCATAGACACTTGAAAAAAGTAAGACCAAGGCAAGAAGAAAAAAACGTGACAACAGTAAAAAGTAAGCTCAAGTGAATACTGCCAAGCATATAAAATGCCATAGTGAATACTGCCATACTACTTTGGGACACTGTCTACCATATTTTTGTTTCGTTTGTGAGTTACACATGTATGTATCATGCAGTGCTATCGATTCATATCTTGTATTCATAATGATAACATAAACCACTCATTAAACTGTAAATGTATGATGATATAGAAATTCTAGGCATTAGTCATCTATGTAGTTCCCAATAATAAAATAAACCTAGTAAGCAAAAAAATATATATTACCTCATTTATAAATCAATTTAAGAATATAAAACTCTAAATTTGCATCTATAAAAATAAATAACCTAACAGCTAACAATATATTTCTATAACGAAAATGTATGCGCTTTGTATTCTTTTTAATTTTTTCATGTTACATAAAGCTTTTATTATCTGTGGTCTTTAAACCCAGCCTGTTCACACACAGCCACGTTTCATAGCAAAGTGAAGGGTCTTTGTTTTTTTTTTTGTTTCGTTCTTTGTGCAACTCGGTTTCTGTTTATCCTCCTCCCACGGGGGTGGCTCGCTAGAGGGAAGTAAAAGTGGTAATTTTCCCTACATTCTCAGTCCAATTGTCGCGATCTTCCCAGGCTATTATATCGATTTCAATGTCAACAATACATAACGCAGATTTGAAATGAGGTCATGCTTTAAGTCAATATTTTTCGTAGTTTTTCAATAGAAGCATATTTCTACAATAATAAAAATAAGTTATTTAACTGTTTTGATTATTTATTCTGTACAGATATACAGTAGAATAGTATACTATCGATATGACATTATCGATAAAAGATCAATAACTTTGGCTATATTGCTTAATGTTTTATCTTTTAACAATGTTCAATTGTTATCTGATTTTTCAAACATAATATCGAGATGAGTTGAAACCTGACGCATTCAAAAGAAAACTCTTGTATTTAATTTATCTCATTACATTATTATTAAATAAAAAACAATTTTGTCGCGGTAAAGTGTAAATTTTTGGATAAACGTTAACATATTAATGAAGATTTACCTATGGCTAAACTATTATTTGTGGGTAAATTATACAAATAAAAAAATATATACATATATATGATGAAATCGCCCCGTAGTTATCACCAGACACATTTATTAAATCACAAGTAAGAGGTATTAATTAAAAATTCCTTTTATTCCTTCTTTATTGAATATTTGAATATATTTTCTAAATTCATTAGATCGTAGGCGGTTCTAATTGAAATTCATAATCATATTAATTACTCGTTCTGATATTTTAAAGTAACCCTCGTCTTCTCATCTTCATTTTCCAAGTAATAGAATTTATGCACCATAAATCATTTATACTTTGTCAAGATATACTGTTTTTTATTGTCTACTAAAACCCTGAGTGCCTTGGCCTCATTGCGTTTATCCTTATGTAAAAAGAAGCTAACTTGCATGTTCATTTGAATTAAAAAAAAATGATTACACTACATCGAATATTTTATTGAATAGTATACTTTTGTATTTTGAGTACTAGCGTTATTTTCTGAATGACGTGGGTATGTATTCGTTGAAAAATAATGCTTTAACTTCATATTACTTTAACCTTTTTTAACGGTTTCTATAATGTTGCTAGTTTTAAAAATGTACCAAAATGAGTCGCATAGTCGTGTTCAGTTTGGATTAGGTTGGTTCCGTGCCAAAAAAATTATTCAACCGCTTTACAGTAACATGTATCGTGCCAATTCATTGAAACTAGTGACTCATTTTAGCTTTGCCTGGTAATTTTACATTTATTTTAGTATAACAAAAGTAAAAAGTCGTAGCAGTCAGGTTAAAAGAAACGATATATTGATGTATATTTGAAGTAAATACGAAAATACACCAAAATGATTACAGGCGGTCGGACCTTACAAAGAAAGTAATATAATGAGAAAATAAATTTAATAAACCTGCCTGTTGAAAGTTATATCATCTATTTCTGCGAAGAAATATTCTTTAATAAAACTTAGTACTGGTAGGTACTGATAATTTATTATAAAAAAAAAATCTTGTATAAAAACTATATCAAACAACAGACGTATCACGTAGGTAGGTTATTTAACTTAACTTTCATAATATTGATAGATTTATAAAAACGACTTAACTTAGTATCACTTAATGAATAAATACACCAGTAAATTTTATTTCTTGTTTATTTTTAATAATCTTTGAATTCTGATATCCAACATATATAATAGATAATGAATTTATCCGATTAAACAAGAAATCACATTCACATTAATTGACAGATGACAGCCATTCAATTCTAATTAAGGGCGGGATTTTTTCCCCCTTAATCACAAAACAACACAAATTACGTTCTGAAACCGATTATATTTTTAGTAAATCGGATACAATAGTAAAATATATAATTATTTGATATATTAATTCAACTACATGAATAAGTATTTCAAACAATATGATATATTCTAAAACAATTTTATTTTTCTTATTAGTTAAAGTATCTATGCTTCAACCTTGGCAGTAACATTTGAGTGTTGACGTAATTTTATATAACTTGTTTTTTTTTATGTATTATAACTATTTTATGAGCTATATTAATCATTGATATATTATGCATTTGTTATTGACGTTATCAAATTATAAAATGGATTTTGAATTACACGTTTAATATTATTTTGATACCAAATAAATATATTCATAATAAAAAAAAACATTTTACATTTAGGCTTTAATTGTCATAAAAAGTTACTCTTTTAATCTGACGAGTTGTAGTGGTTTGTAAGACACTTGCCTTTCGCGCCGCAGGTCGTGGGTTCGATTCCAACTCAGGACAGACATTTGTGTGCATGAACATGTCTGTTTGTCCTGAGTCAGGGTGTAATTATCTATATAAGTATGTATTTTACTTAAGTAAGTATGTTACTTGTCCGATATCCATAATAAAAGCTCTTCTTAATTGGGTATATTTATATATTTATTATTATTCATCTAGCTTCAGTAGGTTCGGCCTTTATCTCAACAACAGTTAACATATTCTTCTCATTTTATTAAAATATCACATTATATTTCTATTAGTAATAAAATGTATACGTATGTTAGCATATTAAAGTGCATTAGGTTGCAGAAGACGGGACTACTGAAATTTACCGAAAAATCTGTTCAGCTTAAATCTTTCAATATTCAATTATTTATTATAGAAAATATGATTTAGTTATCTAAATATAAACATTTTAGATTCATAGACATAATATCTGAAATAGCTCTAAAATTGATGCCGCCAACTGTTCGAGTGGTCTTGAACTTGCGTTATTACCAAGCAAATTGCTATTTATTTATGTACATCAAAATTAGCGTCACTTTCATCAATTTTTAAGAGTAAATAAGCAGTCTCAAATCTTTGTCTAAACTTTGCCTATGCCTTTAAATTTTATGACTTGGTAGGTAATAAATATTTAGAAGTTAGGGATTATCGATTTAACTAAAACCTATATTGAACTAAGCGTAAAAATGCAAATACATTCGGTCTTCAATCATATTCTAGTTTAACCTCAAATAGTTATGCTTCAGCCTTCAATAGATGCAGTCCATTATGAGCGGCGGATGAGCCAGCCCAATATATAAACAATATAATAGACATAACGACTTCTAGATTATATTTGCTCGACCGCCATCTTGCTATGAATAAAAACAGATATTTTATTATACCTACATAAGTTTTTATAATTAAACCATGAATTAATGAAATGAAATATTTCTCCTCAAATTCTTCTTTCTGGACTTCAGATCAACTGGACATTGATAAATTGAAAAACAAAACCACAAAAATACTTTTTTTTCAATGGCTGCATTAACCAGTTCAAGCAAATGCTCTGAGCTATCAGATTGTTTATTTAAGTTTTATAATTGATTTTTTAACGTTCTCTATAATCCTATTAGAAGTGTTCATTACGAAACGTATTGACTTTATGTAGTAACAAAGTGGCAAGTTGTGTTTGTTCCTTGCATTAATAGTATGTGCATCAATATTTTTAAAAAGCTACGTAATTACAGCAAACCAGAGATAACCTTTTTGTACCTATGCATAATTTATAGTCAACAACATGGATGCCAATTTAATAATTAATAATATGACCCGGGTTCCTTCAAACGAGGCGTGAAGAGGCATCTTGCGGGCCGGCAAGGCGGGGGCGGCTAGTGCAAGTCATTCTTCCTGACTGCACTAGCCGTCGTCGCGTTTGGACTTTACTATCACTTACCATCATCATTAAGCCTCTGGAAACAAATATTTTATAAATGATTTTTTTACAAGGAATTTGTTAAATAAAAATGAAAAACAATATAAAAATATGTCATTCAAAATTTATTTCATTCAATTTAAAAAGTATTTTTTCACCCCTGTATGCTCCAATATTTCCAAATGAATTTGGTTATCAAAATATTTGACGTTTAAAAAAAAAAGTTGCCATTATATCACGTGTTTTTTTATATATAGAAATAAGAACATATAATACTCACATACTACCGGAAAAAAACGTAATAATTTAGTTCCTTGATATTGTATTATATATGCTATTTATGCTACTGTTTAGTATATGGTTCGTTAAAGATAAAATACATAATACCAATTTCATTATCGGCTTATGTAAAAATGTCAAGTAGCGATAACGATGTGAACGATAAACCATCAACAAAAATAAATTGAGATGTAATTTCTGCATAAATTATATACCACGGTCGTATACACAGGTCTTGCAACTGAGTCCAATTTCAGTGGTGAGAGATGAGGTGCTAGTGTGTAAAGTAAAGTAATAGCCTGTGAATGTCCCACTGCTGGGCTAAGGCCTCTTCTCCTCTTTTGAGAAGAAGGTTTTGGAGCTTATTCCACCACGCTGCTCCAATGTGGATTGGTGGAATACACATGTGACAGAATTTCAGTGAAATTTGACACATGCAGGTTTCCTCACGATGTTTTCCTTCACCGTCAAGCACGAGATGAATTATAATCACAAATTAAGCACATGAAATTCAGTGGTGCTTGCCCGGGTTTGAAACCACGATCATCGGTTAAGATTCACGCGTTCTTACCACTGGGCCATCTCGGCTCAGTGGTAAGTGCTAGTATGTAACAACTGCTAATTCGCAATACCATCATAACACATCTACGTTTTGTTTTAAAACACAAACACCATCTGTTTTCAATAGGTAGCTGTCAACTGTATTAATAATCTGTGGTTTTTATCTCGTAACTATAAATACAGAGGTATATTATTGAAATACATAAAAGCAATATGTTCAATATCAGTTTCCATGGTATTTATAAACAGCAGTATTATTAGAAGCGACTTATTGTATTAAAATTTAAACATAAACAAGTAATGAATAATTTTAGTATATGGTATCATATTTCAATCATAAATATACCTTTAGTTTATTAATAAACTATTTTATCATTATATAAGAAACATACCTTGTTCATTGACCTTTAATAATTCATTACTCCTAATTATTTAAACTGATTAAATACGAGATACGAAATATAAATCGTTAAAAACGTTTACATCAAGTATGTAGAAACTTAACTATTGTATTTTTAATAAAATAGATATTCATAGTTTAGCTTGCATTTAAATTATTTCAGATATTTTGATGGTTAAACGATAAGTTGCCTTAAGAGACTGAGAGAATGTTCGTTAATTAAACGGTCAATGAATCTGGTTGCTTTTCTAAGAAAGAATAATTATAATCGTTGGTCTTAAATTAGACACTTTTGATATTAATCATTAATATACCCTCACTAATTGATATATTGGCGCAATGGCAACGAAGTTGTTATCAACACCTCTTCGCGGGCTTCACTCCGCTGTTTTTTCATCGATATAAATATTATTTATATGTAGATATTTTATTTGTCTTGCTATATTGATACTATCTGTTGAGAATGTTAAGCAGTCAGTGCCAAGTTTACGTTTCTATAATAATGTTACTGAAAAGCAACTCCTTCTAAATACATTGTACAAATTATCCAGCATTAATGAAATATTGCCTCTGCTGTCAAAATAAGGGGTCTTTGTAAAAAAGGTGCAATTATACGTCAGGTTTTTCATAATTTAAATTGTGTGATGTGGAGCTCTGTCGATTTCGGTCTACTTATAGTTATTATTAAGTTCCATACCAATTCGACGGTTTATGGATATTATTATAATTAACGTTATCGAAAAGAACATACGTTTCAAAACGTTTATGAAATTTTTTATTTGATTAGTATTTTTTTAACATAAGTGTGTTGTAAAATATAAGTAAGGCAATTCAAGTAGGTGATGAAATATTCAAAGTTCCCCAAACGTCCTCTTTAGCGTATCGTTCGATCTTCTTTATAATTTATAAATAAAACTAAAATTGTGTGTGTATTAATTTTGTAAATAAATCTGTAAGTTAACATAATATTGTTTCCCGTTAGTGGGTAAGTGTTGAGATGTTCACATTCTATTTGCGTTGAGAGTACATATGGTGTGGTTAGGTGAAAAAAAAAGTTTCTATTATTCTCAAGCTGCTGTAGGTAAGATTGAATAATATATATATGTTTTTTCATTAGGCGCCTCAGCGATATGTAATTAAAATAAAATAGGAACTAAGTAGAAATGAAAAAATAAAATATTTAGCACGAAATGCTATATTTTTGTTATTGAAAATAAAAATTGCGACATATCCAAGGTAGTATTATAATCTGTTGTGCACTAACGTTGCTATTTTTTTTTCTGTGCGTCCAGAACTTCGGCGTACTTGCGTAAAAACTGCTTCTTTGTACAATTTTTATTTCCGAAATCGCCAAAAATGTAGCCTAGCGTTTAAGTAGAGATAGTATTACTAAATGTAGCGAACGTTCAGTAATTGCCGGACAGTGCGGTGTGGTCAATTAACTTTCATTGAAGCACAAAAACATGGGAAACAATCGGTCAACTGGATAAAAATAATTTGACAAGCTTCGCGAATGAATGTTATGTAAATATAATTTGTGTTTAAGTTTTATGTGTTTATCTTTGGGACCATTTCCGTAATGTAAAGCGTTCTTTTGTATTTATGGCTCGCACCTCCGAGGTTGCATCTTATTTTATCTAATCCTATGAACCTTCTCAAATGTTCTCGAAAATTAAATTAGTTTTAAACTACAACAAATTAAAAAGACAAATGCCTTACAAGTGGTAACTATCTGCTTTATTAACCCAATTCTAAAATAAACGTTAGTCTTACGAGGCCGAGATACAAAATGACGCTTGCAAATAATATTTGTATCGTTATTTCGTAACGGAATTACTACCGTTTAAGAATATTACTGGACAGGTGACAAATAATGTGTCAGTAAATGTGTATTGTGTGAGATTTAACTTTTATTTCATTTTGTTTTGTTACTAATAATAATTTAAGAAAACTGAGCCGTTATTTAATTTCGACAAACTGTTCTATTTTTAAAAACAAAATGAGTAAATTGCAATTCATTGAGAATTTCCGTTTGTCTTAGTGAAATTGAACAAGCAATTGTATTGTCTTTATCTGTACATGTACTCAAGTGACTGAATTTTGATTGTGATGAACATTTATTACCTTTTTCGAACTAATTAGGATCGATGCTTTTGAATGTAACGTTGTATGTAACGGCTCCGTAACTTGCGTTTCATATAAAAAGCGCCAGTTGACTCCCATTATAAAACGGATAATCTATAGTAATATTTTATATAGACGCTGTTTACAAATAAGTTTATCCTATTTCTTTATCTTACGAGTGAGATATTTATTTTATTATTCTATTACCAATCGGAACTAATGTCATATTTTAATATAATAGTACAAGTGATGTGATATGACGCGAGTTGGCAAGAGCCGAAATATAGTATGTCCAATGAAGAAATATCAGCCCTTATTTCATGCTGTCTTGCGGTATACTGTTTATTTTATTCTGAAATAAACAATGTATACCTCTCATCTCGCTTGTGACTCATAACTACGTAAATTTTAATCGATAAAACGAACTACCCTGCTAGCTTAGTTTAGCTGGCGACCGCATTTTATTTAATTCGTCTGTTAATATTATTTTTATTTTTTTTACAAAATATTAGCATAGTACCTACTTTTCCTAAACGTATGTGTTAAAATTAACTTTATGTACAATGATATATATTAGTTAATGCATTAAAAAAAAACTGGGAATCATACTATTTTTCAGCTCTTATCAATGTTTAGTAAACTAAAAGGAAATTAAGAAAAAAAATAGAGTGTCACTGTGATTTTGGGAAAGGGGGATACAATTGTGTAAGTCGAAGATTTAAATCGCTAGCAAATCGTTTTCTGTGGCTAAGTTAATTGTTATATTGTTTGTTATCTGTGGTTTTAATTATATAATGGTTAATTCACAGATATAACGCAGATATAATGACCGTATTGTCTTCATATAACCTTGATTTATTGATTGAAAGACAATATCCATTGTATTGTCTAAATGTGAAAGAATAATGTATATAAACTAGAAAAACTAACGAATTAAACCTTCGATTATTATTAAAGATCATGTGCTTCTATGTTGATACATTAATAAATCTGATTGTAGTCGATTTTTGTTTTTTTTTATCCATACCTTGTTAATTATTTTTTTACGTTCTAAAATATTATAAACAGAATAAAGTAACGATCTATTTTCATAATATTTTAAATTATTTGAAAAATATCGCGTGGTCGTGAGATATTATTTAAGGCTCAAGGCTAGGTTTGTTAAGGTAAGTACATGATTATTTTACAATTTTGAAATTAAATGATTAATATTTGGTCGGGCTTAAAGTATGTTTTAATTACGGATAACGGTAAGATAAAATGTTTTCCACATCGCACTCTTTTGTATGTTATATTATTAAATCATCCGATTTCATTAGAAAGCTGAATACTTTTAAGACTTCAATGTATATTATAATAAAATTGTATAGCCTATATCTTTGTTTCGCTAAATGTTAAGATTTTTAAATTATAATTTAATTGTAGTATATATAATAATAACTTATGCTAATAAAATTGATGAAAATGTGTTTAGTTTAAATTGTATATCGATGTTAAATAGGAACATAACCTCTTTTTAATTTGGACGGAGTGTGCCGAAATTATTTATGTTTTCCGCGTATTAGGTACCTATATTTCATTATTATATTAACAATTGTTTTTGGCAACATTGATATTATGAATTTTTGATTCAAAATCTGAGGTTTTCTTTTTTTTTTAAATATTATCTAACTTGAAAAATTCAAACTGATTCTATCGCTTTTCATCCAACCAACTTTTATATAAACGTCGGGCAAATGTCGCTCGTGGAACGTACGAGAAATCAAAAAGGAGAACAATAAAGTACTATCAGAAATAAAACGAAGTAAGTTTTGTGTACAATATAATATAAAATTGGTTATACTAATACATAATCTATACGGTCACTATCCAAGGTTACATGCCATCTAAAATTAATACTGAATAACTCGTACCTACGTGTATGTGAACACGTATGAGCCAATCCGTGTTTTAGCCATATATCATGAATATTCAAGTGAAGAAAGCTATAATTAAAAAATTAGAAGAGACAAAAGTAAAATGTTTTAATTAGGTATATCTGTGCACAATAGATAAAAAATATTATAAAAGTTAAATAAAGATACAAGAAATAGTAACTTCGAGACACGAGTTCAGAAAATTGGTTAACTAAGATTCATAAAGTAAATATATGTTTTAAGCTACATAGGAGAAGTTCCGAGTTCCTTTCTTTTTGCAGTGGGAATTGAGTGAGGTGAGGTGCACCACGTCAAAGAACTCCAATGCTCAAACTTCAAACGACTGCGAGATTGGAAAACGTGCACTGGAAAACCAATTAATACGAAGGAATCCCTACAAATTCAGCCGCTAAGTGGGCAAAAAATATTCCATATTCTTCATCATCAATGCAACATCAAATTTAGCAATTTAGTTAATAAATGAAAGTATCTAGTATGGTTACCTTTATCGCGTAAAACTTTGTAGAAAAGGTTGTCTAAAAAATATATTTTAATAGTTATTACCAACATTATTAATGCACGCTAGAAGCAGCTTACAACGCATTTATAACAAGGCATTCACTAATAAACCCTAGATATATTTTCATCAAAAGTTATTGTCATAAATCAGCTGAACTAAACTGAAAGCTCATCAAGCGAGCTCAGCGCCACAATTGATAAATCTTTCTTAGTATAAGTTTGCTATTGTTCGCGCACAATAAACATATTCGGGAAGATTATACGTTGAATGAAACCACCGCTGTTCTCGTGACTTAGATAATATAATATATATAGTGAAAATCTAGCCTTCGCGATTCAGAAACTTGAATTATTTAATTAACGTCATCTAGCGGCACTGGCACTCCCATTTAAATAACTACACTGTTAAAATACGTCAAGTTATCAAATCTATATTACAATAAACGAATACTAAAACCTTTAATATTTTATAATAACCAGTTCAGATACAATTTTTATTAATACTGTAAAAACTAATTATTTAAGTAGCCATGTTTAACTTTTTTTTAAAGCTTAATTCTAATAACAATTTTGTTGAGCTTTAATTTCGATTACTTTAAATTAAATAGTGTCTTTGTCGATCTGTCGGCATTTGAATACAGATTTAAAAAATGCTATCGATCAAATTATTTTCAATAAGCTATTAATGCTACGTTATTATTATTTTTTTAATATTAATTGCTGTACTATAAAATAGGGTGAATATTATTAAATATAGAATTTATATGAAAAGTAAATAAATGAAGCTATAAAAATTGTCAAGCGATTAATAAAATTATGATAATTACTAATTCTATTATATCTCTTTATACATTTATTATAACAGATGATAAATAGCAAAAAAACGACACTCAGAATGGATAGTAAAAAATGTTTGTTTCGTATTTGGTCATGTTTAAATTATACAGAAATTCTGCATTCGTTTATTTTTAAACAGACTAATTACAATATTAGTTCAAATTTAATTTATAGCTACCTAATTAATTACTATTGTTATTACCTTCTGACACAATATCACTATTATTCGCCGTGAGATTCGAGTGTTTACAGAATAGGACATGACAATTATTATCAAACGGAAGTCTACCCAAAAGACGCTAAGTATTCATCAAAAATGTAAGTAAATTAGTAGTTTGTTAATAATTTTTAATATAAACTAATTTACAGTCTTAGTAACAAATAAATATATGTTTGAAATGTTTTAATGAATTCATATTAATGTCATAGCACGTTTTTAATAGTTTTGTATCTTCTATATTTTGACATAATTATTTTAAAGTATTAATAAGAAAATTTATATATTAATAAATCACTCTTTTTTTTCTTTTATTGTCATCCAATCCAAGCTTTAATAAAAATTTCAAGTCGTAACTTATCGGGAAGTTAGTTAAAAAATTACAAAAGACTACCTTTACACACATTGCCCAAAGCGTGTGAATAGAAACGAGGTTAGAAGTTTATGAACCGATACTCGATCGATAATTAGCAAAACATAATTTTATTAAACAATATAAATAACACTACAATATCAATTGTTAATATTCCTCATTTTCATTTGCAACTCGAACCGTCTGTTCGTCCGTACGCCCTTAATGACCGTTCTAGTCTCATCTCTGTGAACGTTTTTCTTCTCCGCAAAAGTCTTTTCCCTCATGATGGTTTGCTTGGCGATCTCCCTCCGCAGGGCGGTGGCTCCGGCGAGGGAGGGCAGCGTGGCCTGCCTCTTGAGGATCACAGCTTTCTTTTCCTTCGGCTTCACTTCCGTGTTCTTCGATGGAAAGCTGAATGGATTGACGTCGAGGTTTAGTTTGAAGCCGAATTTGGTGAACCCTGGAACCGCGCTCGGTTGCTTCGTTTTCGGCGTTTCAATTTTCTTATTCGATGTAACGGGCTGGGACGCATGATTTTGCGTTACTGAAAAGAAGATTAATTTTAAATAATAATGACCGTATAAAATTTGACATTATAAGGGCGATTATTTTGTTTTTTAAATTAAATATGTTGCAAAGATACTATTTTAAAACAAAAACATTAAGTTCTCGTCTCGTCTAACATGAGTATCGCCCACTTGCTAGACATTCTACCGCCACCAAACATCAAAACTTAATCTCGCTGATCGTCAAAGCTTTGATCCGGTTTGAATGATGAGCCAATGTAATTATAGACACAAGAGCAATAACATCTTCATCCCATAGCTGGCGGCGTATCGACCTCGCATCGTCACGTTGGTTTTTAATCACATTGCCAGTTATAGTGAACAAGAAAATTTGCTAAAAAAATTTAATTCGATAATATATATTATATACATGTCATAAGAGATCATATTATCATTGAATGCATCAAGTTGAACGAGTTGGTTTGGTTGGAACGCTAAGGTATTTACATAAAAAACTAAATGTAATCACAGGCACAAGGGATATAACATCTTAGTTCCCAAGGTTGGAGGCGCATTAGCGATGTAAGCTATGCTTAGCGTCTCTTACAATGCCGTGTCTATGAGTGTTGGAGACCTCTTACCATCAGGTGGCCCGTATACAGTGGTGGTCGTATAATTAGAAACACTACCAACGGTCCTTGACATTATGTAAGATACTTCACCGCAATCGTTTTTATTTGTGAACACAAGTGCAGTTTCAATATTACATTACGAATATTTAATCTGGTTGGAGCCTTTACTTAGGTCTTTTTAGCAACACGAACGATTAGCGTATCTTCTCTGGGAGAGGATTTTCTTGGCCGAGCCTTTCTAAGAACATTTTCAACAGTTCCATGTGTTTTATAATGATTAATTGCATTAAAAACTTTCTTAACAGAACAATTTAAAAGCTCAGCTATTCTTCTGTACGCCCACTTATGATCTATTTGTAAATTAACAATGATTTGCCTAGTTGACGCGTCACTACTTATATTTTTGCCCATTTTGAACAAAATAAAATTCAGATTAAATTTTGAATGGCCGCCAAAATAATAGAAAAAGAAATGTTATTCTCCAATTTCAAAAAAGAACGAGCTATGGATGCTTTTTTAAAATGTTTCTAATTAGGCGCCCAAGCGGCCAGTAGCAGAAAATAAACTCCTACATGTGTAAGACTCATTTTGTAATTAAAAGTAAGATATGTTTTATAATATAAAACAAATAAAAAACTCATTAAATGCATAAAATATTATTTTATGCATTTAATGAGTTTTTTATTTGAGTGGCTATATTATTGCATGATTATTAATTATTCAATGTGTATATTTTTTACGAACATTTGTACGTTGAAGTTATACTTTCTTTATTCATAAAAAGTGTTTCTAATTATATGACCACCACAGTATGCTTGTCCGCCTACCTATGTTAAAAATAATAATAATAAAAACATACATTTGTTTATTTTAGCTCACTTATTTACTTCATTTTTAAAAAATATTTTATGTTATGTTCCTTGTTAAGATATATAAACTAGACATCTCGAAGTCAATAAGACGTTATCGTTATCTTATCACAAAACTTAGTTTTATTTGCAAGAACTCATAAAATTTGATAAAAAAATTAATAAGGTGGTAAAATTTAACATTAGTTTTTATCAACAACACAAAGATGTAAGCCTACCTCCGACTTTGATATGAAACTTTCATATTATGATAGTTAATAGTTTTAGGACAGACGGGCTTTACAGTTCATACATTGTTATATGGGAACCAAATGAGTGAAGCGCGAAGTAAGATGTAATAGCGCGGTATGGACAGAGCCGATATTACGATACATTCGTCCGATCGTCCGATACATTCGTCACTTTATCTATATAAAATGATCCTCCTGACCGATTTCGGCCACGGCGGCCAGTCTCAAGAGAGATTAGCCAACTGCGCAGGAGATATTATAGTGTACAAGTGTGTGCGCAAACACGGGTGCACTCTATTCCCTAACTCTCATAATCCGATGGGACACGACACGACCGGAATGAGTTCAGACGCAGAAGCAACGGCTTTACGTGCTTTCCGAGGCACGGGAGTGTACACACTTCCAACTCCCAGACTCCGGGCTGCTACTGAGAATTTTTAACAGAAAATTTCAATAACATTTTATTGGTCCGACCTGGGATTTGAACCCAGGACCACCGTGTCTGAGCCCCTCACATGTTGGCACTAGATTAACGAGGCAGTCATATATAAAAATAGATGACTAAGGACTGTTGAGTACTGAATATTAATGTTCCTTGAAGACCTCGTAATCCATGTCCGTTCTTTAAGGTCGTTACGAAAATAGCGAATATAACACAATTGTGTAAAAAACACAGTAACACTGGAAATATTACGGGCTATCATCGTTTTGAAAAAGTGACGTATCTTTTCGTTTAAAAATGAATTCGTTCTAAAACTTCCATCTCCCATATCATACATACGTATTGAGAAACTATATACATATATAAAGATAAACATCATATTTACTCGTACGAAGTCGGGACGGGTAGCCAGTTATTTATAAATCAACAAGAAAAGCTAACCCGTATTATCAAATTGATAAAAGAAAACGTGAATTTTTATGACATTATAATTTGTTATAGTGCTCTTTAAACAGGAAATATCCACAGTATTTATTTGATAAGGGCAGATATAACGCACGTGTGCGATATGACACATGTTTAATTACCTTTTATGAAGCCTAAATTTGAATAGGTAGCTATTGTTTAACATTTTAGGCTCATAACGAAAAAGCTTAATGTCAGACTTGGAGTGAATGTAATCAGGTTCATTATTAACGATTACAACGCGTAATCATCAATCACGATTACAGATTAGAATAGAAAAAAGGTTGACGACTCCTGTTTTAAAGCTTATGTGTACACATTTCTATATAGAACTTTTAAATATATATACTTTTTTTTCAATTTGTCGGTGTAATTTATCTAACAGGTCTAAATATCCACTCAAACGGATGGCAATTTCTGTGTATGAAATTTTTCCAATGCTAGCAACAATTATACAACATGGCAACATTTTAATTGTAAGCTTTAAAAGCATTCAATGAACGAATGCGAGAATAGCAACGTGAGCAGCCGACCGGGCGAGCCGGCCAGGGCGGGCGGCGTGGCGAGCAGGCGCGCGCGCTTGGAGCGGCGGCGCTGCCACTCGTCCAGCGACTCCATGCGCTCGAACTGCGCGCGGTGCAGCGCCGCGAAGTTGGGCAGCTTGCTGCGCCGGGGGGGCGCCTCCTGCAGCCGACCTGGGCACGCACATCGACTATCGTATCTCGTTCTTTATTACACGCCGTCGTGTGTTTATTGACGTATTTCGTTGAAAACGTATTTTGTGTTTTTTAACCGATTCCTAAGTTCAGTTAACCTCGGTACAGACACAAAGATAAATAGTCGTTTTGGTTTCGGTGAGTCTAAAATATAATACATATTGTATTATATTATTTTAAAAATACTTGTATTTGTATTTGTAACATTTCACTATGATAATCGACACGACCGGAAAATACTAGCTCTCGATAGCAATAAGTTTTTAATGACCCTCCCCGTCTCGAGATTCGAACCCAGGAACGGCCACAAAACCTACGGAGCGGTCTGAATAGAGCAAACGAGCTTTGGCCAATGGGCCATAATGGGCACAATGGGTCAAGTATACGATATATATATAGGGCGGTACCGGCGGCGCTGGCGGTGCGCGCGCGGGTCGGCGTGGCGCGCTCGGGCTCGGCCTCGCTCTGCGTGTACGAGCGCTTGCGAGCCGGCCGGGACTGCTCCGACACTTGGAACAGAAACAGATTATGTTTATAATCTACATCATTTAAGAAGAAAGTTGTATTATATAGTCTACTGGTGATCTTAATTTTAAATATTACTATTTATTGTTAAATAAACTCAACTTTGCAAGTGTGAATAACTTAATAACATTTTCAAACTAGTTTGAACCTCTCTCGGGACATCAGTAACAATATTTCAATGATAAAATAACTCACCACTATCTTCAAAAACAAAGCTTTTGTTCGATCCCTTCAAGTTTGACTTAATTATTTTCCCTTTCATTTGAGTTACCACGGCTGGATTATTTACAGGACTGCAGAACATCACTCGGGTCATTCTAGGTGCTGCTTCAGCTAATGACGATCTTCTTGACTTTTCATTCGACCGAGTTACATTCAAAACACTTTTCTCCTTCAATGAGCTTTTGGAACCGGGATAGGGTGTGTAGCCCGGAGACGGTAGTGATTTCCGTCTGGGTGTTATCTCTTTGCTCAATCGATGTGGCATTACATCTGGACTGTCTTTGGTGAATGTTCCTTCTCTCTTGAGTGGTGTTGTGGCTAATTTGGTCTCCAAACCAACTTTTTTCTTAGGTGTTGTTATTGTGTTAATGAGTGGTGTACATTCAGAGTTTGATGAACTTGCTTGTTTAGGTGATATTCCATCTGATAAGGTTATATTTTTCTTCAGAGGTGAGTTAGTTTTGGTTTCAGCGAACATGTCCTCTTTTTTAGATGGAGAAGTTTTAGCTTCCTCTGTGAATGTCTCTTCTCTTCTTGATGTATTTTTTATAATATCAGAATCTGTGAGACCTTCACTTGAGTCAGTTTTTGACTCATCCATACTACTTTCTACTAATACTGGTGTAGTGTTTATGATGTTTTCTAATTTCGAATCGTCACTATTTATGCTAACATGTGAATTGTCATCAGTTATGTTTAAAGAAGAACTATCTGTTGCATCAGAACTCAATAGAGATGACTTTGCTTTGGGGCGCATTTTTGACTGGTCTATTGAATCTTTTTTTAAGCTTTTATCAAATGTCGAGTCCAGGCTGGTTGGCTTATCAAAAGTCGCATTAAGGCAGCTTATGGATGTTTTGGCTTTGGAATTTTTATCATATGTACTATTTAGACTCTCAGTTTTATTTTGCTCAAATGAATCTATCGATGATTTTGAATCTCTTGTTAATGAATTTGTTAGTGACAAGTTTTTTGTTAATTCTTTTTCAAATGTAGCATTTAGTATGACTGGTGTTTCATCAATCTTATCATATGTTGAATTTTTAATACTCGACTTTCTTTTCTTTTTAGAACCGCTATATGTTATGTCATTTATACCATCATTTGTTTTAGTGGCTTCGGATCGGTTACAATTTTCCATATCAAATGTTGCATTTAAACCTAATCCATTTCCAATGATAATTGAATTTTTTGATGTGTCATTCTTCAAACTACTGTTTAATGTGTTATTGAAAGACGCTCTTTTGGTGCTTAGATTAGCTTTATTAGTAGATGAGTCATGTTTATTATTGTTGTCAATGTCAAATGTAGTATTTATATCATTAGTTTTGTCAAAACTTGCTTTTTTGTTTGAATTTTTTTTGTAACTGAATTCATGACTTATGTTTGATGAATTGTCTTTTTCAAATGTCTTATTGTTTATGCTCTCCACTTCATTTATGACACTGCTTCGTGATTTATCTGGTTCACTCAATAGTTCTTCATTTAAACTATTTGTTACAAGACCATTTAACTGCTTACACATCATTTCTACACTTAGTTTTCTTTTCTTATTTGGTGTGTCTACAGAAACATTCATGTTTGATTCTTCATTCAAATTGTTTCCTATATTTCTCTTGATTTTTGGTGATTCATTAGATACACTATTTTTATTATTAGAGGATTTCCGACTGGTATCGACAACAGGGCTGCCAGCAGCACTGTGAAATGAATCGTTTGAAGTGTTGTTTTTATTTAACATCTTATTAACATTCTCAGAAATATCTGTAACTATGAGGGAATTAGATTTCTTTTTATTTTTTTTCTTATTTGTTTTCTTCTTAGTATCAATCTTTATGTCTACTTCAGGTACATTTTCAATATTTTCCTTTACATTAGACGATTTTGCAGACTTTTTCTTTTTCCCTTTTTTCTTCTCTTCTGCTGCTTCTTTTATTAAGGTTAATTCGACACTATCTAAATCATTTTTTACACTATTTTTTTTGGTACGACGAGTCGGTCGCTCTGCTTTTACGTCAATAGTTGGTTCAGAATCAGTAACAAGCTTGTTTTGCTCTTTGAGAGTATGTCTTCTAGATTTGCGTGTATTTATGGTCGCAATCTCAATATTTCCATTATCAGTACTCGTTATTTCTTCTTCAGAAGGATATCTTACATAATGTTTTCGTTTTTTGTTAGGGAGCGGTAAATCATGACCTGTCTTCTGTTGTTTGCTACGAGTGTTTCTCTCGCTTTTCAAATGGGGCATACTTTCTACAACATGTTCTTCAATCGAACTATGAATTCCTAAAATCAAAAATAACGTATCACTTTTTATTTGTGTTCATAAAATAATATAAACAAGACGATAATAACTCTAACGACATATAACACATAATACTCACGTTTTCCTGATCTCGTTGACATTTTACTTGAGCGAAACAACAACACTGATATTATGAAGTCATTAGAATTTCTGCGATTATAAAGTTAAAAAGTAAATTATTTGCGTTCTTTTTTAAATGGTCCGTTTATTAACAATTTGAATTTCAAACGTTATGTCAGAATCAGAAAATGATGCTTGAAACTGAGTTGCCATTATACAACATTGGTAAACATATTTGTTTAAATATTGCTAATATGAAAAGGATACTTATTCACATATTTTGTCTCGAGGCTATTGAAAAACCGTATACCGATAGAATTTTCTCTCCGTGGTGCTGGTAATACTTTCTGCACAGCTAGCAATTGGGTCATATATTTGAGGCATAAAATTTGTGAAATGGAAGCAAAATTATACTTAATAGATATAAACGTTCAAATTTATTGAATACCTATCGGTATACAATTATTGAGAAGACTGATAAAATTGTATTAATATCATTGGACATGAAGCAGTAAATAAATATAGAAATTTCATAACAATTTACAGAAACATTAGTTAAGAAGGTATATTAATTAATATCACTAAGCAAAGAATATGCTTCCGTTTACCTTAAATTTAAATCAGAGAAATATTTTTTACAATAATCATCACCAATAAATTAACTACCAATATAAATATATCCGATTGTGTTTTTCATTATCATTCTTTAGATTTAATTTTATAACAGTGTTTTGAAATTAAATATACATATAATGAAAAATACACAAAAATGGAGGTTATAACGTTGATAAAATCCTGAACTTTTATCAAAATTAAAGTTCAATAAATTATCTTAAAATTAACTTTACGATATCCTTTTATGAATACTTATGATGTAAAAATATTCATACTAAAATAGGTCTTTAATATTAAATATTCTATATTTTGTGAATAAATTTACTTTGAAATTTACCGTTGGTATTAGACATTTAGATTTTAGACGTTGCATCACTAGTCTGACTCTGATGTCATCTCAAGAATATAATAACCGAATACCGTGAAATGTCACAATAAATAACCGACGTGCGGTACGGTTCCGCATCGTGATTTATCGATTAAACTATTACAATAAAAACAGACTGAAATTAGAGCCCACATATGATGTAGACGGAGTGAAATACTATTTAAACTAGAAATTACTTCATTGAATACATAATGTACGAGTGAAGTCATTAAAACTTATACACTGAGTCAGTAACGGGTATAAACAATGGAACGCCCGAGTGTATTCATTGTAGCGATAATATTACTTTATGTTAAATGTATAACTTGTGATCGTGGAGACTATATAGGTTGCTACAAGTTCAAAGATGATGTGTTAAATACTCATACAGGTCAGTCTGTAGATGTTTGTTTGTCAGCTTGCGAGCAAGTGTATTACAAATACGCTCTAATTGGAAATGAATCCACTTGTTTCTGTGCTAATGATCCCGGCAAGTTCGTACTGAGTCCGGAGTCTTGTGACACGCCGTGTCCGAAGAACGAAACACAAAAATGTGGTGGGGAAAATGCAGCTAGCGTGTACGATACGGAAGTAACAGCGCCAGGCCCGCCCATGTCGATAGATATTGTTAACATAACTGAAACAACTGTGAGGTTGCAATGGACAGCTCCGCAAGCCTTTACACGTATCACAGGGTACATAATTACAGCAACTATTATAAAGACTTATGCAGATTTTGTTATATTACCCTTGGAATGGAGAGTGTCTAATATAACATACCAATCAGAACTCCCAAATCTCCAGCCGGGTTCTACATATAGCATAAGTGTTGCAGCTGAAAATTTTGAAGAAGCAGGTGCAAATATAACTTTGCAAGCTGAAACAATTATTGGGACACCCGACCCGAGCCCACCTGATATTGTCATGTTAGAAAGAAAGGGGGCCCAAATGTTGGTACACATTCCGGAAGCTAAAAATGTCAATGGACCAGTATCATTGTACAGAATAGTGGTATCAATTGAATTATATCAACAAGGATTCCTCACAGAAAACTTAAGCAATTTTTCATATGCTAGTGAACAAGGTTTGCCATATTATATAACAGCAGAGTTAGATCCAGAAGATATTAAAAGTAATTTTATCATTGGTGATAAGACCACTTATAATGGATTTTACAATGCACCGCTACCATTAACAAATGATATTGAGGTCTCTCTTGGTGTAGTAAGCGTAAAAAATCATGTTAAGAAAATGAGATATGCGGAGTCAACTAAGAAAATAATACTGAATATAAATGAACCAGAAGAAATGTCACCCCTGGTTGTAGCTCTGGGTGCAGCAATAGCTATAGGTATTGTGTTGCTCTTGATAGGCATCGGGTTCCTTATTATTTTGCGTAAGAGAATCCATATGGTGCGTATGCAGCGTGGCTCACAGTCCATGCCCTTGAGTTTAAGTGAACCATGCTTGGAAATTGAAAATTCTGGCTTTCTGCAGGACGAGGATGAAAGAGTTGATTACTATGGTAATTTAAAACGTAAACTGTGGAATATTCCACGAAATTTAATTGACATAGATATATCTTGTGTAGTTGGCTTAGGGAGCTATGGGAAATTTACAAAAGGGAAAGTGCAGCAGCATGGTGCACAAACTTCTGGGCTTGTGCAGGTCATATTGGACAGAGAACTGGAGAAACCTGACAAGAAATTAATGCTGCAAGAATTAGATTTATTAATTAAGTCCAGTGAACATGACAACATAATATCTTTGATTGGTATTTGTGAAACAAATACAACACTCTTTGTAGTTCTTCAGGATACAAAAACAACTCTAAAGGAAATGCTTCTACAAAGTAGACATAGAGATCTGCAAAACAATAAGTTTTGCTTAATTTCTGAAAATAAAGCTCTGCAGGTCTGCCTCGACATAGCTTGTGGTATGGAGTATTTGCAAAGTAAAAAAATTGGACATAAAAAGTTAAGTTGCCGTAATATTGTAATTGGGGACAATGGTGTTGCTAAAGTTGCAGGGTTTGGACTATCTCACATTCGTCCTCTTCATGAAACACCAGATTATACTCGATGGACATCACATGAAATGCTCCGACAGACTAGGTTTAATCCTAAAGCCGATGTTTGGTCATTTGGCATTCTTATATGGGAAGTTTTTACCATTGGAGCTACACCATATGCTCACACAGGTAGCAAAGATGTTGCAGCTAGAGTCCTGAGAGGAATGAGACCCTCCCAGCCAACATATGTTGGTGATGAACTCTTCCAATTGTGTTTACAGTGCTGGCAAGTTGATCCTGATGAAAGACCCAGTTTTTCATCTCTTTTAAATGAATTAACGCCATTTGCGGAAGGTCCTGGCACTAGATGTCTTAGTTTCACACACTATAATGGATTTAACTACGAACCTCATGTGCCACAGTATGAAATTGTATCATAGTATTCTCAATAATACCGACTATACCATAGCACTAAAAATGAAGCAGGAGTCTTAAACACAAATTAGTATACATGTATATTGTATACTTATATATATTTTCATGATCATTATTCTCATGTTGAAATGAATTTTTGAAGTAAATGGTATAGTCATTGCTATAGATATGCTTTTATAATATAAGTTTAAAATTTATAATCCAAAGATTTGCTTCTGATTATAAAAGCCACAATTAGACTTAACATACAATGTGATTCTCAATTAGTGTTCAATATAACATGTTACTATCATTACAACTTCAAACTTCTTATTTCTTTAATAATAGATATGAAGAGAATGTGTATGTTATAAGGAAGTCTAAAAGAAATAACTCCAAATATAATGAAAATATTGCTCATATATCCTTTGCAATACAAGTTACATGAGACCAATCATTGTTTTATCTGTGCTCTATACAGATACTTCAGTGCTGTATTATTACTTGCTCAACAATATCCACATCTTTGCAAACTCACCGTCAAGCTGACATTCCAAGCTCAAGTGCTGAAGCTCAGTCTGACTCTGTCCGGACATTCACCGTTTTCTTCCATGAGAGAATCAACTTATATCCTTTTGATACTCAGAAGGAAAGTCTGCTCTGTTCCATCAAGATATTTTGGAATTTAGTGCAGCGGGAATTACTTTCAAAGTTTTCAGATTAGTGATTTCAAAGTCATTCCCAAACTTCCCAGTGACAAGTCCATGGTTAGTTTTGGAAATCTGAGCATTTTTCTTTTGTTCTCCCATGACTAAGTGTCATAATGAAGAGGATGTGTCATGTTACCTTATATTCTAAATGATCTGATGTAGTTTGGTTTATTTTATCTTTGTTAAATACTCTAATAAGTTATTAATTAAAATGTTATCTTTGTCAATGTTTGTAAAAAAAGCCCCACATGTTGGTTTGCCAACTTATATAGTTTGTTGTTGTGTGTAGCCAACGTTCTGGATTGTTCGCCACGAGTCGTTACACTTCGGAGCAGTGTCGGCTTTTTTATATAATTATATCAAAGGTTTGTTTGCTTACATTCATGAGTACATGAGTCTTGGCCATCATGTATCTCTTAACATTATTTAGATATCATCAAGTTATCTTCATTCGCTTCATCTCGTCTTAGATCTTTTATATGAAATAAATTATTAATAAAGCCATTTTAACTATGACAGTAACCCATACCCATAGGTATTAGATGTTGTATTCCTAGACCCCAATCTTAGATTCAAAATAGAGATGGCTTAACTCCATATACAGGATACATTGACTTTAGTTCAGTTATGTGTAAATACATACACAGTATAACAAGTTTAATTAAAAAAGGAACAAGTTGTATAAAGGGATTGCGGGATCACAAATTGCAAATAAAAACACGTTACCACTTCTTCACCTACTCCAATGAGCAAGTTTTATTTCGTATTAATTCGTTTTAAATTAACAATATTGATTATTGTATTTATTAAATTCTATATTTAAAAACTACAGCTTTAAACATTTTATAGTATTACTTAATCATCGCCTAATGTAACATTCGATTGTGTGCATTTTAAGCTTTAGTGAAATTAAGAAAAAAAAGTCTTAGGAGTTTTGTTCTATAATGATGTATATGTTACAGGCAGTTTCTAAAATGATGAAAAATATTTGATTAACCAATATGACCACACACTGGACGCTCATTGGTCGCCTATTCCGGATGCGATCGACCAATGACTATTCAGATTATAGTTACACGTAGTTATTCTGATATCTGTGTTTCAAAATCTGAAGGTTATTCTGAAACTAGTTTGGTTAGACATTTGAGTAAGATTTAATATTTTTAAGAATGCCACATCTGCAAGGACTGTATCCATGTACTTATTTTGCCAGTTCAAATTAAAAGAGTTACAACTGCATTATATAATTTGACTTTTTAATACACTACATGTTAAAATTATCATTAATGATATGCACATCAGAGTGCATTTACTTAATATTTATTTTAATGATATTTTTTTATTGTAAAAATGACATGATTCTGTGTGAATAACCATTCCATATTTAATTATTTATTAAGAATTTTGAAATGTTTTTGTTTGTTCTACTTATGTTATACACCTTAATGTTGTCATTCCGTCCATGTATTTTTATATGAATCTCATTTATGTAATGATTTAGCTTTTACATACCGAGAACTAATAAATATTTATAGAAAATATGTTTGTTTCATTGTATGTCAGCAACAGGGGGTAATAATTAAAACGAACTTTTATCATTTTGCATTTATTTAATGTTAATATAATAATTATAGACAATGTTCAAGGTACCCTTTAATTGGTTTTCGAGCTTTTAACACTAAGACATTGTAACCTTCATATTGACCTCTTATCTTTTACGATATTGCAAAATAACAATAATTAGAAAAACACTTCGACGATACCAACTAAACAATTATTACACTTTGACTAAAATATAGCGAATTTTAAATTCAAAATCATTGCAATTTAAAAACTTAATTAAAATTTAATTTCTCGTAAATAACATTTGCAGACCCGTTTACGATAAACCAAGTTAACAAAAAAATAAAATAATAATAATAAAATATTATAATTCCATCATCGAACCTGTACAGCAACAAATGTTTCAACATAGCATATACATAACGTACCGAGTCGGTCTATACATACTTATAATACGCAACAAGGTACAATTCAATAGAATTAGTTTAACATATCAATCTCAACATGTGTAAAGGTGATGAGACGCCGGCCCGCCGCCGCGACCGCGACGACTCCGCGAGCCGAGTGAACAATTTAATGACAATAAACAATATATTACAAATATTCCCTACCGTTTGGGACGCGTTCGTGACGATGTCAATATGCGCGAGTTGATTCCTCAGTCTTTAATAAATTGATGACAATGAGCAAGGAGAAACGTAAATGAAACGAATGTTATGCAATTATATACAGACAGCGAGCGTCGTCGTGCGGCGGCCGGGCCGTCCTATGTTGAGTTCGACTTGAACGCACAGCCATGTTCCTACACACAGAACCGAACCGAACCTCGCCTAGCCTAGCGCGCCCGACGGCTGCGACCTTCACTTGTATACCCACTAAACTACCTACATAGTAATTACAATAAACCACTCTATCAACAAATTCAACAACATTTAGCTATTAAAATTAAAAGGAGGATGAGGGGCGCGGACGCCGAGTCGCCGCCCGTCCGGCTCGACATTCCTACTCCGAATTCAGTTAAGTGTAATACGAAGAATGATAACTAGCTACCTTAGCCTACGACATCGAAAATTCTTATTCGTAACAGCGGTAGATATCGCCGGGGAACGGCGGCGAAGGGCGCTCTACGCGACATCTACCGAGCAACACTTAACAGACTCAACCGCGGTGCTTTCTCTACGATTCGTCCGTTGCGAGTGGCGCCCGACGTGGGGCTGCGGGGTGCGGCGGGGCGCTGCTACTGGGCTACAAGCGTGCGAGTTGGCCGAGTGGCCGAGTGGACCGAGTGAGCCGAGCCGGCGTGCGAGCACGCATAATTGTCAGTATCACAGAAACAGTATCAATTCTTGTCTTCGTCCGCGCCGAGACGCGTCGCTCTGTTGGCTCGTTCCGCGAATGTCGGGACGACTTTTCACTATTTATTATCTTTCCACGCGATAAAATTTAAATTCAGATAATGTTACCGCACTAAGAATTATTATTTTGTTATTCACGATAATATACTCTCAAATATTGTAACAACTTCAGTATAACAACGTTAACATTTTTTTTTCCAGTATTTTAATTAAAATTATCTATACATACCCCCATGTATTGTTTTAATCTTTAATATGATTAATTTAACTAACTAGAATCGAATCAATAACTTTAAACCTTCGAGATGTTCTTTACAGTGTCCCTGTCGAATAGTATAAATATATATGATAATATAATTAGTTTTAAAGTGAAATCGCGACAAGTTTAAAATACAGTAAATATATCTCGAATTAGTACTTTAAGAGAATACAATAACACGGCTAGAGTTCTATAATAATTCAACAATCTAATATCTGTGTAAAGCTTTCGATAAGATTTATACTAATTATTATTATACGGAAGATATAGAGAAACATCAGATGGAATGTCTTTATCGGTTAGTCGGATACATTGTAAAGAACAAATCAAACAACAACGACGGGAAGATGAAACTTAGAAGTAATGTAGATGCGAAGATAAGTTACTCGTCTATAAGATACTCCCCAGAGCTTGCCCGAAACGAAAGAGTCGTTCTAACGTCGCCGAATGTCCGCTCGCTCAGCGGCGCAGACGCGGTGCCCGGACCGACGCCTGCTCCGCCGCAGCGACATCGGACGCATTGTTTCCGAATAATTGACGTAATCACTTACACGTACTGACTAATCGAGAAAAATTTCAATAAAATTGAGCGTGTAAAATCGACTTAACAGGCAATACGCGTCGGGTGGCTTGCGCCGTACACCCGCAGGTTCGCACGCTCGCGACCGCGGCCCCCCCGAGGCTCCCGTCCGGAGTCGCGAACATGTGAAACCTTATAATTGACACGAGACAAAATCTGTACCTACCCCCGAATGTACATATAGTAAGATGAGAAAGTCGAAAAACACCAGAGAGTTCGAACAGCGTATCTATAATACATTTTTAAAGATTGAATATACACTAGGCTAGCTACTTTAATGAAACTACGATGTAATGTTACCTACATAACACACGTATAATATTACACCAGTAACAACCACGACTTGTTATCGAGATGTCGTTGGACAGTTGCTAAGATACAACAATATAATTATTTATATTTCTCAATCACGTTTGTATGAGGTCACGGCGTCACTGACGTCTGCGTAGTTTCGTTACGACTTTCAAACTGAGAAACGTCTCTCAATTCCTTCACTTATGAACTATGCAATAGTTTTAAGCCGATTCGTATATATTTATTATGTGTTAATATTCATTTGTACTTCATTCCCTTCTGATAGGTAATCGGCGCCAGAGGACATCATCGGCGTCGGTTTCAGACGAACACGGAAAAACTTCTCAGACGACCGAAGCGGGCGATTACTTAGTAAATCTAAACTATAACCTATATCCTTTACTTTCGAATGAGACGCCCTGGAAACCGAAGCTGATGATGTTAAAACCAAGATGCATTGCTCAAAACTGGCACCCAACGTGGGACCGGAATACGGTTCCTATCCTTCTATCTACGTCGATGGCACTTCTGAGGTAAGCGAACAACTAAAACTATTATCCGAAGGATGTTTCGTGACCTCGGAACTACGCTAAGTCGTAACCGACACGAAGTACCTTGACAATGTCGAAAATAAAACAATCACAGCTTATATTATTATGTTCATTATCTCTACGGAGACGGAGCCCACGCCCCGGCCGGCCGTGGCGCTCGAAAATAAACTATCGTTTAATCATAACTGTAAATAAGAATATTTAATATTGTCTTCTCGAATAATACATAGAAATCTGCATTAAAACTTTTAAAATATATAACTTCTCTACTATTATGGACATGCATCTTTTATTATTAAAATTGTACTTATATTTTAAGACGAAAAATTTAGACCGACGAAGAGACGAACGACTACGTGAAATAATATATTAAAAACGTATAAAAAATAAAGATCTTTAACGCGAGAAAACAGGAATGAAAACAATCTCTTAACAAAGATCCGAGACGCGTTCGTGTCGACGATTTAAAAATAAATTTAACGAATAATATTTCATTGCACATTACATAGAATTTAAATGTCGAGAGAGTTAAAATTAAACACCAACTTTGGTTAAGTCGCCACTCACCGATACAACACACAAATTTATCTCTAATTACGTCAAGTATACTAAAAAATAATAATAACTTATCAATGGTAACATTTACAATGAAATCAACTTCGTAAATAAAACGTACTCGGTGAACGATATAAAAATAAAAACGTGTATGGAATAGGAATTTCCGTGATAGGATATTATCACAACGGTATCGACTCCGACACGTAACAGCAATAACACTTGCAACACTAAATCTATACATGCGTAAAATCAATATACATAAGACTATGTACCAGGTAACCGCGCAGGCGGCGCGCGTGACTAGAGGGGGGGGGCGGCTACTGCATGAGGCCCGAGATGGCGTTGTGGCGCGTGCGCTTCAGCTCCTCTTCCTGGATCTTCTGCTCGATGAGGTACTGCGCGTTGCTGATGGCGGTCTGCGTGCCGGTGATGGTGACGATGCGGTTGCGCGTGCCCGGCGCGAACGTCCCCTTCTTGGAGATTTGGATGTTCGCGCCCGACATCTGCTGGATCTCGACGAGGCTGCGACCGCCGGGGCCTGGAATGGCGTAGCGGAGTAGGGTCATTTCAAATAGTCAAATGTAGTAAAAAAAATTGATGGATAATTTTAATGTCGATTTTGACAAATTTACAAATAAACATTTCAATAAATAACGTCTGCAGGGAACGATAGATACCCAGGATGGCCCCGACGATGACCTCGGCGATCTCCACATTCTTGGAGTCCTTGGCCCCCGCGTCGGCCGGCGTGGGGCTCTTGGAGAGCGGCAGCAGGCCGGCCGAGGGGAAGCCCACTCCGCCCGACAGCGAGATGGGCGCCACGGCTGGGGGGCGAAGCGCCTCGAATGCAACCTCCGCGAAACGCTCTAAGGAGCCGCCGCGCGCGCCGCCTGCGGACGCGTCACCTGATGCGAGCCGAGCCGAGCCCCGCTTACATTAGAACGTTTCGCGCTGTTGCGGACAACACACGGGTTAGGGCCCGCCGCCCGCACAGCGCGCAGCTCAGGGTGATGCTAATGCACGCGAGCCTATCGCGAATTTTTCCCCGTTTCTGGTTTTATTTTTGGAAAAATTTTGAAAACGTTTCGACTCTTAGGGCCTCGGTATCTCGAAAATCGCTCGAAAGGTATCGATATTCGCGGCCGCCACGCGATTGCGTAAATTGCGATTCGGTGCCGCGAATTCGATTATTATTACTTTAGTACATACTGAGTTAACGAAGGAGTGACTCTACCCACAGATTATTATTATCTACGACATAGAGATATTCATCTAACGGAGTAAGTTTAAAGCCAATTACCAAAAGTGTTACAGACACGAAAAAAGAAAACTCGCAAATAAAACGTCCACCAGCATAACCCAGGTGACTAGTACAGTACAGTACGACTTAGTGACTTATGGAACTTCGAGTCTATCGTATGCAAAGATAACGGCAGCGCTGTGGTGCGGTCGAGAGAAGATATGTCAGTGTGATGGAAGGAACAACTTCTGAATAATTCTTACGAGAGTTTATGATTTGAAAGTTAAACATTTGATATTATATTAATGCTTTAACAATGATAAAAAAAAATTAAAAAAAAGATACCTTTATAATTATAATAAGACTAAAGTTGATTATATTTTCGTGTCATTTTCTTAATTTCAGCATCGGATGGTCACAAGTAGTACTCTTTGAAACAAAAGAGAGAAAAAGTTGTTTTAATGGCGTATTAGACCGTCTTATGTTCTTTAGCCTAGCTTATGTTTAATGATGCTTAATATTAAACTTAAGTTGTTCGTTCCATAAGTGAGCCGCGGACGGGTGCTGGGCTCAGCGTGTCAACTAGCATCCCTAGGCATCGGACGGCTACAATACTCTACTTCGACTAAGATTCAATTACTACTTTATACCCCTTACTAATAAATATTGTACAGCCTTATCATCTACTTTCGAATGTTAAATTAATAGAAAGAGATAAAAATGTGCATATACAATGTTTATTAGTAAGGCCACATATGTGTAACCAAATGTGTTATAGGAATCCGTCTCTTTCTTTCAAATAGATTATTTATATGTGAAGATGAATTAATTATTCATCGCACTTTTATATTACAAAACAATTTAATTGTACAAACAATTAACAATATCTATAATCAACATTTTTAAAACGTTCTAAATATCAAAATTTCAATCATTTTGAGATAATTCAACATGAGCCAGAAAAAGTTTATGTCCACCAAACATATTCGTCCAATGCAACAGAGAGGGTAGTTGACAATCGTCCACGTCTCACATGTTAAAATGTATTGCCGATAGATGATATGGAAAAAGCGATGCTTTAGAAATTTTGACAAAATCAATAGAGTAAATCAACCAAGGAAGCCAATCGTGTTAAACAAAAATTAAATAATCAGCAATACAGTACACCTTTATGGGCATGCATTAAGAAAGTAATATATAAATCACATGACGTTTACCATTACATCGTATTACACGAGTTCTAGGTGACGGACATACATATATTATATGAAATATTTTTATAACATGAATGTAATAATGAAGCAACTTTCTTATGTCCTCATGGTATAATTCAGTTACGTCTCAACGAAAAATAGCAACTTTTGTGTTGGTGACCAAGTGGTCAATAAAAACTCATTTAAAATTTAAATTTTCGGTAAATTTTAAAAGTCGCGAATACAGAAAATTGCCAACGATTTGTGGAAACGCACAGATAAAGAAATTTAGTTTAACAATGGGAAATAACAAATAGTTAATAAATATGTACTACTAAATGTTTATATGAAAAGCGATCCTAATAAAACATCATTGAAGGCGTACATAACGAAGCTTAAATATTATTTAATTAGATACATCATAATCACGTGTGTAGTTATTATATAATGGTGTATGTAGGTGTGCGTGTGATGTTTCTGTTAGAATGACTATATAAAAAAATATGATTAGGTGTGTGGGAATAAAACAGGCTACAGTAGATATTTGAAACTTATAATTAGGAAAAAGTAATTTTAAATATCGGTACTTTTAAACTTTAAAATAAAACTGTTATATATCATTGCTACACATAAAGTAAGACATATAACATAATATACAGCTTACCGGTTACAACGTATACTAAAAATACCGTTATTTTCATTAACTATACAGGTTGTAACAAAAACCCTGTCCGACCTGTGATGTGGTTATTAGATATCGTGTGTCGGTTTTATTTATGTAATCATTTTTAAAATAATAAGCAAAATAATTACTTTAAAAAAATATGTGTTTAACGACACTGTTGGTGGTAAACACGTGGACTACTGAGGTCATGACTACTTAGCTACCCGATAGGTAAGAGCTATCGAGCGCTATTGCCCGCGCCTGTGTTGCCATGTAATTTTTGTCATTCAATTATTATATTTTTTTGCCGGGATAAATTTTTTGCTTAGTATTTTTAAAAAATATTTGTTACATACTGTATAACTTCTGATATACAAGTATGTATACTTAAAAATCAATGAATAGTTATAGTAAAGTGTATTGGCTGAGCAAACTTTGATGGAACCACAACAACAAAATAGAATTTCAATTCAAATTATTTATATATTTAAAACATTCATGTCATAATTTTAATTTACTGACTTAGATGACATTTTGTAACGTTCATCATTAATTAAAAAATAAATGTCAACACTTCGTGATTAGTTCGTCATCTAAATAGTACGATAGTTCATTCCAATGGCAGGACGAAAGATAAACAAAGAGATTCACATAATCGTGCGCCTTGATAATAGCTCTGCTGTATTATGTACTACAAACAGTTCTTGTTTAATATATATTTATTTATAAAATTTATCTTCTACCTAACCTCAGTAAGTAACAGCCTGTGAATGTCCCACTGCTGGGCTAAGGCCTCTTCTCTTTTGAAGAGACGGTTTTGGAGCTTATTCACCACCTTGCTCCAATGCGGGTTGGTGGAATACACATGTGTCAGTATTTCAGTGAAATTTGACACATGCAGGTTTCCTCACGATGTTTTCCTTCACCGTCGAGCACGAGATGAATTATAATTACAAATTAGGCACATAAAATTCAGTGGTTTGAACCCACGATCATCGGTTATGATTCACGCGTCCTTACCACTGGGCCATCTCGGCTTATATACCTAAGCTTCAAGGGAGGCGATATTTAGAGGCGGTTACTGTATATTGCACTTAATTACTTATATCCAACTTTAATTTTACTTCTTTTCAAGATGTAGATTCTACAGAGAATACCAGGTAAGAAAAGAAACTGTAATTAATCAATTCTGAGCGTTAAATGACTTAGGTGGTTTGTGTTAATTAGTTATTATTAAATTAATATTAATTAACTGATCAACGAATACTAACTAAGCGCTTTTTTATATATTTTTGTATAAATATTAACAAATTTATATATATTTCCTATGTTCACGTTTGAATATAGATTAGTTATATGTAATTTATGTATTAGACTCAAGGTTGTTTGTATGATGATATAATTACACATGGGACTCGGACGAATTACATTGTTTCAGTACACGCGCGGCAGCTTAGGGCGCGGTATATAGGTTATATCGTTAATGTACATAAACACTCAAGTCGGAACAATCGAAGCAATTGAAATAAATTAGAAATCACAATTTAGAGTTCGACTTCGTGGCGGTGTAGCGTGGCGGTATCGTTTCGAGATATATCATACACGTACACACACAACGGCCTCGTATTACATAATTACAGTTGGTAGTGTGTAATTGTTCTGTTTACTTTGAAATTTTACAACGTCATACATTATATGAATTGTTTATACATGGACTTATATCTGATTCTATTTGTGAAACTCATTTAAGCGGGATGAGTATCGAAGAACGTTTAATCATCGCCATCAGTATCTATACGCGAGTCCATCAAAGCGCGCCGAGCGCGTGCGTGCGTGCGTGCGTGTGCGTGCGTGCGTGCGCGTCACTCACCGAGCTGCACCTGCGCGAGCGGGCCGAAGACGGCCGGCGAGTCCTGCGGCTGCAGCGGGAAGTAGGCGGTGGAGAGCGGCGCCGGCAGCGCGGCGGGCAGCGCCAGGCCCAGCACGCCGTGCTTCACGAGCAGCGCCAGCGCCGCGCCGATCTCCGACGTGCCGGCCTCCGAGTAGCCGGCCTGCCGCAGCGCCACCTTGATGTGGTCCAGCGTGTGCTGCGTCAGCGGCGACGGCGGCGGCGTGCCCGGCGGCGCCAGCGACAGCGACAGCGACAGCGCGCCCAGCCCCGACCCGTTCAGCAGCACGCCGCCCACGCCGCCCACGCCTCCCACGCCGCCCACGCCGCCCACGCCGCCCACGGAGCCGCCGCCCACGAGCCCGTGGCTCTGCAAAGTCGGGGACACCGTGTCACTCCGGCGCCTCGATCCCGCGGCCCGTAGTGGGGTCCTCGGTGATGTATGGAAATGTTCCGAGTTCCACGGCTTTTATTTCCAGAATGCGTTGCAAACGATTATGGATCGCTTTCATAATTGAAAATAAAAAAGAGCGACAAAATAAAAAATAAAAACAAGTGCCAATAATAAAATAATAGAAGGTATTCGATACAATACATATAATAATTTTTGATTACTGCATATTTGGGTAGTATTTAAGCGAACTACTCAGACAGAAGAGAAGTACGAGTGTATGAACGTTTCCATAACGTGATATATAGCGGTAAGTCAGTCACGGGAGAGAGAGCGACGTAGAAATGTTAACAGGCGTATCTTCCACCGCGACATGTGCAACTCAAACTTTTTCACTCGAGTACGAACTTGAAATTGTACAATAATCTAATAAAATGTACACGTCTGTAAGCGGCCCGTAACGTCACGATACAGTGTCGTGTGCCACTTCCGCGCCGCTCTCTGCGCCGCCGTGCCGCGCGGGGTTGGTGCGGTGGTGGAGCCCCACGGGGATGACAAGTGTCGTGAACACTTCAACACGCCCGCAATGGCTTTCCGGCGACACGCTGAGGCTCTAAACGTATACATATAATAAATATATACTATAGCATATATTGTGAACACGAAATAATAACTACAGTTGACTAAGTTAGTCGAGTGTACAGATTAAATAAAATCTGTGATAGAACGAGAGAGACAGATATATATATATATATATATATATATATATATATATATATATATATATATATATATATATATAGGTAAGATTGTCATATTGTTTTTATTCTTTCTTTTCTATTGTTAGTTATAAATATTTGTACGCCCCAATATGGGTAAAGCATTGTACTTAATATTTTGTACCATCAATGTTTTATGCGAATAAATTATTCATTCATTCAAGATTAAAATATTAATGGGCACCTTCATATTTATTTCTGATATCCAATCGAATGGTGTCTCCCATTACGAGCTTATGGCTTAGATAGAGTCTCGAGTTGTGGTATAAAAATTAAATACGTATAATGACTCGACTCAAATCACTTTTCATAATAACATAAAATAGACTCTGTTATTATAATAAATAATTTATAAAAACAAAAATATATTATTGATAATTTGATAAGCAGTAGAAGGAAATTTTATAAAATACGCATAGAGCAAAAAAAAAATTAGTATAATATAGCTACATAGAATGTATAAGATTTTGAAGATATCTCTTTATGAAATTAAAAGCATTTTATATATGCAATAGATGCAAAAAATATATATAACCAGATTACACATACACATAAGCGAATTTATACAAAATAAACAAAACTCCACAGACGTGTCCGTGCGTTTGTTGTCATAACTTCAAAAGGTGATTTAGGCAACATCGACAAGCGTAATTTTAGTATATTAAAAAATCAATGTTCAATTAATCGATTCATTATAATCGATATAGCTCCCGATAGCGTGTGAAACGTAAGTCGATGACAGAAATTATTCGCAACACTTGGCCGATGGCCAGCTCTTTGTTGTGGGATATTTTGGTCGATAGCACTCATCGATCTATTTTATGGACGGTTTAAGACGACTATATCGCTGATGCTAAAAATACAAGCGTGTTTTGTTATCGTGAGGGCCTTTTGTGTACGAGAAATTGTCAAGGACACGTGACCTGAATAGAAAACTATTACAGTGCGCTTATCAGCGGCAGTTACTTGAAAATTAACAACGCGAAATTAACTGTATACGAATAAATTCATTCCAACTGTAGATTATACCGCGAATATAAAACAGCAGGACTTGGTATTGTTGTGTTCCGGTTTGAAGGGTGAGCGAGCCAGTGTAATTACAGGCACAAGGGACATAACATCTGGTGTGTTTCCAAGGTTGGTGGCGCATTGGCGATGTAAGCGATGGTTAACATGCCAATGTCTAAGGGCGTTGGTGACCACTTAACATCAGGTGACCCATATGCTTGCCCGCCTACATATACTATAAAAAAAAGAAAAAACGGTAAGGTATATTTGTCCAATTTCGATTGAGTATGGTAACCTACCACAGTTGACGATTAATTCTAATTCGTCTCCTATACTCTTACACGATGGTACCATTTCTCTAACAACCCCATATTCGGTTTTCCTTCTATATACGTTTTTTTAATTATTGACAAATCATGGGATCTACAGTTTACGTTCTTTGTTCTGGTGGCTCACTCAGCATTCAAACCGGAACACAACTATATTGCTGTAAAATGCATTCGACACTATTGCTATATCGAACTTGGTTTCGTCTAAATCACTCAACACAATACGTCATGTGTTGATCACGTGACAAATCGACCACACATTTCGTCCGTTCCACAAACGATATCGACAATCGCTATGTGGCCGTAGAGCTAGTGAGCCTCAGCGCGAGCTAGTAGCGTGTTCAAGCGGTCACCTCGGTCACCTCGGTCGTGGGCACGGCGTAGGGCGAGCCCGTCGGGTTGTAGTTGGCGACCGGGCCGGCCACGTCCGCGTACGACACGTTCGGGCACGAGCCGGACTGCGGGTCGTCCACCACCTTCTGCAGTATCATCAGGCAGGCCTTCTTGTTGTTCTCTTTTTCACCTGGAAACGAGAATATAACGTTCAACTCGATTGTTTAAATATGGCAATTTTGTGGTTTGTATTTCATTTGTTTGACAATAGTGTATTTAAATGTATCGTGAATCACGTTTATAAATTATATTAAAATGTTGGTTATGCTATTAAGCACACCATCTTATAAGCATATTTTTTAACGAATCTTAGGAATTATTGGTCTCGATTGCAAGAATGTTTGAATTAATAACAAAACACGAAAACGTTCAAAACTATTCAGTAATTCAGGTTTAGATAAACCCTTTAAATAATACGAAAATTTAACGATAATTGACGATAATTATTATGTAATTATACAATATTGCAGATTACATCGAACACGTCACTGACGTTAGTTTATGCTGCCATAATGCAGATATAATGCGGATTTTATAATAAGCGAACGATTGCGCGCGCAAAAAAGAAACAAATTTAACGCAAAAATATTAAATAAAAAGTGTAACAAACACGAGAAACTACGAGCAGGAGAAATCTAATCCGCTCCTAAATGAACATGTTAACAAAAGTTTTTAAGTATGGATTGCACGAATAGCTACATTTATATAAAAAAAAGTTCTAGTATAAAAATGTAGTGGTACCGCATTATGCAGCCATTTCGCGGCTCTTTTAATTATTGCGAGCAAATATATGAATACGCTTTAAATGGGTCACGTTCCAATTTCGCATATTGTAGGAGACCTTTTCCGGTTTTCTAGGGGGGGGGGGGACATTAAAATACTTTTTTTAATGCTTTCATTAATATTTCATTTTATAAAAGGCATTTTCTTAAATGTTAGCCTAGAAAAGAGCTGGTCTCCATTCTACTTAAATTTAATCTGACGTTTAAATGCTTTTCGGCTCGCATTTAAGTTTTTTATAACTTTTACTTACTTGATTGCGATTTTATTTTACTTATATTTAGTATAATATATATTGTTTTAATAGATACATATGGGGCGAACATTACGAATTCAAATCCAGGCAACCCTTTGTTTTTTATTTTATTTTATATAGTCCTGAAGGAAGTTATGTGTTAAGAGGAGGCGGGGCTTATTCCCATCAGTACAACAATAAGCGACTATTTACCTTTATGTTATTATTTTGAATAAAAATAATTTAATTATTAAAGGACTCCCAAATATATATAAAGAAATGAGTGATGAATTATGATTGAACATACCAACTACGGTGATGCACCTCTCTTGAAGGGACAGCTCTTTGGCCTTCTGCGAGATCTGGACGTAGCTACCGCTCTGTTCTTTGATTTGTTTAATGTAGTTGCCCCCCTTGCCGATGATCATACCCGCTGTGGAGTTCGGCACCAATATTTTCACCTGAAAGAAACGCTAATTAAATCCAAAATAACGATCAGAATCTGACGCTCCACCGTCGATGATGACGGTGATGGTCACAATTTGTTCTCGCAGTTATATTTAACAAAATACCAAGTCTTACGAACTGATAAGCGATTTATTTTTCTCACTGTACCATTGTCTATGAACAAATTTACCATTAAGTAACCGATACGTTTACTTATATACAAATAAATAAATAAAAATACATCAAGCGAGTCGTAACTCTTTCAGACATGTTTCAAGATACTTTATTCAAGAAGGCTCTAAGTATATTTAGAGCGCCGTTGTACAGTCAACTAAATAATAAACTTACTGGTAGGGAACGTAATTTCGACTGAGATAAAACGACATACAGCTCAAGCGTTATTTTATTTAGTACATATTGTAATACTGGAGAAACAGTATGGCATGTAAGTTAAAACTACAACTATTGTACATATGTATGTTGCTAATTAACAAATAGGCAAAGACAAAACATCTTTTTCTTCAATGTTTTGTCAATCGATGTTCTTTTTGTATAGAATTTACCAAATCGACGACCGTTGGTATTATCAATGATTTTTTTGTGCATAAAAGTAGTATTTCTTTTTTCAAAACGTGCAGATTTATGTATGTCGTCCATATTTTCATTAATGATTAATTATTTCAAATTAGACACTAGTATTAATTTAAAAAAGCGTTGTCTTTTACATTCGATTGCAATTACTCGTTTGCACAAGAGAATGTTCTCGGTCCGATCGTTGAACGTTTCTTTTGTAAAGGCGATTTTAATTGTAATATCGGGAGTGTTTTTCTTTGTACGTACACTTCTCTAATGAAAAATGTTTCTATACTCTGTTTACTTTTCTATACCAACTGTAAAGGAAATTATCTGATATATTTTTCTAAGACAAACATTTGTGTAGTTGGCTGCCTTACTGTATATACCTTTTATAAGAAAAATGTGGTAATTTTTTTTTATATTAAAGTGAACGTAGTCTGATATTAGTTTCAAGACAAAAAGTCTACCCGTAAGGGTGGAATAGCAGTAGTAAATTGGAGGGTTCGTTCGTTCACTTGTTGTTAAGATTATTCAATATCTTTGTCGATTGGCAATTTATTTCGATAAATGTACCCTTAATGAAAACTTTACTTAAAATACAAATTATGAAAATTAAATTTATTTTAGACCTCATATGACTGAGTGGATGGAGTTTTATTCATTTTTTCTACAGCGTTTTCATATTTACTATATTTCCAATTTTCAATGGCAGAGGTTAAGGCAAATTAACCTTAGATTTATAGGTACAGGTATAACAGTTCTTGATTAGTATATTTATAATACAAAAGTTTTCCACTAGACCATATCCTGAAAAACCTTCCTCAATAAACCGACCACCTAATACAATAAGAACAATAATTATTCAAATCGAACTTGTAGTTCTTGAGATCGTTTAAGTGTGAATGTGTCTTAGTGCTCTCAAGCTATATAATGTTATCATAGTGCAATGCTTCTATAAAAATAAAAATAAATTATTTTTTACTATTATATATTTTAATTTAATACGCTTCACAGTCCGACCTGCCCCATTTAGTTCAATTTGAAACTAAGCGGGGCTTATCCGACAGGCGGTCGGGTGGTACACGTGCGCGCTCGGCGAGGGCGTTCAGGGCGAAAACAATATAAAATATGTTAATGACAGTGATCGTCAAATGGCGGGCGACGGTGACAAGGTCACTTATTGAGCTGTGAATACATCACAGTTAATTTTTTTTCATACAGAATAAATTGCATAAATTACTTAAGCTTATAAAATGTTTTTGGCATTTATTGCGTTATAAAAATTGTTGTGATTTTTGTTGTCGCTGTTGAGATCAGTGATGATCACATGTTTTTGTCCTTACAGTGCCAATTGTGCTGGATCATGCATATAGTGCACAAGGGCCATATAAGTATTATCTATCGAGAAATCTGAAAGTAAGCACCTTTTATATTACCATGCCTGGTACCATTCATTGGTCCTACTCTTGAACTCTTTATGGGCCAGTCCGATTTGCCGTATTATTGGATCATAAGAACGAGGTTATAGAGACCACACTTGTGGCTAATCTCTCTTGAGAATGGCTGCCGTGGTCGTAATCGGTTAGGACGATATCACACATAAGGTCTGAGATGCAATAGTCCATCAGATCGATGGCTGCCACCGATTTATTTAATAAACATTGCACGGATGGACGTAGAGCGAATACCAATGAATCAATGTGATCGCGGCACCAAATATGGGGACATGTGAACACGTGTTTTATAACAATCGTGTAATTGTTCTTTTACATAACTACATACATATATACATATTTATAAGATAAATGAATTGATCCCAAAAGCGTTCGCATGTCGGTAAGATAACATTATATATAACGGGTTTATTTGTAAACAAATATATTAGTATTTTAAGCAAACTGACTCAGGATTTTAAATGCTACGAAACAAATGTATGCCTGAACTTTACACTTCAAATAAGAATTTTAATATGTCATATTCAAATAAAATTAGGATGTAACAACAATGGAGCTAAACTAACAAAGAAAATCCATACCGATGAATCTCAATAAAAAGCTTTAGAGTTTTTATGTCAAGAAATCTCAGCAGTTCGTTGTTAGCCCTTGAGATTAGCTGTTGTGGACGATTCGGTCAGGAGGGCTACTTCATTATTAAGAAATTGTGTACATAATCAGGAGTATGAGAATAATTCGTCTGCAACACGTATCTATAAAAGTATTATATATAAACATATTATAATATAGATTTTGGAACGATAGAAGAATTTTATAAATATAAGAAATATAAAATTATATCAACATCCTTTAAATTTATATTCCATATTCATTGTACAAATGTTTTTAAAAATAAATATGGCAAAGGAAATAGCTCGTATTTTTCTAGCAAAAATTTAATCCGGATTAAAGCCCCCCGCCCACACGTTAAGCATCGATTTGCATGTCACACCCGACGGTCACAGACGACGGCGTTGTTACATTATCGTTTTTAAATATCTGCATTATATAATTTATATATATGTGTCTAACAAATAAGTGGTAACATATAAGGAAAATATATTTATTAATAATAGTTCAAATTTACTACTTTGACTTTAATTCTGAATGATCATTGGTCATTTACAATCGATGACGCAATAGCAGACCAATGAGCTCTCTTTAATACTTCTATAATACTTGCATTGGGGTAATCTATCTTCTACTTATGATATGATTTGAGTATAATAATAATAATAAATAACTTTATTGCACACTCACAAAGTAAAAAAAAAAACAAAACAAATCAAATAAAAAGAAAAACAATAATAATAATAATAAAATAAAAACTAAGGAAGGATGATGCATGCAAGGGGCGGTCTTATCACTCAAGTAGTGATCTCTTCCAGACAACCCTGTATTAAGATGTTAGCAGGACATAACGGGCGAGTGCATTATATATACATACATATATATAAATATACACACTACATATATAAGTTTATATAAAATACAACATATCAATACATATATAAATAAAATAAATGTATAAATAGTACAAAATAAATAACAGGTCATTTATAACACTACAGCTACAGTGGCCAGAGTGAAGTGTGAAGGCAGTGAGTAAGTACGGTTAAAGCGATAGGTAATAGTTTTTAGTACGAAGTTTGAAGATGGAAATTGAAGAGGATTGACGGATATCGAATGGAAGTGCGTTCCACAGTCTCACTGCCTTAGCCGTGAAGGAGTTAGCATATAATTTGGAATGGCATATGGGCATATATGGTGATATTAAATAAAAATATACTAATGTGTACATTAAAGTATCCGATAGGGCAACAACAGACAACAAAGCCTGGCTGATGGCCTTCTTGTATCAAAAATTTAGAGTATTTTTTACAAATAAAAAAAATATTACATATTGAGGTACCATTTTGTGCTCAGATATAAATATAAAAATAATGTTCGATATACTTAGTTTAATAAAAATAATTGAAAAGGACACACACACAGGCTATTTGCATACTATTTTAACAAGGGGACTAATTGCAACGAAAAGCTGTCAGATAAAGCTGATTGAATCGTATTTTTTATCTGGTGATATCAGAGCGGTAGTGGCTACTCCACTTCACTTTCGAACTTTGCAAAAGTACTAGAACCCCGGTGAGCTATCGCAAAGTACACACGATTTAAACTTGGGGCTTATATAACTTAGGTTAGAGATGTAACTCGGCGAGACTAACTTCAGAACGGTCAACTTAGAGAGCGCATCGTCACCGTAGTTTGGACATTAGATTGCAGGTCTTACGTCGTCAATGGAATGGTTAATCAGAAAATGCCCCCAATTTCATATTGCTATCATAGTCACTTGTACTTTGATGTCCTAATGATTTGTGGCGACCAATCCTTGGTGATAGAGCTTTGTGAAAAGCTCTTCAGAGGGATTACCCAGAAGGAAAAATCCTTAGTAAGAATTAGTAGTATAGTAGTAAGTTAATTCCAAGTAAGGTACAAATATGACCCTCTTTGGTAAATTATACCGGAAATTTACCTTCCTATTCGTTTTTATTGTTAGGCTTCATGTTTGAATAGTTTCTATAGATCTAATTGTACATCTAGGTCACACGTGTGGAACACAAAGTATACGACATAATATCGAGGAAGTACAACATATTCTTGGGTTAATTAGCAATAGAAATGCGAAGGGGACGATCGCAGCACCTGCACCGATGTACATTTCGTCATCCATCAGAAAAGAGGCACTCAAACTTTTTCTTTAAATACGCAAACAATTTAAAGGCTACGTTTAAAAAAAAAAAAGAAATTTTTATTCCATATAAAATAATTATTTTCAATATCAATTGGTTTGAATAACAAATAAAAAAGAAGTGCAAGCTATATTTATTTAGTTGCCTATAGCCAGGTGTGACTAGCCTTCAGAATGTAGGACAGAACTTAAGTGCTTAATATAATTACCAGTGTTATGGTACATTTGTACTTCACTCAATATATTAAATATGGAATGTTTATTTTAATTAACAAACTCCTTAGCTCGCTGGCATACTCGAATGGCGTTGCGATTTGAAATTCGTAGAATCGATCCTGACGTCCAAAGCTGATGTAAGCCACTCCTGACACAACCATAACATACATAGAGGTTAAGGCGAAATTAGAAATATATGGAATGCTCGATGCACTATAAATATTTATTTGAAATTGAAGTTTAGGTCAAATTAATTTGTATGTGTGTTTAAGGAATCATGTTTGCACTTTATACCGATGGCATTCTAGATAATCAAGTAATAATTTAACTTTCTTTTTTATTACTTTAAATGTCTTAGATTGAGGCAATGGATAATAAATAGAAATATCGTTATGAACTTTATTTTGCAAGTAAATAGTCATATTGGATTGAGGTAAACGATTTATAATAATATAACTTACTAGCGTTTTGCCCGAGGTTCCACTCGGGCCGCGTAGTCCCCGCTCCCATGGGAATACGGGGACAAATCGTAGCCTATGTTACTCGCTGGTAATGTAGCTTTCCATTGGTGAAAGAATTTTTAAAATCGGTTAAGTGGTATAGGCGTGAAAGCGTAATAAACAAACAAACAAACTGACATTCCCATTTATAATATTAGTTAGGATGTCTGAACTTAGACTGTATGATAAAACATTTATAATTTAAAACAGTTTCAATAATTACAGAGCGATTTGTGTTTTTTTTATCTTCAACGCGTTGTGTTTGTTTTGAATTATCGTTTATTTCAATCTCGTACTGCAATTATTTTATTGTATAACGAGATGCAAACGATACAATTGCTAGTATATAAACGATAATAGTTACATTTCATCATAACGCTAAACAGAACAGACAATTACGAGCTTGATAATTTTCCACCATTAACGCTTGCTTCAGCGCCGCGTGGAGATAACTGGCCACGTGTGTTTGTTTGTGTGTGTGTTTTGTATGTATGGAGTATTTCAACATGAGTTTTAGTGCTGATAAAATATATTTTACAGGTATATTATAAAAGCGGATTCTTATTGATATAGCTAGATGGACTGGCAAATATGCCACCTGATGGTAAATGATGACTACCGCCACTGCCATAGGGGGCAGTGGCGGTAACCTTAAATCACCAATGGCTCACTTACCCTTCAAACCGGAACACAACAATACTAACTATAGCTGTTTCGTGGAATATCAGATGAGTGTGTGGTACCTATCCAGGTAGGGCTTGCAATAAGCCCTACCACTAATTAAAATCCAACGATATGCACAAGTTTTACCCATAATATGTATTCTACGCATTGTCAGAATGAGATTAATAGATTTAAATACTGTTTGTTTCACGATATAATTATTTTACTTTTTAAACTATGTTATAAACGAATAAATATTTATCTAACGTCCTCCTGACCGATTTCGGCCACGGCGGCCATTCTCAAGAGAGATTAGCCAACCGCGCAGGAGATATTATAGTGCAGAAGTGTGTGCGCAAACACAGGTGCACTCACTATTCCCTAGCTCTCATAATCCGATGGAACGGCAATCCGACACGACCGGAAAGAGTTCAGGCGCAGGACCAACGGCTTTACGTGCTTTCCGAGGCACGGGAGTGTACACACTTCCAACTTCCAGACTCCGGGCTGGCACTGAGATTTTTCTGACAGAAAAACTCAATAACTATTTATTGGCCCGACCTGGGAATTGAACCCAGGACCACCGGGTCTGCGGCCATATATCTAGCCACTAGACCAACGAGGCAGTCAATATAATATTTATATAATAAATATACCCAATTAATATCTCAAACCGATCAATAGATATCAGACAGTAATAAGAAAGAAATTGATATTTTGAAGTAGCATCAATTCGGAGAGTCTAAAAGTTATTACTTACGATCCCCAGCGTATAGGCACGTAAGGGTCAGTATCACCGTAAACGATACTAAACTTATTTTAAATGAAACATTTTCATTTTTCATTTATTGTGTTGACGTATAAAATCTAAGCTAATAGTGGTATTTTTATGATTATGTATTAGTTACAAAATTGAAACGTTTTGTGTCAAAAGTGTCTCTGTGATAAATTACATTAAAATCAGATAATACAACTCACTACTGTGTTCTATTCAAAATAGCGAATCTATTTTTATTTTTACGATAAATTGAGTATTTTTTATCATGATGCCATAAATTATTATATATCTACAGTATTATGTTTAACGTATTATGTACTTGCTTGTTATATATTTTAAAGCTATATAAATGAGGATATATTATATTTTTTTGTATCAGTTTTATTTCTGTTACATATAATATAATTCATATAATAATTATTTTTTAATCTTAGGCTTAGATAAGAAATGAAAATTTATTAAGAAGTATAAAAAAAAAAACATATGTACGTACAAAGTAAATACGTAGTTTGAAGTCTGTTATGTATTGAAGACTACTCCCTAAAATGTTCTCATTTTTTTAAATACACTATTGACTATGTAGCTTTGTACATTATATGCAATTGTTATTAGAACAGTTGCTAGACTGTTGACATTTTCAGAAGACCCGGGGCCTTGTTTATTGTGATAAGATTGTGTAGGTTATAAAGGGTCATCGATGGTGATCGAATATGTTTTGTTTTAAATATACATTTGAATAAATACACTGATATATCGACATTAAATCGAAATATTTTACTTCAAATATAATAACAAGTTGATTCGTCAAATATTACCACTGGTTTTACAGAGAAAAATCTTTAACAGGTTTCTTATCTTCCGCTTTTTTAAAATAACAATAATATACCCATTGTTTATAACGTATAGCATTTCAATGTAGTTAGTTGTAGGCGAGGCTTTTATCAAACACATTTTATGCATTTTAATAAGAACTAATGTGCATTTTATTACGAGCTCGACCTTCAGCGGCATCGTGACGTAAGTAGTTTGCACTTTAGACGTTAAAATTATTAACATAAGTCGTATTACGTAAAGCGCATTCGAGTTTTGTGCTTGCTTGTAGTTTAAAATAAATTAAACGTTTATATTTGTAGTTTTGTAAAACAAAACTACAAATCTGAATATTTATAATAATAAGGCCAGCAAGATTTATAACAATGGAACCCGAGGTAAAAAAAGTTTGAGTACCACTGTTTTTTATTCACGTATTAAGTCATTTTTTAACTAATAAAGTAATAGTAATACACAAATTGAATAAGTTTCGGTTTTGATAATTTAATTTTTTTAACTTTAACATTAAATTGATGACGAGTAACGCTATATACTAAGTTAAACAATTTAATGTCTTCTTCTTTCGAACGTCAAATCAATAATGACAGAAAGGGAGCAATCAGTGTTAAACTAAACATCAGCTAAGCAAACGTTAAGTAAGTAATTTATCGTGAGATAATTTGCATGTGTGCTGGAGTGAGTTCAAGCTCACTTTTTCATTAAAAGGGAAGCAGGCCTGTTACTATACTATATTAAGTATATAAAACTACTAGCTTTTCCCCGCGACTTCGTCTGCGCAGAATAAGTACTTCGAGAAGCCTATTTTCTTTTCCTAGGTCTTATCTATGTTTATGCCAAAATTCATCAAAATAGATTCTGCGGTTAAGGCGTGAAGGCAGACAGTTACTTTGAGAGGAAGGGTAAAATATTTGGTGACATGCATTGCTTTATGTACTCGATTGAGTGGCAAAAGCGAAGCACTCGCACTTGACTTGGAAAAGTAGGTCCTAATCAAATTGTCGAAATAATAAGTACAGAAATACCGAACCCAGAAACTGATTGATAGATATATGATACTGAGACCAAAAATATGACTGTCGGGCACTGTGGTGCACTAAATCCTTCATCAGCATACATAAGAGAGGGAAAATGTACCAAAAAATATCCAAGGGCGCTTTTAAAAGATACTCAAACCAATGAGAAAGGCTATCCTCTGTATAGACCTAGAGCTCGATCTTCTGGTGAAGATGGTGGACGTACAGTAACTCTAAGAACCCGATATGGAATACAGGAAATATTGACTGATTTATAATAGTTGGGTTGTACCATATTCTTCTCATCTCTCTAAACACTAAACTCTGTAAGCTTTACAGGTGAAAATATAATTTATACATTATACCTGCAATTTTGAAAGAGTCTGTAAACTTTACTATTTGACAATGTAATATTTCCACGTTTGCGTTCGAAACGCTGTGTTACTATTTTAAACTATAAAAATTCCTTTTTTCTTATTTATTTGTAGCTATAAACTAAAAAGAAAAATTAAATACTTACCTATAAAGGAACTTATTTCTATTGTACTATTGTAACTGTATTTTTGTGTACGATAAAGAGTGATTATTAATTAAGATTTAATAATTATTAAATTATAATAATAATTTCATTTAAGTTTAATATTGAATAGTTTAAGTAGAATTATAGAGATAGTTACTGTTATATTTTTTTCAATTTACTCAATAGCTTTATAAATTATAGCCTATGTCTTATTCTGATGTATGAGCTATATTATTGTTAAGTTTCATTAAAATCTATTCAGTAGTTTTTGCGTGAAAGAGTAACAAACATCCATGCAAACATTCGCATTTATAATATTAGTAGGATATATCATGATCATACCTGCTTGTCTCTATCTTGTGGCATCTTTGCATCTACACCTTCAGGGAATGGTTTCACGAGCTCCGGCTTCTCCTTGATCTTCTCCATGATGAAGTCCAGCACGACCATGATGCCGTCCACTGAGCCCGTGATCAAACAGGCTCGCTCCGTTGTACCTGATTGATATCGACTTTTTAGTCTTTTCTTCAGAAACCTATCGTCGTTTTTTGTTAATGTTATAAAGAAATAGCAAATTGTTTGATTCTTTAAATTTCGTTTTACAATATTTTTCATTTCATTTGATTTCATCTCTTAAAACCATCTCACGACTTCAACTTCGCTACGAAGTTTGTTTAGCGCAACCAACGTTCGGCAGGGCTATAATTTTCGCCACAAGTTTAACGGAATTAACGTTGTTTGTGGTGAATTCAGTTTCCTTGAGAATAGAGCAATTGCGGCTTTTTAACGAAAAGCGAGCGAGGTCGCGTGCTGGCGCCGGGCGTTTCGGAGCCCGTTGTTCGTGCATGTTGTGACTGCTGGCACGCGTGGCCTCCGCGGTAATATGTAGCACGAAACTAACTTGTAAATGGGAAATGAGTTACTTCGTTGCTTGCTTTGGGAAGGTTACAATGCGGTCCTTCATTTATCGAAGAAACGCTTTATACACCAAGAGAAATACCAAGAACCCATAAACATTTCTACTTTCAGGATATCTTGAAAAGCCTAAAACCTCCAAGTATTAACATTATTATCCAAAGAATTGGGCACAACAATTAATTTTGAATGGTGGCTCAGAATTCGTATTAAAAAGTCATTTAACTCGAACCGGTTTCATTATGCGTCTAAATGAACGCGAGTGAACGCTACCATTATTATACTGAATGTTGCCCGGTTGAATGAAATTCTTGGAACAATGGGTAAGTCACTCTGCCTATTTTTTCGTTTTCGTCCCTTTTGCTCAAGTGTGCAACGAGTACAGTTGACCCGTCAACGAGATATGTCTTTGTTGCCGTTTGCTATAAATACAACTTTTGTTGCATAATTTGTAATAAATTGTTGCTTTTATATGCGAAAACTTTTAAAACAAGTATAACGAAACCATTCGTTTAAAAAAAAAAGTCTGCATTGCGTGTTTAATAGCGAAAAAAAGTATGTAATTTTCACAAAATAATTTGCCTAGTACAACTAAATGCTATAACTTGTGAATATGAAACATTACACGAACGATTTATAATAATACCGTATTTCACGACCCACGTAGTTAATATTGATTGTTCTATATATGATCAATATGTATGCCATTATAACATTAATCCCTATTCGTCGTTTTAATCATTGGTTACTCTTGGAAAGACATCTTCACGTCATGTCAAGCAAGTCAAGTCGCAAGAACCGGACCGTATTACGCAATGTTAGCCACATATGCAAACCGGTTCTACTCCCTTGACCTTGCAACACTGCTGAGCAAATTTATCGTTTATGCGTTATAATTTTAGTACATATTTTCGTTTGTAACCAGGTCATTAACATTTGGTGCTAGTCCAATATTATTGAAATTAGGAGCAGTGGGCCAAAACTGAGCGTATTTAGACAATGGTGTTGGTTTTCAGACCGCGTAATCTTACCGATTCACTATTCCGATCCTTATTATTATTATTTGCTTGATTATTATTGATTAACCGAAATTTATATTAAAATCAATAAATAAATATATTACTTGATAATAATAATTCACTTTGTACTGCATCGTAGCACGTGTGATCTGTTATTTATGACGGCAGCGTAACAAAAATAGAAAAGGTTGGATCCAATATTTGCGACCATCTGTATCGTAAACATGTCTAAACAATGTTACCGTTGGATCAGAAGTTTGATCAAACATTTGCCTACAAACACCTGATCGTTACACGACAAAGTATAGAAGTAATGTGCAATGAAGGAGAAAACTTGGCAGTGCTTGCCGCGTGAATAGTTCACGTTATAGCGCATTGTTAGACGCAAGGCCACGGGTGATTATCAGCCTTATCCAATTATGCGCACCGCTGAGTTATTGTGGCACTTAGCTAACCGTATGTAAGCGAAACGTAGAAATAACATTATCTAGTCTAGTTACATTAAAAGAAAACTATAATGTGTCAGCTGATGTTTCACTAGTTGATAGCGCATTAGCGGACGAAGGTAAACAGGATTTAAATATAGTTTGCCATTGAGCGTTCCTGCATAATATTTTAACACGGTAATATCATAAAATATAACAATAACATCATCGTTAAAATACATAAACACTTATTAACTTCTCTATTTTGTAATAAATAAATATCGGGACACAAAAAATAAATGAAGACATTGTAAATGGTTAAATATATGAAACTAATTTCAACTTAAAACTTCCAAAATACAATCACGGTTGGAGCCAAGCAATTGCAATTTAAACAAAGTAATCTGTGACAGTGTCTTAGACGTCGTGACAGAGTCGTGCTCTCGACGAACGTTACGTAAGTGCGATATTTTACAGTCATTAGCAAAGCTAAAAGCGTCTCTATGCCTTCAGCTATAGGACATGTGACGGCGACTGGAGCGGTGCTTGATAGAATAAAAGAACGCTAGTGTGTTAGCGTGTCATGACGAATGTTTTGTTATTTTTGGGTCAAGGGCAGGGAGCCAAGTGTAGGGCGTTTTAGCGATTCAACTATGAATATATTTTCAACCGTCCCAGTGGACTTTTCTGACATGTAGTACTTGAGAATTCGTTTAAAATTAGACGCATTACCATATGTTTGCTTTACTTCTAAATAGAAGAATTGTTTTTCAAGAACTTTCATTAGAAAAACACAATCTCGTTCTAAATAACAAATTAACCATTTTATATGATGCATAAATACATAGTGGGTTGTCACATCGATTTTTACATTTATATTATTTATTATAGTAGAAATATTTCGAATGAATAACAAAAGGACAATTTGTGTCAACATAGGCAACATTGACGATAACGTTTTTTTCATTTTCATATACAGCAATGATTTCGGCATTTGTTTCAAAACTATGAACACATAAAGTTTGGCAACAACTAAACAACGATGACCCAAAACGTGCCACTTTAACGACAGATGTATCGTCCGATAATACATGAGAATCGGTAATAGTTCTTTACGCTCCGGTATAAACGTCAAAATCGCTTGCATTACTCATAGACGATGACGTTATTCGTAATCAGTTAAAAACGAAGCAGATACGTTTTCAAATAAATAACATTAATTTAATGTTATAACACATTTCGGACATAAATATAGGACTTACGGTTCACTTTCAGTTTTGAACAAGATTGATCTTACTTAAGCATTCAATGTGATGTGATGTGCTAATTGTGAGTATTACAAGATAAACATTAATGATAGTGCAACGTAATTCTCATTGATAAAAAATAGATTAAAAACAGATAAAAACTATACGATATTACGGCGATTAAAAGAAAATAGCATTTACATGTTAACTAGGCCCTTGAAGAATTGTTAGGTAATAGCTCAGCAAACATTAAATTACAGAATTATACAAACAAACAATGTACAATTTTATATGTTTACATTTATAACAGCATATTCGAAGAAGGTCGTTCGCGTTGATGTTCTAAAACTTTTAATTTCATCGCGATGACATCACAGACAACTGGAGAGCCTTGAGATTGATGAGAGGCGGTGATCGCACGTGTCCTTTATCAACGTTAACAGGTAAGTTTCTGTTATAAGTTCCGAAGTAGATAATATCGTGAAAGTATCGAATTCCTTCTTTTTCGATAGCGTTGTGTAGTGTGGAGTAATAAGAAAAAGGTATAGAGAATCAAATCATACGCCAATACGTCATACGCCATATATTCTACCACTGAACAGAAATATTTAATAATGTTGTGTTCCCATTTGAGGGACGAGTGAGCCAGTGCTCCAGACTGAGAGTGTACCAGGCTCACGGGACATAACATTTTTGTTCTCAAAGTTGGGCGATGTATAGGATGGTTCCAAAACAATGTCTATGGGTAGTGGTAACGATTTACCAGTCAGCCAACCTTTTATTAAAAAAATAAATAAAAAAAGAACCATTTTGAGGAAACTACAACGTCGGCAAAAACATGAACCGACCATATAAATTATTATTCAAATTAAATACATCCTGGTAGCATTTAAATAGTTTTATAAAAGGTAAAACCGAACAAGAAAACATCAAAAGAAAAATACAATAATAACGCATAAACCGAATTCAAAGAAGTTGGATGTTCTGTCATCGCATGAGTCGCGCTCGGCACTGATGTAATCACGACTGTACACGAGAACAAGGAGCATTGCAGACTTTCATTTCCTTTATTGGAAGCTATCGAATCCAAGACGAACACATAGCGGAGGCAGAAACGTTGACGCCATCCAATATCTCTGTTTGTGTTGAATATAATAAGTAAGACCCATTTATATTGGATTTGGAGATAAATTAATTGGATTCATGCAATTAATTCTAATTAGATGAGTTGGAATTTATTGCGAAAAAACACAGTGTCAACAAAGTAAATGAGATAGCAATAAATTAGATGGTCACTAAAATAATCATCAAAATTAAACATATGTCATGTCATAGTAACTATCTATAAATCATGAAATCGTGCTGAAATATCACGTCATTTAGCTAGTCGTGAGATTTGCCGTGCACTCCTATATAGTTCGTGGTTATATTACTTAATGTTCTATTTTTTTTTTTATTTGTAAGAAGAAATAATTATAATCATGTACACTATAGTTCAACTAAGATATACTTTAATAAGGAAGGGCTCTTACTTCTAAAGGAAATTTTGATTCCATGTAGTCAAGCGGAAAAGCGTCTGCAGGCGGATAATTATAAATCTCATAAATTTATAAAATTGACGAAACAAATTAATTATAATACTTTAGAAATATCTTCACAGCTTCGCAAATGATTAACAGGGACCTGATAAAACTGTGAGGGTTTAATGCTCTCAAAGAGCTTAAACTTTTTAATGAATAATTAATTACGAGATCAGTATCGGGGTAGGCAGGATTATCGAAGAAAAAAAATTTATATATAAATTTATAACCGTTCCTAAATCATAAAATTTTAAATGGTTTAATTAATTCACAGCTTTTTATAATGTTCGAGAAATAATTGTATGAGCATGTACATTTTTAGCAATTATAACGTCGTTTTATAACAAGTATTTAGGAGTTGTCTTAAAAATCCTTAAACCGGTTACATCTGAAGAAACGGCGAAGTTATACTTAGCGTTAACACTAAAGATTACATCACCAAGGATACTAAGGCTGAACTAAGATCTCCAGTACGTTATACCTACGCAACGCACACTTGCGTGTTGCAAGTACTTCGTTTAAACTTACTTTTAAAGCTCTTCACTTAAGCAACCCAATATTTCGAACCGTAGAAGCTAACAGGAAAATTTAATTATAACTACTTTTAAGTTTCAACGACGGAATAGATTACACGTTTTGCAAGTTCTGTGATACTTAAATACTTGGCTTTAGTTTTGTCTTAAACTATATGGAAATTTCAAATAGTCTTCGATGTATAAAACTTAAGGGACTCCTGTTTATGAAACTTCGATTTAACATAATATGTTATTATTATTAGTTTTGTGTTTCTACACTCTACTACTCTAAAAATTGTAAAAGAACAAAACGAAATATGTATAATATTCCTATTAACATCACTTAGCCGTTTATACTATTTTCAACAATTTCCTTTTTAAAGCGTATAAAACAGGATACGGCAATGGCAGCTTAATTTAAATAATGAAATGTTTCATCGCTGCTATTTAACGAGTGATTACTTCGTAATTTCGCATATTAATTACGTAATAACATGTTTACGTGCATATTCATCAGTCGTTCCTCTTTGTAACACTTCACTAAATGCTACAGGACATATTCATCTTGCGCCACATTTAAAATGAAAATGACATAATTCCCTATAAACGTAACAAAAGTTAATTTTTAGATTTTATGTTAAAGTTGACATCTAAAAATATACTGAAGTTTCTAAGCCGCATATTATTTATTGTAACAGGTAATCTGCAACTACGATCCTTGTATCATGTGGATGATATCACTCACCTAATACATTCTACGGTTTGCGTAATATTATTCAAATAAAAATATTTTTACATATAACGAACGAAGCGATTGTTGAAATCACTAATCTTTTAAAACCTTGACACACCTCGATAGGTTAAAAAAACCTAATGTTTCACTTAATAGCTGCGATATTAGCATTTCTGTTTGTATTTCTAAAGTTAATTTTAGAATATAAATATCATACCGAATCAATTTTAGGTACTTAGCATTTAACGTTGATTGTTCAATCGGAATCATGATATAACGAGACCTCTTATATTTGATATTCACATAGATCCCCCGTATTAGCATGTTAGGTTTTTATCACAAAGCAGTAGCTAAGTAGGCACCGAACAAAGCGTCTTTCGGCTCGTCTCAGTCCTGACGCATCTAGGTCACTGTTTGCTTTTTGAGGTATTCCGACTCATGGCGAATCTTATAAGCCTGTACGTTGCGGGTACATATCTATATGAATTGTTTTTCTTTTTCACTATCAACATTATCTAAATATTTCTATTTATCTATTCTATTGCACTATGTAAAGATATAAAAAACAATCTTTTTGCAGTAACTCGTAGCAAAAGGACGAGGATGGTATGGTAATACTAATATAAAATATGAATACATTCAAGTTAAATAACAATAGAACCTTTCATTACAGTAAATAAAAAGTAATATTATGAAATGGAATACGCAGCTCACCCAAAAGACTGCAAATTCAAGCCAACGCTGATGAGAAATACGCGAGCTTTCATTTTTAATGAGATATGTACTAGCGTATTAAAACAGCGGCTAAAATAAAACTAAATTTTTATTAACGCGAATTTAATGGTAAAAAATTGTCTCTAGAGGCACTTAATTTGTTGGGCTCGTGTGAGTTAAACGCTGAAACTGACGCTTTCAATTTAATTTAAATCACGCTTTTTTGTATTTGAGATCCATCTCTTATTTGCGAATTTTAATTAAAGCATTTTGATATCATAAATGTATGTAAATATTTTATCTTTTATGTAAGATGTTATCTCTTACGCTAGACAAGTAAATAGAAAAACTTACCAGGATAAAAGTCATGAGATTTGGACATCTTGACTCGTGCCCCAGTCTCCTTCTGCAATTGAGCGATGGTCTCGCCACCTTTGCCGATGATAGCGCCGGCCACTATCGAAGGCACCAGCACCTTGAAGTGGTACGTCGGCTCCACGGCTGATAAAAATCATACATTATTTACACTGTGCTATATATATATGTGGAAATAATACATCCTGATACTTGCCTGATATGTATAGTTTAATTTGTTTTAAGATGATACATTACGAGAATAAATTGTCAAGTATCAGAATGCAGAACAAAATTATGATATTAGGAAGCATTTATGACGAAAAAAATGTCTGATTAAGGTTCATAAAACCTAAATGTTATTACAGTGGATTGAGCAGGAGCAAATATTACAGAACGATTCATACTTGGCGACTATGTCGTAAATAACCTCTGGATAGTGAGTCAGTGTGAAGTGCACGTTTATATGTGTGTTTGTAAACCACTCCTGTGCTGATGTCAGTCGCGAGTGCATTCATGAGTTACATGGCGAGTTTGAGAGCTCGATTGTACGGTTAGTGTTGAGGCTGAACGATTCGTTTAAATTGTCTGACACATGTATTAATTTTTGTTGAATATTAAACAATTGACAAGTGTTACAAGAATACATTTATATTATATTTAATCGAATACATAATTTTAATAATTAACAGAGAAAATAAAAAACACATAATAACTATGATCCTACATTAAACTATTATGTTTAAAATAAAATGCCATTTTATCAATAATAATAAAAACTATAGTCTAAGCTTTAAACATTTATACAAGACCTTCTAATACAACAAGTTATGACAAAAACTGATAATGAACACTTAGCTTGTTTTGTGATAATAATAATTGAAGGCTACGACGTTACAGCGAAATTATTACCATAAATTATCATCATGCATAACAATATTGAAATAGAATACACCGACGGTAAACAAATGAATAATCTAAAAAAATCACAGCAGGAAATCTAGATATATCAACAGCGACCAGACAAAAATGTGAAGAATGAAACAAAAGACGACCAACACAAAAATAGAACAGTCAAATACGACCCCTATAATAAATAGCATTTAAAACAATATGCTTCATATATCATCAACATACTGATAGTCATTTAAGCACTTGACGACTTAGTAACATATTGTTAAAATTTAAAGATAACTCAAACATTTGTCAATAGAACTCTTGGTATATTATCTGAGAATATAATAAAAAATGACTTAATTATAATATAATTTCTAATCTTATCTTTATTATTTTATCATTAAATGTTACATGAGGATATATTATTTTATTCAAAATTCTTTCATTTTTCTGATTATAAGCTATAAACCAAACAGAACTGATATGATCTAATTTTAATATTAGACTAGTCAATGGACATACTTCAATGTGTACAATAATTTAAGTTCACTGAAGACGTTAACTCTATTTACTTATATCAGAATTATAATTAAATACACATTTCATAATTACGGCTTTGAGCTATCTGTGTTTTATGTTCATAATCTAGTTATTTATCTTAGTGTAAGAATATTAAATACATTAATCAGGAATTTTACAATAATTATATAAAAATAACATTTACGTCAATCAAAGTTAGCACATTATCAAAATAGTACAAATTCAACGAATACATTTTTTGTTTCGTCTAAAAGAACATTAATTTAAAAGATGTTCCAGGGTAGTTACAGAAGACATTAACTTTGATTTATAAGAATAGATACAAATGATATAACAAGGGATTCCAAGTAGACACGGACATAGTGTTTCATAAGTCTACTACATCTATTACTCGTGTAAAACATCCGGTTAGCTTCGAGACGGTCTGTCTGGCTTTAATTAAAAAAACTCTTCTGTATTTTCTCTATTGTTTATTTTTCTGGCAATATTTACTATTGAGCATCTGAATGTGGGATAGCTGGCGTAATAGTAGCGTACATTTGAATACAAACAAGTTGTGATTTCAATTCTCCGCTGTTTACGTAACGTCAATATGTATGAGAATAAATATTCATTCTTTGTTCTGCAAATTAGAGCGAGCTAGCTTTTTGGGACGTTGCCTTTTATAGACTTTTTCAAAAACAGTGTTTTAAAATATCAGTTAAAAAGCACTACGCATTATTTAAACACTACCTTCTACTGAAAATATTTCAAACAGACCACAAACAGAAGAAACATCCTGAGTTTAATAAAAAAAACAAAAACGTCTGTTAAAAATGGAGTGCATTGATCAATTCCGTGAGGGAACAGAGTCAAATAGATATTATTGACCCAATAAAGAGTAAATATGGAGCAGTAGATAGACAAGGACACAAAGGCACCTACGTCCGCGGCACAATTGAATCGCAACCCACGGCCGCATCTCATTTGGCCTCATTTCAAACGAAGCGTATCCTACACCTGCCATTTGACGGGGCGGGCTTCCGACATGTCATTGCAATTTTATAAAAACACTGCACTAGATATCGCCAATAACATAAATCTTCGAACACATTGGTTCATCGAAATCAGAAAATTAAATTTAAGGAACTAGTAAAATATCACCACTTTGATTTTCAAGTTACAACTAATGTACAGCCTCGTTGGTCTAGTGGCTAGATATAAGGCCGCAGACCCGGTGGTCCTGGGTTCAATTCCCAGGTCGGGCCAATAAATAGTTATTGGGTTTTTCTGTCAGAAAAATCTCAGTGCCAGCCCGGAGTCTGGAAGTTGGAAGTGTGTCCACTCCCGTGCCTCGGAAAGCACGTAAAGCCGTTGGTCCTGCGCCTGAACTCTTTCCGGTCGTGTCGGATTGCCGTTCCATCGCATTATGAGAGCTAGGGAATAGTGAGTGCACCTGTGTTTGCGCACACACTTCTGCACTATAATATCTCCTGCGCGGTTGGCTAATCTCTCTTGAGAATGGCCGCCGTGGCCGAAATCTTTTCATTAAATCGTTTATTTAAAATGAATTAAAAGGAATAAGGCAAGCGTATTTTCAAGTAAACATTAATTAAAATGAAAATGTTTGTAGTGTCAAATATTCTCGGTAATGTGTTTGCAACAGTGAGCCAATTAACCCGTTGTCGTTATTGGCGTTGTATAACCGTGCATCGGACGTGTGCAGTTAGTCCACATTACACGAGCGATTAAATAATCGATGCACGGTAAGGTCAATGGAGAATTATTTTAAACGGTAGTCATTTTACCGGTAATTAACGATAACTTTTTAATTTATGCCATTTTAAGCCTAACAATTAAAACAAGTTCAATAGGGAATACGACCAGTGACTGTTAATTATTGGCATTTAACTAATGAATTAGGGCTAGAGCAATATCTTGACTAATGTTTTTGGGTATTATAATGGTTTATGTTTTTCCATAAATTAAGTAAATATACCCCCATTTTAGTTCGATCGACGTACTGTATTAGTTTGAGGTCATGTTTGAACGTAGGCTTACCTCATTTATTCTCAAAGCAAAAATTCCTTCCGAGAAATTCCGTTTCGCTTACGATAAAATATCATATTCTTCAACTGTGTAACAAAGTGGAGCAAATATGAAATAATTAATCAAAAACTCAAAGAACAACTTGCCTATTCAGCAATTATGACGCATTTCGTGATAAATGACGAGATTTAAAAATATTATCATAGATTTACTTGTAACCAAGACCACAGCATTAAAATGTTTGAACAGATTAAAGTGTTTCTTGAAATTACTTTAGTGTGGTTTCTTTGTAATTTGCTTTTGAGATCAGCAAACCATATTCGTTATGTCTGTCCGTAATCTTGTAATGCAAGCATGTGTAACGTTTAGTAATACGCTACAAACTTTAACATAACGCACTAATGCGTTAGGATGTAATATTATAAACGATTCATCGAGGCCGTTCACCGATATGTCTAGTTGAAGTCAAGAGCGAGCTACACCTTTCAAAGCTCGAGGTCTCGACTTCAAATTACGAAATTCATTTTTCTCGAGTCTCACAACGCAACAACAACATCCCATAATATAACACTGTCAAAGACTATTTTAAACTAATCAGTCGAAATGTTAATTTACTTCTTCTAAATACATAAAAATGAATGTTTATATATGCGTTCTCCATTCGTTGCTAAACAATTAATTCGATTATGATAAAACTTTGGTGTGGTGTTCTACGGAAGCAAGTGAGGTTTTTAGGCTAAAAGAAAGTAAAGTTTTCTTTGTATATTTATCCTTCTATATAAACTTTTTGTTTAGACCTTTAATCTGCCCGTGCGAGCCGAGACGGGTAGCTGGTTACATAGTATATATGATAAAAGGTTTGGAATTAGTATTCACATACAAGATTTATACATTGTGTATCTATCTAATTGATGAAAATGAGTCACTACTGTATTTCTTCTCAGTTCATCTCAGTAGAATCAAAATTTGATCCGATGGCAGCTTTAAGTTAAAAATATCTTATTAAATGATAATTAAAAAAATCTTGTGCAATTCAAATAATTAATAGCCGTGGACTTTCTTTTTCATTTTCAAAGACGTATCTCCGGTTTAACGACGAGAAAAAACGACGTAAAAAGCTTTGAAGTAGTATTTTATCGGTCATCAGAGTTAAGTGCAACGTAAGAATATCGATTCTTTGTGTCGCAAACGATCAAACAGTTTTATAACAAATATAGCTACCCTTATAGTCGAAACTCTCGAAAAAAGTTGGCTGAAGGAGATCTCTTTTGTAAATTTTCTATTTATGTATGTATTTATATAATTTGTCTTGTATAATTACAATTTCCATAGTACTTATTCTTACAATATGAATAGAATACATTTTTAATTTTCATATATCATTTGTGACATAATTTCGACGATAAATAGAAATGAATTTTTATTTTACCTCTTCGCTATTTGTGTAGTGGTACTCTATGAAAACCTCAAACGACTGTGTAACGACTTTAAGCAGATGTATCTCAACTTTTCCTAATGCATCAAATCGAGGTCACTTTTAAAATGGGTCGTCAAAGTCAAGAGCGAGACATACCTTCCACGGTGGAGGGTCCTCACTTTTGTTACGGAATGCTATGAGACAATATATCTCGTGTCTATGAAGAATCTTTTGTTATATCGTCTGACCTCGTCCATACAATTTCACTATGTACTATATATCTATGTACCCGCCGTTAGACTGACCTGATTTTCTTATTAAATAATATATATCTGATTAATTATAAGCGTATGCTAAATATTACTAATTCTTGAATAAGTTGTGGTTTTATCGACGTGTCCGTGCTGTCGTGAAATATCCTACTGATAAGATCGTTATCTATAGACATTATCAATAATAATTAATTTACAAACGCAAATTATTAAACTGGTTTGAGTTATACGCGGAATGATTGTAATTTGTACAATGTAATACTTTCTATGTTTATTCAAAGTTTACATATTATCGATCTTTAGTATTTTTGTCTGTCTATTCAACACTATCTATTCCTTGCCCTGTGTTCGATATACGTATAATTAATTACCTTCAATACATCTGCTATTTTGTAAGAACTCGGTTGCGGTTTTCTGTTGTTCGACCTCATACAGGTGGCTGGACATTTATGCCGAAAGTTAAATGAATAAAATATATTTAAATCTAGGAAATCATAGACATGCGAAACGACGGGGAAAGAAAACGGCAGGGCGGCAGACGAAGCGGATAACCTGTCTTCTATTCTCCCCTAACAAACTCACTTATAATTTGACTCTTAACATTTTGCAAACCGACTTTACGATCGTGTCAAATGCGTTCCGCAAAGAGTTTTGAGTTTGTTCTTACATAATAGCATCACATAGTTAAAAACTATTATAACACAATACAATATGTCAATTATTTTAATCTTTACTGTAATCACAAGGGGAATAAATCATGAATGTCATAAATTATTTATGAATAAAATAACTATGCGCAATAACAATTACATCATTACACTAGGATCGCAAGCCGACCTTTAAGTTAGATGATAATATTGAATTGATTTAATTTCTAGTATAAAAAAATCTAGCTTTAATAATAATGATAAATGTTTTATAGTTTCAAAAAAATAATGTCCTCCTGACAAATTTCAGTCATTTACAGGCGGACTTGACAACTGCGCCGAACATATTACAGTGCACAAGTTTGTGTACACAAGTGCACTTTCTAACTAACTCTCATAATCACAGTTCCAGGTGCAACCTTACGTGCCTTCCAAAGCAAGACTTTACGTTCGAGGATAATATTCAACATTATTATTTACTTCATATGACTATCATACTAATGATAAAGGAGTATATGCCTATACTTTCGTTGTGCTGGATTTTAATTCTAAGAGATGGTAACCCTCAATTAGGCCATACTCGATATTATTCATGGTCAACATAAATTGTATAATTAATGTATATATGTTTACATTATATAATAAAGAAAATAATATGTAAGATATTATCACCCTACTACTTCCTAATAGGAATAATATATGTTATATATGTATGTATGTAAGTTTATTGTAGACGATTAAGACACTCTCTTAAATAGAAGTACAATTATTTTCAAGACCGGTAGACTGTCTAATAGGCTAACTGCTTAGGTGATTTGTCAAACAATGTCGTGTCTTCTTCTTTCGAATGTCAAATCATTTATGTCAGAAAGGGAGGAATCAGAGCTTAACTAATCAGTCACTGAGCAACTTTTATATGTAAGTAATACCGTAAATAATTTTCAGTATAACCTAATTTTTCTTCTTCTGTATATTCTGGGTCAATTAATCGATTGAAGTTAGGTTAGGATTATAGATTATTCAAGTAAGCAAAATATGGTTATCAATTCGTCTTCTTTTTATTTGTATGTATTTACGCGATATGTTCGCCGATTATGATTATTATTATTTATTGAATAGTTGTTAACATCGCGAATCCTTACTCTTAAGGGTGCAAAAATTAAGAATTAATCACTTGTCGTGTGCTCAATATCAATTTTATTAATTATTTCTTGATGTAACGATCAACTTCTACACTGGTTCCGCTTATTGTTCGAATTCGATTTTAATAACTTTTTGCATGGTTTTCGGATCTTTAACGAAATAACAAATATCAACATCGAAATAATCCGTGACCCGCTGGCACGAGTGAAAGTGAACAATTTAATTTAAAATGACACCCACGATTTTTCAGCTCAACTGCTACTATTAATGAGACGCGAATTATTTTTATTTGGCAAATTCCCGCCAAATCGATGTAAGGTAAAAACATTAAGCGGTCATCGGCCTCTCGTTTGACGTGATCTAGTGAAACGTTTTTTCTTCTAACCTGTATTTATTGTTACATGAAGCATAAAATGAAATTATATCCGAACTTTTCAGTACACGCAAAATTTATTTATTAATTACGTAAAACAATATTATTTATGTAAAACAAGTTTATTTGAGAACAACCCGTGAACAACAAATGTCCCACTGCTGGGCTGGAGCATCTTCTCCATGTGAGAAAGCTTATATACACATGTGATAGTTCTTTATCGCTACATGCAAATTTCGTGATGATTTTTTACATCTTACATTGTCGAAGATGAAAGAGAAAGAGATGAAATACATATAAAGCAGATGAACATTCAGTGTATGCTTAGATTTAAAACCGCAACCATCGATTGAGACTTACGTTTCCTAAATATTAGGCCATTTCGGTTCATTAATATAAACAAAGTTTTACAGTTTTACAACCAAGCTACGTAATTACTCATCGTGGTTGCCGCCAAGTCGGATAAAAATGGAGACATTACCAGTCTTGTCTTGGATCTAGTAATTAATTCTAGGATCAAATACTTAGCTCCTCGACAGTCCGGACTAATGGTCTAATTAATCTTAGCGGACAAATTTCGGTCTAGACATAAAATAGATCAGGGTAATGGGACGCGATATAAATCACTACATGAAAGGAAATTACTGGAAGGTATGCCTGAAATTCGTTTATAAACTTGCGTTTTGTTATTTTTAAAATGCTCAAAACTTCACATTGGTCGAAATAATTTCCCGCAAATTCGTCCATAAATTAAGTATATAAATCGGCGAAGCACCTGTATAGGAAATTTTAAAAAGGACTTCGTGCGCCAAGTTGTGCTCGGATTGGCGAACAATTTTCAGAATTTCTTCAGACTCAAGAAAATTTAATTACAACGATGCCTGATAAAACGGTTATCCGAGATGAATGATAAATCAAAAATAAAAATCTCATGGATTGAACCCGCGATCTTCTGTTTAGAAATATTCGCACGAATAAGGAACATTTAAAGTGAAATTGAAGTAGTAATTGACTATGTACTTTAATTTAGTAATATACGGCTATTATAATTATTTTTATCTTCCCCTTTCGAATCATATTATTAAACTTACTTATAGTATTGATTAGTAATGTAGTATCAATAGGCTGATTTATAGTATAATAAGCTACTAAGAGAATACCTAACTTGGAAAAAATCCATTAGCTTAAGATTTTAAGTGTTTTTACCTAATCGTCCATCAGCTATTTAGTGGTTTTCCACAATTGGCAATGTATTTAAATACAGTTTATAAGGACAATTAAGGTTCTTGATTAACTTACTAATACCGTAACCCGAATTTTTCCCGACACGATATATAAATTATTTTATTTTATTTCAATACATAGCATTTTTAAGCTATAAATGTAATAAAAACATTTTTAAATATTCGCTAACATCTTACTTTGATTAGATAAGTAGTGATTAGATAGATTTTAGCATGTGTACATTACACATGCTAAAATCCACTGAAAATCTACTTTAGTAGATTTTGCGCTGTAAAAATGCAGGTAAAACATAAAATGGAAAAGCTCAAGTCATCTACATGAAAAAATAAATGCTGGCCGAATTTTCGACAATGCTCTTACAAGCGGCGCAATTTCTTAAGGTAAAAGAATTTTGCTGACATTATGATTTTCCTTCCGTGAAAACTCAGGAATGGAACTATAGAACTCGGTATATAAGGAATATATAATTATGATTGTTTGCAGGAAGCACAGCATCGACGAGCCGACATGGTGCAGTGGCCAGATCATGGGCATCTTAGCAGAAGTTCAAACACGACCCGTAACCATTGAATTTTTACATTCTTAATTCGAGTTTATCGCGCGCGCGTTAGTGATGAAAATTTTCCACATGTGTATCCATCCACCTATCCGCAATGCAGAAGCGCGGTGGATAACCTTCTCCTTAAAAATGAAACGAGGCCTTAGCCCAGCCCTGGAACATTTACATAATTTTTCTTTTATTTTATACATAAATAAACCCTTCTAGAAGTCGCAAAGAAGTGTTTTCGTTGTCAATGAATTAGTTCTATATTTGTTATTTCCTCCAAAAATATAAAATAGCTAATAAAGAATTCCTATCCCACTATTGGTTTTAAATGTTTACGTTATATTTTTAAAAATATCACGTCATATCGCCCACGAGTGCCACGACACGGTCACTCCGCGCTCCGGGTTATCGGGTAACCAACGATCACGGAACTGGCTAATAGACGAACCGCAGCTGTCACGTCATACTTTATGACATATTCGAATATTTGCCACATATTTTAATAACATGTAACGTACAATATTCAAGAGGCTGAGTTAAAGAGTCTACAACAATACAAATAGTTAAACTGTTTAAACTTGCTCCATTCCATTATCTATTTAAAATTGAATTAAACATAATAAAATAATTAATAAATAAAGATTATTACACATTAAAATAATACTTAGTAGTTTAATGTGTAATAAGATCCTCCGATCCGGAACGAGGATTCTCCTGCGTGAATAAAAAAAAATTACGCTTTAATAACGCCCTATTGTATAGTTTACTTGAATAAAATACATTTGATTTGAAGCGATACGTGCCGTTGTTTATTCACTAAACATATTTAACTGATAAGGCCCGTATAACGTTAATATAGGTAGCTATATAATGTTAACGTCCATTTAAATTACGTTCGTAAATTAATTCGTAACGGACGATGATTGGTTATATAGATTAGATTATATAAAGTTGACGCTATTTATAATCGAATGGACTAATACTGAATACTGATAATAAAACGCCAGACACAATGTTAGAACGTTTATACGATTTCAAGTTACACCATTTAATTAAATGTAAAGCAATCGCCGTTTCGGAATGTAGATTCTACAGAGAACCGACAAGAAACTTCAGTGCTCCTCTACCAATTTACATTGTTATGTTAATTAAATTAAATTGCGCTTGCGACTCGTATTATCGATTTAACCCGCAGGCTGACGCACTGCAGCGCCGCTTTGGCACGGACCCGATTTTATTTAACGACCTTCGTTCGTAACATTACCGAACAACTTGGTATATTCAGTACAGTTTACAGTTGATCCATGTATTAATTATTTCGATCGTGTTCGCTTCGAGATACAGTAGCTAAGCTGAAATCATCACTATATGTTTACGCACAGAGCGGCACGTGGCCGATTTGAAAGACATTCTAAAAACTATTTTAGGTTTTTTATGTTAAAGGTAGGCACGGGCAAATGGGCAAAAGCTGATGTTAAGGGGCCACCACCACCACCACCCATAGGTATTGGCGATGTGTGAAATATTAACCATTCCATCGCCAAAGCGCCACCAACGTTGGAATTGAAGTTGTTATGTTCCTTGTGTCTGTATTTACACTATCTCACTCCTTCAAAGCGGAACGCAATAATAAGTGTTGCTGTGTAGCGGGGCTGCCGATGCCGTTCGCCCGCATTGGCACAGCTCCGCTAAACTTACTCATCTGATATTCTACCGCGCACCCAGACGGGCTTGCACAGAGCCTTACCACCTATACTAATATGGATTAAGAAATAATGAAAAAGTATATTTATTATTACCTTTGAGCGTTATTCGATAAGAGATATTTGGCGAAGTTACACAACCGTACCTTTAGTCATTTATTTTATTTTCATGTATATTTTTCCATCCTTCCTTTCTAATTACATTTCGAAGTAAACAAACAATATTATACGTGACATACGTACCGTACAAACGAACGTAACAGGAAAATTATTCTGCACCGACTTGCGTACACTCTCATACATATACAATGAACTCGAACGACAGTGAAAGATGATTACACTGGCGATGGCCCATTGATGATGATTGCGGGTTCAATACCGGCCCGCTTAATTTGTGTTTATAATAAATCCCGTGCGCGGAGAGACATTGTAAAGAAACGAACCCGCATCGGAGAAGCGCGGAGCAGAAAAGACTAACCCAACGGGCCAATTACGGCTGTTACTTTTACTTGTTATATACTTTATATATAAATTTGACATTAATTATTATTCGATACGAATGAATCTATATATCGGTATGTTTCGTGTATATTATTATAGTTAAAAAATAAATTTACCGATTGAGTTACAAAAAAAATTATCGTATACATCATCCATGTTATAAGTATATAGTTTATTCAGAGCGTTTTTATCATTGAAAGGTTAAAATAAAAAAGATACTTCCTTAAAATATGGGTTAGCGTAAATATGATAACGCAATATTGTGATATATTTTAATATTTCCTTATCTCTTATCGACGTAACCCTTCGCCTGCAGGGTGTCGCAATGCGCCCCGCATTGGCACGGCCTCATGTACCCCACTTTATACTGACCGCTTAGCCGAGCTTGATCGATGTCTACTCGACTAGATAAGATTACCGACATTAATACAGTCTGCAATTCAGCCTTCTATTTTTTACCTAAAACATGGTGCCATCCCAGACACAGGTTTGGCATTTGTTTGATACTACGTAAAATAAAAATGTCATAATTTCAAAAATAAAATTTTTCCATTTCGTTTTCCTGGCATCGTATTTCACTTATATGCTGTTCGGATGGCGTAACTTCAACATTTCCTTGGCACGATCTGATGGCGTCATTTATAATCTGCTACATTTTATTGTACCGGATGTCGTGTAAAATTCGATATTACAATTTTATTATTTTAGTTAATTAGTGCAAAATATCGATAAAGTTTTACATTATTTACAGTTAATTATCTTATTTGTTTTAATTAATGTGGGCGTCAATAGGACTTCGATAGGTAACTGCATAATAATCACTTTTCGTCATAAAGCACGCTTTTGAATCAAGCCGCCAACCCACAGTGGCGCACGGACGCTTAGCACGTGTAATTATCATCGATATATACAAGAATATATTAGGATCACCCACACATACAACCCACGCCCAGTTATGTCAATATGTGTCGTGCCCGAGCATGGCCGTGCGCTGTTGTGGGATGTCGGGTACACAGTCTAATTACTATATGTATTTTTAAAGTCGTTTCGTTTCGACTAAGTAAACAAATTCTTTCGAACAAAAATAAACTTTGAACATAGTATATTGGTAAACATTGAAGTCGATTACAAGAAACAGTAATTAAAAGTTGAATGAATCGCGTTTTTTTATTTACTACCGATAATAGAGCACTAGCATGCCGCTTCGCTTCATGGTGTGCGATAGTGTTCATAAACAAGAGGAAAAAAAATCTTTCATTAACGCATACAACAGTATGTCTACATTGTATTCATTAAAAATATATTGCAATTACGTCTGCGTTAAATTAGGTCCACTCGCTCCGAGAATAGCTACAATTTTATAGCATTTACCTATATTAATAGATCAAAGAAACACAAGTCTCAAAAAATCGGCCATGTGTCTTTTTGCTATCTTTTTGCAACGCTAATTTTGAATATGTATAAAAATGTGTGCGTTTCTACAAACTCGTTTTTGAAGGAAAATCGTTAGATGTAAACAATTCGTAAAAGCCTTCAACTAAGTCGCAGAACGTCCAGCGCCGCTGGAAGCTTCCGACGGAACAACGTGAATTATTCCACAAAGGAATCTTTTAAAATACTAATTGGGACAGTTCAAAAGCGAGAATTTCACTTTTTCTCGCGTCACTTTTTTAACGAAAAACACTAAAATATAATAGAACAAAAGCCATTCATTCGTTACACGGTTTCGTTTTCTTAAATGATTAAAAACGTCGCAAACTTCAACTCCGGTTGATACTTTTCAATGGGATGGCTATTTCATTTTCAATTTTAAAACGTCGTCCCAGAATTTCGCATTCTCTTTTATTATGCGACACTAAATCATTTCCCCTCGGGAGACCATTATGTTGGCACAAAAGATTCCTAGTTTCGTAGGAGGTCAAAGCATTATGCACAAATCATAATCAGGTCATGTGAGTTAATGAAGATGCTCTGTTTTCCGCACTCGGGGAAGCACAATCGAGGAGTATTTACAGCTATTGTTTAAAGATATATTAATGTTACGTATAGTTGTTTTAGTGGCCAACTTATGAAGCTGAAGATCCCGAGGTCCTGGATTTGAGTGACTAGTCTTGAAAATTACGTAAAGCTATTGGTCCAAGCTTGGACTCTTTTTAGTCTGGCCGGATTTGCTATCACATCGAATTATGAAAGTGCCCTTATGTTTGAGCATACACTTACAACGTCACGCGCAGTTGGCTAGTTTCCATTGAGAATGGCTGTTATTATCATCCTCATCATCAATCCAGGGTGCATCATATTTTTTTTGAGACTACTACACTACTATACAAATGATAAGTCATGGACGTAAAACATTTTAGTTGTTTATATTATTATCGATACAGAAAACCAGTTTTTATATAGGATAAAATATGCATTACGAACAAAAATCTTAGCTCCACTCGCATACAACAAATTAATAACAAATTGTTTATAATTGGTATATTTTAAATGTTTCCAAATAACACGCTAAGCAATCCCTTTCATCTACATATATTTTTGTTTGCTCACAAACAAATAAATTTAAATGAGCACCTTCCTAATCCCACAAAACCCTACCTTCGTATAAATTGAACCAATCGATAGAACGTTACAAACGGTGAGCAAAATGAACGAAAACCTTGTAGATTAGAGTAAAATATTTAACACGGAGTTTCTTATGGTGTATTGATTAAGTTCACCTTTGAAGAAATGTGTTTCTAAAGTACTACTAGCTATTTTCTTATCAAAACAAAAATCTATAATATAATAAAAAATGTTTTGCATAATGCACCCCAGATTGGACAGCCATCCCTAGACGTAGCTGAAGCTAGGTCAGCTCACGTGTCCTATATTTTTAAACGTGTACGCCCACAAACAGCGCAAATCGAAGAAAATGGGTCATGCATGATTGCGCATAGGAACGATAACTCTGATGTTCAGCTTATCAAAGTCAGTTATCGATGTAATGTTGACCGAAAAGCACAAGTCACGAGCCCCTCCTACATGCCCGAAAAACAACCCAGCCGCATTGCACCAAAAGCGACTGTGGAATTGTTTCACGTTAGATCGATTCGAAAGAAACTTTCCGTTACAGCAATAAGTTGTAATAATATACGATATATTTTTTCCTTATATTAGCTGTTTAATAAACTGTTCAATATTTATAACTGAACTTAGGTGCTTCGAAATATATAATATACTGCTATGTTAACAATATTTGAACAACCTGTTAAAGAGTGAAAGCCGAATTGAGTTAGCTTAGCAATGAAACGTGGGTTATTAAACGTTCGGTTTTACGATATGTTGATAGTCACGATTACGACATAAGCAAAGGTAGACGTAAGCGAATTCAAGTGAAGTTTATTCAAAGCAAATGATCGCCTGTTACGAATCAGCACCGAAATTCAAGTAAACACGTCCTGAAGGTGCAAGCCTAAATCAACAGAACTCCCAAATGGGTTTCGCGCTAACCACTCATTACGAGGATTGTTATGCATTTATATTAAAGTGCCATCCACCTTAATGTGTCCGAGGGTAGCTTTGTTTGTACAATTATGTTTAACCGTTAACCACATTTAGGATCATGGATGCTAAAATAATTTGACTAAGCGATTTTTTTTTCTATCTTTTATCTGCAAGCGTTCATATTATACAGATTAATATTGCAAATGTTACATGTACAGAAAGTTAAATAACTTTTACGAAACTCATTATAAAGCAACACAGTAATCGAATACAAACGAGCAAAGTTGTTGCACGTACATAAAAATTAATCCAAATGCAAAAAAAAAACTGGCGAACGCTGCCAATTATGTCAGTTCGCGCAGGTAGCAAAACGGAAAACAATAAAATCCAAATCTTGGCAAAACAATAAACCATATGAAGAACTATGTATGTATAACTAAAATTCTTGCATAACTGCAGTGGGAACTGCATATCGTCAAAATCGAAAGTGTTACAGCACTACTGATTCTACTCTTCTTGAATATTTATTAGTTTTTTATTAGTTATTTCAAGATATCTCTTTCGGGGAACAAAGGTTCTATCTATTTCTATATATGCGGAAGGAAAAAAACAAATATGTCACGTTTCATCTGTACGCGACACGAGTTAGTTTGGATAACAATCAGAATTTCACACTTTCTCTCAAGCGTTATCGACGTTCTTGTGAATAACGTGAATTAACGTGAACATATCATATTTATTCGTAAAATATCACAAGAGAAGTTTTATTTAATGGTTTCCCTCTCAAGTTCTTGACGCAAAATCAACAAAACTTTGTTTCGTTTCAAAACGCCATTGTTACGAACTCTGTTAACTTGAGGAATTTCACTTCCGAATGTTTTATCGAGAGAAAATAATTGTTTCAAAACTTTTGTTTAAGTATTTAACAAATAACTTAATGCGGACTGATTATATTTCTTTATATAAAATACATTACATTATTAAACCAAATAACGATTAAGACCATCACAAGGTACCATATAAAATAACCGAGATAGAAAAAAAACTGGGTTCCGGAAAAGTGCCTATTTTTAAGGCCTAAAAACTAGTACATCAGGCTCTTCGTCTAATTGGACTGTTTGAAGCGCAAACCCCTTTCCCGTTGAAAACTCGTTTGAGTAAAAACATCAGTTTCTTTTTACTAAGTTTTTTAGGTTCAGTAATTCGGTAAGGGATTACTCGTGTTTGTGCTTTTGTAATACAGGGTTGGGTGAAGATAAATTATGGTCTTCTACTTGAAGATTTTCTGCACGAGTGAGATAGATATGAATATGAACATCTATATTCTAATAATACAGATAGACGTAAAATGTTACTAATGTATAAAATCCTATCCATGAATGGTCAATTTTTTTATGCAAACGACAAACGACCAACAACTAACGACAATTTGCTGGCCATTTACAATTACTATCATATAGAACCTCAAATAAATGGTTATATGTATAAAGTATTTATCCATTATTCAAAATATTAACAGCTATTTATTCAAAACGTATGCATTTTTATCAATAACATTCATTACTATCGTGACTATTGATAATGCATTCATTGTTTATTTGCCAATAATAACAACCTATGAACAACATTATGTGAAAGGACAATAGTCCTTACGTGTCATGTTGTTAAGGATCTTGTTTGTTCATCAACTGGTCGTCTGTGCGATTTGTTAGAACGTTAGCAACAGTAAATGGGTTTTGCAGCGCCATTGTATTGTAAAACGATTAGATAGAATAAATTACATTAGGTAAGTAACAATCAATACGTAGCCGTCTTTTTTTTGTTTTTATAGAAAATGAAATACATATCTTTAGTAGATATATACATGTTCTTCAAAACAATATTAATATACGGTTTAGGTTTATTTTTTGGGTGTTTTTTTTTTTATAATTGGGTTCAATCCGTACCAGTCACTTATTGAAGCCAATTCTATTTTAGCTCAGTAACAAAGCTCTATGTTATTGTATACAATTACGGAGGGGGGGCTAGCCACTAACGGCTTTACCTATATTATAAATTTTGTGTAGGTGAGAAGTAAATAATGTTTTGCTTCTTCTTTCGAATGTCAAATGACTGATGACAGAGAGCCAAATTAATATTTCACCAAAACACCAACTAAGCAACACATACATAAAGTTCGAATGTACCTATATAAAAATATGACCACTGATCATCATATGCTTATATGCTTTGGGCTCTAAATAAGAAAAAAAACAGCTATAAATATAGTCCACTACATAACGAGTTCTTTCAAATATCCAGCATTTATATTACAATTACAGCAAAAAATTTAAACGATAAAAATAGATTCTTATTAAAGCAAACGATAATAACAATTCCTCATCGAGTGCCACAATAATCATCAACGTACAAGGAAACACGTGTCTAAGTGCACAATAGACGGCAAGTGTTTGCTCCGAGTTAGGAAGTAGTTGCGAGATAACGACCGTATTTGTTATTCTGATATATACGAGCACATGATAACAAGATATCACAAATTGTTTTATAATGCATCGATATCTTTAGATAAGCAGCGTATACATTATGTACTGTTTGATAAGAATGGTACATGGTATATAATATAAAGTATCTATAAACTAGGCACTATTAAATAGACGAACAATACTAACGCAAATAAAACGTTCAAGTTTCTGCGCTATTATGTCAAATTCTTAAATAAAAGTTAGGATCAGGATAAAGTTTCAACCGGCTTAGTCGTCTGACCTATTTAGAACTCGTGTGGTCTAGATTTAGTGTAAATGGAACTTTTTTTTAACATTAAACGAGTTAGTTTTCCTCCGTTTATTAAAGCCATAATGGCTTAAATGCTTTTCAATTCGAAACCAGAGCCTCGTTAGCTAAGAAAATGCCTTCAAATTCCTTTAGAAAATAAAAAAACGTTCTAGAAAGAAAGTGAGCATACTTTTTTTGTATAAGACGGTAGTATTTTTTAATTCAAAAACTACCCCTAAAAACACTTCTCAGAAAAGACAAAAGACTAGATGAATCAGAAACGAGACGAATGTTTCGTTCTATGGGTTTAATATTTGTGGTAAATAATGTAACAAAACATTAGTGACCCGTGCATAAAGTTATGAAGAAAAAGTTGGTAGAGGTGTATAATTTAGTTTTTACAAAATTCTAAGGTAATAAACGCCTGTTTTCTTATATCGTCATACAGCATAATTTCCTAAAACTGATCTACGACGAGATAATCAACCGCCTGTTAATATCTCATATCTGGGCAAAGGGTTGTTTTTATTTTGAGAAAACCTTCTCATTGGAGTTCAATTCAACACGCTGCTCCAATGCGGATTGTGAGATACACGCGCTGTAGTTTCATCCGATACATACAAGTAATCGCACGATGTTTTCCATAACCGCCGAGTACGATATGAATTGTAATAAATTAAGCACATGAAAATTCAATAGTGCTTGCTCAAATGCAAATGATGATTACCACGGTGATCAATTATCTTCCTGGTATGCTCGTCAATATCGTCAAGAACAAAAATAACTCATAAAAAATTGGTTAACGTCCAAATGCCGAACTGCAAATCGAGGATAGCCAGAATGCTGCATGATTTTCTAATCGCGTGTGACGGACGGTAATGACGCACAAATAGCTGAACAAAGTAATTGCATCGATTTTTACTAACACGTTATTACCATTTGATGAAGAAACTTTTTTTTATTTTCATTGCTATTCATTACATTACAATACATATAACACATTAGATAGTATAATGTCTATTAGTTTTGGATATTCCAATTGGAGATAACCATGAAGCTTTTAAAGAATGACGTAAATTTAAATAATTGAACTAGAAAATATACGCCAAATATATTATTATTGATGATATAAAATCGTTTCCAACTGAAAAGCTCTAAACAACAAATTATTTAACTTTTAAATATCTTGTATCTAAGTTATTTCTAAAATTCGCTTCTAAAGTTTACATTTCTCTGAAAACAGTCCCAAAGATAACAGAACTAGATTGAATCAGATGAATTGTTATTACCTTTGAAGTTTCACGATTAACGCTTTATCAGACACCAGAGCTGTGAAGTTTAGTGTGTGTTAAGTCTGGCTCTTGAAACAGATCATTTTTTCAACAATATTGAATGTAAAATCCAAAATCTAAGTACGTTTGTATTGATCTAGTGGCTTATAAGGCTTATTCGGGTTATTAAAAAATCTTTAGGTTTTCTCTCTGGAAATTGCAAGTGTATATGAGATATCCGAGCCTCGGAGAGCACGTAATACAGTTTGTCTTGCATCTGTGTATTTCCGGTCTTTCGGATATGTCGTCTCATCGGATTCTGAGAGTGATGTAATAGAGAGTACACCTGGCTACGCTCACACTTGTGCACGATATTATATTAGTAAAATAGGTGTTCATAATTGAGTACTAATTAGTGATGTTTATGAGTTTGTATTTTTCTTAAATAATTATAATATCATGAACGAGCTGTTGCTCTTAATGATAATTATCGTTAACGAGTGCTTTATCTTTGTTCTCGACGTGACGATAACCGTTTTAGCATTCATTTTGAATATTCTGATATTTAATTAGAAATTTAGTTCATAATTACGAGTGTTATTTTAATGAGATTTACATAAACATCGTTGGATATTTATAAGAATAATGTGTAATTTGTTCATTTATACAAATTACGTTTACTACGAAGACATAATAATTTTAAAGTTATTCTCATAACGAATGTTAGGTACTTAAACTATTATTTACTAGTTGTTGACTATTATAATTAAATACTTATTCTTGTATATAGACTATTATTTATATTATACTAATTTATATAAAACATGTTAGAGACATATAAATCAATAACATCCTTTACGATGTTTCTAAGTTCTATTCGCTCAAAGAACAAACACGATACTCAACGCGGAAAACGGTGGTGAAATGTCAGAAATTGATAATTTATTTAGCCATAAAATTTCGATAAGTTTTATACAGATAAAATATGTCGAATTTTATATATTTAAAAGTATGTACGTTTTACTGAAAGCATTGATCAAGCTCGCAGTTAAATGACAATAGGTATTTCGCCTTCGCTGTTCCGGTTTCCTCAATGAGTTATGATGACTTAATTGAGAGTACCTGTGTAAGTACTGCAAAAGGGACATAATATTTGATTCTACGGTTCGCGGCGTTATATGTGGATGATTTGCTTGTCTGCCTCCTTTTCATAAATTGAAAAGAAAAATTTATTCGACTTTTGTACTATTATATACATTTAGAGTACGTGTTGCAAGTATTGCATTAAAATTTTAACGTAATATTTACAACAAACAAGCAATACGATATAAATATAAAATTAATTCCGCCGATAAGATAAAACTATTAACAAGCAAACTACAATCTATAATTTCCTCTATTCTATATTTAAAAATACCAGCTCTTAGTGTTGGTAGACATTTTAATATCTTTTTTTTTTATAATTTTCTTATACGCTATTTCGTTCACGTAGACTTTTTTATATCACTTTTTTTTTAAATAATTTACTACATTTTGGTAATACGCGTCTTATTGCCTGTAAGGCAAATACATAAGATTTAAAAATTTAAGTAACAAAAAAGCAATATTATTTTTAATTCATTATATCGCAAAATTTAGTCACGTTATATTAACGTGACTAAATTTTTCATAAGATATACATTTTAGAAATTAACAAATAATAAATTAGATGTATAAGATATAAACTGCAAAGTTTTCCTACACTATATATTGTCAAATCAACATCTTCAATAAATATTTATTGCTTACATCCTTGACATTTAATGTTAGAATAATTATGATTCATTGGCGAACAAGAGTGCCACATCAATTAATCAGCTGCAGAGAAGAATAATAAATATTTAACAAAGTCCATTCATGTTGTTGAGTAACAAACTGAGTAACATATCTGTACTCACTAACTATAATGGAACACAAATAATATTAATCAATTTCTTTTCCAAAAGTAACCACCAAAATAAATCTTATTACACAATACATTCTTTCAATCTTGGTAACAGTTTGACACCACATCCATCAACCTTGGAATTATTCATAACAACGACAAGCCATACCCAGCTCTAATATTTTGGCAATTAAGTAGAAAATAACATTAGAAAGACAAATATCCGACACTGACCTTGCTGACATCAGGTAAATCACCTTCACATATAACAGCTATGCTCATTATTTACTTAATAACATATTACAACTAAATTTCATAAATGATACATTGATACCGTGCCAGTCTAATACCTAAATACGGTGAGACATTATTAAATAAAGTCAATGGATAGAGTATGCAAATAATGTTAATATTCCGATTAGGTTAGTTGGGATGACTTTCAAATAATAAATAAAGCAAATAAAAGCGATCAGATATGAAATAAAATTTCAAGAAGAGAGTATTGCGATGATCCTAATAGTAATGTTGAAGATCTGTACATTTAGGTGATGATCACACCAACGATGCAACGACTAAGCCATGAGTGGGTCGGTGTGAGGCTAAGTACAGGCTCACAACATCGAGGCAATGTTTACTGTGCAATGGAGATTGACGGTAAACGCTAATGTCTACGCCAGCTCATTCTGCTGATGGCTCACTGTCGCAGTGTATAATACACGCACACATTGATAATTTAAACCAGCATTGGAAAACTTGATATAAGAAAGTTTATAACAAAGATATCTAACATTTTTAATTTCGAAATAGCTTTAATGCTAGGTGTTTCCTTATTTTATTATATATGGAATGATGGTCTCTGAAGAGCTGGAGTCAGAGAGCTGGTGATGAACTGGTGATCAGTGAGCATCAGCGAGGGGATGAGCATGAGCGCTTGCGCGCGTGAGGCATGCGCGCCACCAAAATCCACAAAGCCGATGAGGAGCGAACATAATTACTGTGACGACTCACCGAAATGAGACGTAATATTGCCATGGCCGTTAGCCAGTGGCAAGGCCGTCACCAAGTCTTGAACTAAAAAACAACGACTCACTTTTAACATTGCATTCAATTAAATAATGTAATACATACAAAATAGCGCGCGCGCTTATCGACGCCTTCGATAAACCTTAATTTTTATGTCTACTTTTATCGAGAATTACACTTGTTTGCCGTAACTGGACTTAATAGCTATATTTTATAGTGTTCAGTCTTATTAAATTAATTTTTACAACATTTAGACCCATTACACTCGTAATCGTTATATTATTGTCATTTAATAGGTCAAACTGATAACAGCGACGTAACATTCTGATAAGAATCTTGTTGGTGACTGTATAGGTATGTATTACATTTACATAGCAGGGTCGACTCGCTGTGTCAATGTTAACTTTACTTGCCAAATACGCAATCGAGTAAAAACAAACTGGCCACTGCAGGTATACAGGTACTTACCAGAGCTAAAGTGCGACCTCTTGACGTCCCCATTTTCCGAGTCTCCATCGAGGGGTCGTTTTCTGGAATCCGTGATTTCCGGACTGGGGCAAGTATCCATTCCTGTGTCAGCGGCCATGTTGAATTTCAGGGCAATACTATAAACTTCTCTAGCATAATTCCCATTACGTAATTGCTTCAGAATGCGTATAATGATACTGCACTATACATTATAAATAAATAATCGAATACACTTAACACTTAAACGACTAAAACTAACAAAATTTAAATTTTGAATGGTCTAATTATTAAAATATAAGAAGAGAAGTGACACTATAGTTGTTACGTCTAAATGTAATGTGAACGTTTGTCGATACTGCTCTGCGGCTGTTGTGTATGGCGCATACTCAGAGTGAACTTATCTGCAGTTGTCTTTTCTTTTCGTTGGTAGCGCTGGATTTTGACAGCAACCAGCTGATTACTTTAGTGATGGCAACGTTTTTAAAACTAAAATAAGCTTTGCTACATAACGTCATCTTTCTACTAAATTAGATTAAAGCTGCATTTTAATATTATTAAAAATATATTATTATTTAAAAGGTTGGCTAATAGTAATAATCAATAATCTGCTAACGCCAAAAAAGTTATTAAAATCTGTTATTTACTTAGTTTCTATATGTTTATTACAAAATACTTTGATTAACTCAATTTTAACATTACATAAAAAACGAAATTTAATATATTTTTTATTTTAATATTTAACACATATTGTTGAAATACATCACTATAAATAAAAAAGCATGCAAGGTCGTTTGCTACTCATCCAATCAGCAATCGTAGCTAACTTCACACTAGTGGAACTAGTTTTTGCGCCACTACTTTTTGTTCTAAAATAAAACACGGGTCATGCATTATTAATCATACAAATAAAAACCTAAATCCTTCCTTTAGTGACTAAAATTACAATTAAAATTTGATATAATTCAATCGCAATTAAAAATAATTAGTTTATTTTACTTTAAGCAAAAGCTGATACTAATTGAAAATGAACTTATATTTTTACATTTGAAATATGGCGCGAATTCATCTTCTCCACCTACTTAACCATTAGCTTGTACAGGGCAAAGTAGGTCAAGGTAGGACATATAGCTTTCTTTGTCGCACGCAAATAGCGCATTGCTGGCTATTGAAAAAAATTATAAATGGGCCATTCAGCTGGTAGCTCAGCAAAGATTGCTTTAAATGGGCCTGTACGCCATTAAACTGTTAATATTTCGGCATCCTACGTATTATTACTAAAACATATGTGGGTTTAATCTTTTATTTCATTAAACTCATTCTTTTTCTTATCCTCTTTCGTATTATTCTTATCTTAAATGGTGCTAATGTTTTTTAAATTGGCGTTTCGACCATTACAATCACAGTAATTTAGTTTTATTGACTCGAGTTAATAATCTTCAAAGGTATTTTTTATAACGTACTTACCTAATATTAGTAATTAATAAAACAACGGATTTATAAAAGTATAATTTATTCTACTATGATTAGTATAAAGTACAAATAATCGCAGATAACATCATGACTGCTTCCAGGAACTACTACAAAGACATAAAAAAGCATTCATATTATAAACAGAGGTGTGATATAGAAGTTATTTAAACATAGATGGTCAAACTCTAGTACAGTGGATTGACAAATCAATTAACACTTTTACCTATGAATATAAAATGTGCATTTTCGCTTGAAAATATTTTTATCTATCTAATATTTTTATCTTTTTACTAAGATTACAAGCTAAACTTTCCATAATCGATGGTCAAATCGCTAATATCTGATGCAATTCAGTAAATAAATAAAACTAGTCTCATCTCATTTTAACAGTATTTGGATTGGCAGAAGTGTAAAATGTTGTTAGGGTACCGTAAATATTTATATTAAAATATAAATATCGATGTTATTGATTTGGAACGTAGATAGATTCGAGTTTCGGTTACGAGTACATCTGAATAATTCAGAAAATAATAAAAACTAACGAACAACTTGTTTCCTTTTTTTATCAAATAATTTTCGATCAATATAATTTAAATAATAACTAATGCATACATCCTTGTATCAATACCAATACAAACATATATTTTCATGCATTGAATGTATGTATTTACATCTATGGAAAACAAGATCGTATTATTCTGTCTGCAATTCCATATTCGATATTTTTTTACTACCAAGTAAAACAATTTAACTTTTTTGCTATCAAGTATTCGTGATATATTTAGCCTCATACAATTTAATAAAAAAACTTCGTCAATGACCAATTTTAACGAAATAAAAAACTTTATATAGCGAATTTTTAACTGTTCTTTATTGTTTTCATAATTAGTACACGGTATTAGTATATTTCAGTTTCAATGTAAGTACCAAATAATTGAGTATAATGTAATTAAGTTAGAAATTTATCATTCCCGCCAAATTCTGACAGTCAGTTTCGTGTTAATTGTAATTGCATTTCTATCACATAACGTCACAGATAAAATATAATTTATTAATATTTTATCTGCAATATATATATTTTTTTGATTCTTACACGTTAATTTCGAAGTGCCTTAATTCATTTTTAGTTTCATTTAAAATGTCAGATCAAAAAGTGTATTAGCTAATATATTTACTCTACTATTTGAAGGGATTCATAATACTTTCGACTATTTTTAACATATGTATAAAAATATGTTCTGTTGAAGATAAATGCTTGACAATATATTAAGTACCCAAGCATTATTTCCCAACCTTCTATTGGATGTCTGTGCAACAACTACTGTACTAATCAAAACTACAAGAAAACAAAAAGCGATTGTCATCTTATTAATCAAATAAAAAAGCTAAAATGTCTCAATAAAGGTCCAAAATCTTCATATCATTACAATACTAACTATTGACACATAACAATATCACACTGCACTAAAATTGAATCCAGACACTTGAAAAGGTCAACCCATTAGATGTTCATGGGTTATTTTGTTCCGCTATCGAGCTGGTGGTATCGAAGGTGCAGAAGGCACAAGGTGGTATGTTAGCCACCAGGATAATAACGGCTGGGTTATCGCAACAAAGAGAAGGAAGTACACTCGTCTCTTAGTACCACTGCTGGAAGGCTTTGCCCAGTTATCCGTGTATGGGTTTGGATTTCCATAATTGCTGGGATAGCCTCCATATGCTGGCCGCTCAGGCCCTTGAGACCCTGCTAATAACTGCAGTCGAAGGGTTTTCACCTGTAGATGAAATATACATATATTATATCAATAATAGCATTTTCACTAAATGCAAATTTTTTAATATTATTCAAATTGTGTTAAGAATATCACAATTAACATAATATCAGATAAAATGTATTGAGAAGTAATAATTAATTTAACTTTTTCTTCATTTTTCATCCTTAATGACTCTTAGTAGTTAAATAACTAATCATAATGCTCATCACAATAATAAACTCAACATAATAATAAAGTGTATTCAATCTCAAAAATTCCAATAACATTACCAGAAAAAATGAAAGCGCCAAGCTGCAATACACGAGGCTGCAGTAGTAGCCCATGCTGCCCAGGAGCAACGCGGCTAGTAAGCTTGCTATCATGGTGGTGTACTTGTAGCCAGAGAAAGCGAGCAGGTCCAGGGTCTTCAGTGCCGTCGTGGTGTTAGTGATGTATAGCGTCATCAGGTATAGCACCATTTCGAATATTATATAGGCGAGAGCACTCGATGCCTGTATGCTAATCTGTTCCGGAGAAAATCTGTGTTGGATGCCTGAAAATATATTTATTTATACATATGTAAATAACCAAATCATATCAAAATACACTTTAATCAAGTAGGCTTTTACAAGAAACTTTGAATCATCATTTTACAGGAATACATTAAAGTACTTTTCAAGCACTTATAACCACTCACTTTTGGATTCAACATATTAGAATGTAAATGTAGCACATAGATGTATATTTGTAAAATAAAATTACATAGCTAATAATAATAATAGAGAGGCCTGTGCGACAATTAATTGTTATTCATATATTTAGTTTAGTCTGTTTAAAACTTCAACTCGGACGAAAAGGAAATCTACATGCTCTAACAAAGTACTAATCACTTATAGCAAGCTATGAAACTTTTATATAAGACATGTTTGTGGCTGTAACAACAGCAAGCTGAACTGAATTCGATTTGATATTTTTTTATAAGGTAGGTCGGCGGACGGGCTATTCGCTACTTTGTTGTAAGAAGTTTCACCATTCCTCATAGACATTGGCGCTGTAAGAAATGTTAACTATTCCATATATCGCCAATACGGCACAAACATTGGGAACTAAGATGTTATGTCCCTTGTGCCACTGTATATTGGCTCATTCACCCTTCAAACCAGAACGCAACAAAAATATTATTTAAATAATTCAAAAAAATATATTTCTCTATTCTCAAATTTCAATGGAAGTACTAATGTTAATTATTGAAAATCTATATGGCAGTCTAGAGCCAAAAAATTTATTCGATACTCGAGTCTCAATTAAATTAAAGAAATGGTAATGGAAAAAATAAAAAAGATTTTGAATTAAGCTCTTCCTTAAAATCTACGGGCAAAACATTGTTAGTAACGAGCAGAGAGCAGTGAGCAGTACCGAGCATGAACCCCGCGAGCAGCACGTAGGTGACGTATCCCATGGAGGGGATGTAGAGGTCGGGCGCGTTGACGTCATACCGCGGCTGCACGGGGCTCTCCTGGTCGTACTTCACCATCCACTCCTGTAATACATCACATTCCAAGTCTGAGAATACTTGTTTCCGGTGAGACTTCACTTCGCCCGCCTCGTTCAATTCAAGGACACGACGGAGGTTATTCAAAAATTTGGCTATTATCTTTTTTTCTTAATATTTAGGCACTATTGTTATGAAACTAGAAAGAACCCATCCACCCGCCTTGCCGGAATTTAACCCGCAATCTCGGATTTAGATCAACGTAATTTAATCACTGGGCCACCGGCCCCTTGTGAAAATATATCGAAAGTTCCGTTAAGCACACAGCTGTACCTTGTGAGTGTAGGGGAATATGATGAGGATGAGCTTCCGCAGCACGTATCGCGTGTCGACGGCGAAGTAGTAGCGCAGGCGCGACACGGGCACGAAGCGGCCCAGCTCGCGCGACACGGCCTCGCGCCCCTGCGCCGCCAGCTGGTTGCCGTACTGCACCGCCATGTCCTGCCCGGCACCAAATGCGACACGTGTTGCTTGCTTATTGGCCTTTCATTTTGTGTAGCATGGCTTCGCTTCGATAACTACTTTCATCGATACTGCGCTGCGCGGCTATTGATGAATCGTTGGTGGTGGACGAGTGTTGATAGTACCGGCGTGACGATTGACGATCGAACGATTAAGAATAAATAACTTATATAAAAATTAAAGCACAGTGCAATTCGTGCCGAGCGTGACCTATAAATCGTATGTCCCAACTGACTGAATTTCGAAGGTTGAAATTTTTATATCGTATATATCAATATGCTTTTTCAACAATATCAACTTTGCAGAGTGTGTATGAATTTTAGCCGTACGAAGTCGGGGCGGGCTGCTAGTATATTATACAAGACTATTATTTACAATAATTACACCATAAGTTATTGTAATGTACAAAGTTGAATTAGCTGGCCTTATCAGACTGTCGGGGCGTCGCGGTTGCACGCGCAAAAGATTCCGTGGCGCTCAAGGACGACGAGTACCGCTGGTTTTCATTGGTTACTCTGCGCACTCGATGCGAGGAAGTCACACATACATACAAGCTTTATCTTAGGTTATCATTGATGTCAAAATATTAATAAAATACTATTTTACCTGTATAATAGGCTGTTGTATCATAGAGCCAATATTAGCTGGTGTCGGCATTGTCTGTGGATATCCAGGCATATAGCCAAAATCTGAAAACAAAGGTAATAATATTATAAATTAATTTAATTAATACTATTGAGAAATCATAACTATACCTATATGTTGCGATCAAAGAAGGAGTAAAGAACATATCCCGAACGATTTACTAATAGATCCACCATAGATTGAATGTGAACATAATTTGGCTTGGGGATACTTATATTGATCGGTTGTTGCCTAAGCGCGGTTGCTCAATAAAAGGATGTACCTTTCTCACCTAGGTAGGCAAGACGGCTACCTGATATTAAATGGTCCACCAACCAACCTTGAGCACTAAGATGTTGTCTCTTGTGCCTGCAATTACACTGGTTCACTCATCATCCAAACCTGAACATAACAATACTAAGTATGGCTGTAACATATATAATGTGTGGCCCCTGCACAAAGACCTATTGCCTTAAGAGGCTCTATGAAGAGTCATAAAAAAAATGATGTCTGTATTTTACTCCACTGGAACCAAACCATACAAAAACTTCATATTTATACTTACTTCCAGGAGGTGCAGGTGCAGGAGATCCGAAATCCTGATTGGTATCAAATTGGATACCTGGTTGGTACGGTGGTGGTGGCCCCGCTGGTGCATAACCTTGTTCATAGGTACCAGGAGGACCTGGGCTAAATGCTTGAGTTGGACTTGGAGCTCCCATAACTGAAACATCGCTCACCCTCTTTGCTTTACGGGGACCACTGGCCTGACCGACTGTAATGAGATGTAAATTAAATGAGTCGCTAAGTGATAATTAGTATATAAACATATTCTTACATGTTATACTGTTAGCTTTGTCATCAATGATTTGAAAAGAGTTGCTAAATATTATATATTATAATACTAATTTGATGACTTTCTGAATAGAATAGGATTCACACATGTTTCATTCTAGTGTTGTTAATCAAGAGGTTGAAGTTATATCAAGAAAACCTACCATTAGTATAGTATATTATGAGTTGAGGTAAGCGTTTTAATCGAAACTCTTTTGCTATAATATTTATATGCTATAAATGCTAGTTAACATATTAAAATATCTTTCATCCATTATTGCAATTATTATATACGTCACACACACGATAAAAAACTAAAAAAAGTAATTTTAATCCCGAATCTTTGGATGAGATAGTACTAGGTCCAACATATTCTCCAAAACTACAGGTTACCTACAAAATTTTTAATAGAACGAAGATAAAAATTGTATTTCAAAATATTTGGTATAATAAAATGAAAGCTAACCATTCCTTAAAGCGTTAAAATTCATGTTTCTCACTGAGATTTGATTAACGCTAATATACCGACATAATAAAAGTTTTATTAACTTAATTTATTTTTCAATTCTTCGATTGAAACACATCACCAAAAGCAAACGACAAATTTCACGATATATGACAAATTGACACTACAATGCAGATTTGGAAATGTCATTTATCAATTTATCATGTTGCGTTTCATTTGGAAATTAAAAAGTATGTTTTTTTAAATAGCTTTCGATAAGTGAAAGCTTAAAATATTAATTAAAACCACGTTAAATAATTAATAAGAAAATATTAAAATAAGCTAAATTATTACAAAAACACAGTCTTTATATTGTCTCAATATTTTAAATGACTTGGTGTTTGTCAGTTGTCCTTGTCACTTGTCACATCACTGAACGCTGTCAAATGTCAGCAGTCATTATCAGTTTTGCAGATTGTGTCGTAGTTAGTTTTATCAACAAACAAAAGAGTACAGTCATACTTAATAGAGATTAGAGACATCAAAACTATATCAATATTATTATAACAACGATTTATAAAATTTGATTGCGATGGCTTTGACGAACGTTTTGCTGCTAAGCCAAATAGCAGGCTATGTGATCGGCCTTATTTTGTCTCTATGTATTATTGTACCCATGAGCATGCATCAGGACGAGTTCAGGTCAGTTTGTGAAAATAATCTTGAATTCAAATTTGTTTAGTAAATCCAGTAACTTAGTTTTCTTCTAAACAACAGTTGAAAATATTTACTTTATATAACAAAGTATAAAAACAAATAAGAAACAAATTTAATAGGTACCTTTATTTTTGTAATACGTTGATAGTACTAAAAGCGCTATTTATTCATATTTTTTTATATTATCAGAATCCAAAACTGGCTTCTTACAGAATTTTATTATTTTTATATCTTATCATATATTCTTGAATTATTTCATCCATTTCTATTTATACAACATAAACAAAATTAATTATTTGTGAACAGTGGTCACTGTTTGCTCTTCTCCAAGGGCACTTGGCAAGAGGAAGATGGGCAGCTACTCGTGATGTGGGCCTCTCGTGCATATTGCAACTATGTCATAGTGGTCGGAGTGATCATGTTCATAGTATGCAGCGTACAAATATACAGGTTAGTGAGTAAAGAAACTGAGGAATTCATAAATCATTACGGGCTGACTTAATAATATGTCGAACCTAATTTACCATGGAATATTTTATTTTCAAAACACCACAGTGCATTTTTTACCAATTGATTTGGTTTAAAAAAAATGAATTGAAATACCTATTTCCACTCCAATGTAGTCAAGAAACATAATACCATCTGTGCCTGTTACAAAGTTTGATTAGATTTATTAACACTCTTTGCACTAAAGATAAACTTTTGTCTGGATTATCCTGCATGAAATGTATATATTAACCATTTTATTAAAGCAAATGTTGAGTAAATGAAATAGGTACCTATTTTGTTACATGTCATACTTATATTATTATCATGTGTAGCACTGCTCATTATGCTATATAAAATGATGGCATTATAAAGTTATGACTTGTAGAGAGTTGGTTTTCATATGTTTATTTGTATTTATAATGTATTTCATATTCGGACAACAAAACAATCATTCCACCAGCATGTTTGTTATTCCACCAGATATTCTACAGTGGAGTGGTATGGTCCTTTAAGTAACATGTTAGGGTGCGGGCTCGCAGCAGACCATAGATGGACAGTAACAAATGCATGTTCTATTGTCAGACTGTCGGTGTTCATGTACCGCGGCACCGACAGCTCGTTCTTGTCGGCGTTCATCGAGGCGGCGGTGTGCGCGCTGCTGTGCGCGCTGGGCGTGTCGGCCGCCGCGCTCGTCACGCTCGGCTTCATGACCTGGTGCCAGAACATCGTGGAGCGCTTCCCGAGGTCGCGTCACGTGCCTTATACTATGTAGCTAGCAACATATTGTTAGGTGTATTAAAGGCTTTAATGGAGTTTCGATAGCATACGAAATCCTTACATCGATCCAAGAATTTCGAGATAAGGGCATTCTTTTAAAGTTTCAGTGGATTCCATCCCATATTGGTCTGACTGGTAACAAGGAGGCGGATCGATTGGCAAACTTAGCTCTTACTATTGGAGATGTTTCTCATATAAAACCACACTATACTGAAGTTTTTGCAAAATTCATAATCATTTGTGTTAAAATTTGAAATGAATACTTTAATGAGAGATCGCTCGATAAGGGGATATGGTATGGAACGATTAAATCCGAGCCTATAGAAGTAAGTTAGTTATAGCATTTAGACTTAGATCTGGACACATGCCACTAGGCAAGTTTAAACATCTAATGAGAAAAGGTGACACTCCCAATTGTAAAGTATGTGATGTTTCTCACTTGTTATTGACATGTGTTCGTAACCTCAGTTTGAGAGAATCATTAAAATATAAACTGAATTTAAATTTTATGAATATTGGTGCTTTTAATTCTTTTCTAAACGTTCGAGTATTTCGGCTATTAAAATATATGAATTTGTTAATTTTTCTCTCAAACTAAATTAGTCATAGCATTTTGACCATTTTTGATTTAATGTAGCGTGTAACGATGGGGCCGATATATAGGCTGCCTATAAAGGGCCCCTTAAAAACACAAGAATAAAAAATAAAATAAAAAAAAGTGCATTGGATAACATGCGATTTGTACTCTCAAAAATGCAGATCACATTTTTAAACCACAGCAGTTTATTTAATTGAAATATCGTTTTATATATACAGTGGCGGTCATATAATTAGAAACACTTCTTATGAATAAAGAAAGTATAACTTCAACGTACAAATGTTCGTAAAAAATACATTGAATAATTAATAATCATGCAATAATATAGCCACTCAAATAAAAAACTCATTAAATGCATAAAATATAAAACATATCTTACTTTTAATTACAAAATGAGTCTTACACATGTAGGAGTTTTTTTTCTGCTACTGGCCGCTTGGATCCATAGCTCGATTTTTTGAAATTGGAGAATAACATTTCTTTTTCTATTATTTTGGCGGCAATTCAAAATTTAATCTGAATTTTATTTTGTTCAAAATGGGCAAAAATAAAAGTAGTAACGCGTCAACTAGACAAATCATTGTAAATTTACATATAGATCATAAATGGGCGTACAGAAGAATAGCTGAGCATTTAAATTGTTCTGTTAAGAAAGTTTTTAATGCAATTGATCATTATAAAACACATGGAACTGTTGAAAATGTTCTTAGAAAGGCTCGGCCAAGAAAATCCTCTCCCAGAGAAGATCACGCTAATCGTTCGTGTTGCTAAATAAGACCCAAGTAAAGGCTCCAACCAGATTAAAAATTAAGTTTTGCGCCTGATGACCCGAGAAACATCTCGTCAAGACTGATACGCCGAAGATTAGTGGAAGCTAAATTATTTGGAAGAATCTCTCGAAAGGTGCAGTACCTCGGTTCTTACCAAGCAACTCCGAGAGAAGCGAGTATTATTCTGTATATATATAATATTTATAGCTAAAAAATATGTTAATTGGCGGGAACGAGAATGGAAAAAGTGTTATTTTCAGATGAAACGAAAATAAATATGGTAAATTCCGATAGAAAGCGCTATGTTAGACGCCCTGTAAACAATGCTTTTAATTATAAATACACAAGGAGTATAGTCAAGCACGATGGCGGTACAATGGCAATATAAAAATATCTTAGAGCACACAATGATTCCCTACTCGGTCGATCATTTGCCTGTAACTTGGATCTTTCAGCATGACAATGACCCTAAACACGGCCAATAGCGTCACATGTTTCCTTAGCGAACAGCGTATATCCGTTTTAGACTGGCCAGCAAATAGTCCGGATTTAAATCCGATAGAAAATCTCTGGTATATTGTTAAAGAGAAAGTCTTAAACAAACGTAACACCAGTCAAAACGAACTATATGAAGCATTTGTTGAAGCATGGAATTCAGTCCCCCTAGAAAAATGTATGAAATTGATTGAATCAATGCCACGTCGTTGCAGTGCTGTTATTGAAAATAAGGGATACGCCACTAAATATCAATTATAACTATTAGTAGGCTGTGTATAGTAGCTATTTCGTAAATAACAATACTAATTACTAATACTTTAAAAAAAATGTTTTTTATATATTTTGTTGTTGTTTCTAATTAGTTGACCATTATTGTTCATACCTTAAAACTGATTTAAATGTTTGTCCGTAATGTAATATTGAAACTGCACGTGTAATGGGATTTATATTGTTTTTCTAATAAATGATAAATCGTTGAACATATTGTTGTCCTATTTATTGTTTAATTTAAAAATAAAAACGATTGCGGTGAAGTATCTTACATAATGTCAAGGACCGTTGGTAGTGTTTCTAATTATACGACCACCACTGTATATAGATACTTAGTGTTATATAATTTTTTTATGAAACGTATATTATTTTGTTTCTGTATGAATTTAAATAACATTCAATCAATTTAATTGTAACTTCGTACAGTTGCTGGCACTTACATAAATGGTATAAGAATATTTAATGAGATAATACAAAGCTTGGTGTTAGTTGTTACTTAATGTGTATTTTGCCCGCAGCTGTGAGGATGCGACCGGCCAGGATATAGATAAAAAAGACGGAATATCGACTCATGGATTCTACATTGAACTTGGGACTGCACAAGTAAGTATTGGAATAACATAGCCAGTAGTCTACCAACAGCCTTAGTGTTTGACTGAAAATTTAATCTAACTTACATCCTGGGCTCAAGTTCCAGGCTTGGGTCAATAAAGTCAAACATTCGCTTATTAAGATATATTGAATAAGAGTCCGGAGGTTGAAAATGAGTAGTGTTAACACTCCCCTGGCTCGGAAAGCATGTAAAGCCTTTGGTCCTTCATTTGAAGTCATCTACCTCTGTGCAGTTAGGTTAGAAGGTTAGTCTGAGTTTGACTTGGGCACATTCCTAACAGTATTGTACTTCTGTTACAGTTCGGCGCGTGGGGCGCGTTCGCGACGTGGGTGGGGCTCGCCGTGTTCTCCACGCTCAAGGTGTGTCGCTACCACCAGCTGCAGAACATACAGGTGTCCATGTATCGCGAGCGGCAGAGGCTCGTCAATGAGGGAGGGTCCACCCCGCCCCACCACTAACTGCAGCGCGTAGAAAATGTCAGTGCCAATACGTCCAAAGCGTCTCATTTGCCATCTCACTCACACTCGTCTACCATGATTGAGACGGGTGGGGAGGAAAAGATTCATAAATAACAATTAGGAAAAACCTTAATTCCACATCTGTCCACTGACATCAGTGTAGACCATCTTCTCCGCCAGATCTCAATGTCTTTTGATTGTAATTATAAATTATTCTGGCACAAAATAAGTGATTCATTGTTTGATACATTGCCTATAACTAAAAATATTAAAACATAAAACTGATGTACTCTTTATATTCTGTAGATATTGCTTTATATATAATTCATTATCATTGAGTGGGCTATGTATGTAGATGTGGTAATGTTGATCGACCTGGGTCTGCGCTTGCACCCCTACACTGGTAGGTAATGAGATAATGCTCCAATACATTGTTATGATTTCATTAGCTTAACAATTGTAGCAATTTAATGTTATATTTAGAAACCTATGGACTCACTTATTAACATAATATAGCGGGCGTTTAGTTAATCACTGTACCTCTCTTTCTATCATCATTGAATTGCCGTTCGAAAGAAGAAGACAGCTTTGTTTAACTAATCTTTCGCTGAACAATATTGTGAATTGAAATAATAATATATATACGTGTAGATAAGATAAATTATGTATTTATTTATAGTCTTATGTTGCTATCCTTTTCTAATTTATGTTTTAATTTATTTTTGCATCAATTTTCTTCAATAGCTTTGCTGGTTGTTAATTGATTTTAGATTTATATATGTGATGTGATCTTGTTTTAATTTAAAAAAATGCTGTTTCAAGGTCGTGGGGTAATCACATATTTTGTGTTACTAAATCTTTTTTTTGAATATATTATTTATTGGTTCTCAGTTACCCAAAGTAAAGCAAGGCAAATCTCTTTAAATACCATCAACTCCAAAAGAGAATAAGTAAAAGTGTTCTTATACAACTTTCTTGTTTGGATTTTATTTAGTTTCATTGGTGTATAATGTAGAGTATCATAAAAGTGCAAGCAAATTTTTGACATATGTAAGTGTATTAACATTTAATTCTGTACTGTCAACAAGAATTCAATAACAGAACATACAATATAAGGCGAACATTAATATAAAAAAAATGTCATAAGCGATCATTGTTGTGTTTCGTAAGTTACAAAAATAAATTATGAAATTTATTGTATCTAGGAGATTGTTTTGCTATTGACTTTGAAAATAACGCGAAGCAGTAATGTCTTCTGTAAATGTTGCCAATTATATAAATACTATTAATGTTACCATTATAAAGAGCGTTGATAAAATATCACCTGATTTCATGTCTGTTTTAATGACGTCGCGGGTGCCTGTGCATTTGCTGTTCGTGTATGGGCATTTATTTATACTTTTACAATTTTTCTATTTTATTCCCCTTAATAGCTGGATGGATCTAGTTTTTCATTACAGAAAATAAATTATTGTATTTATCACACTTAATCAAATCGAATTAAAAAAGAACTGGCACATTTTACAAATTGATAAAATAGTTCTCATTTTTTACTCAAATTTGTTATAAAAATTACAGTCCAGTAAAGTCAGTTTTAAATTCGGGATCACAGACTCAAAAAGGTTATAATGGTGTAAAGTTAATACTTTTTGAGTATAGACTAATAAATAAAATTGAAGTTTTCAAATAACAGGCAGTTTTAAATTAATATGGCTATTTGCAAGTTACCCATCCAAACCAAACATTAAGTTTATTTTTGTCTGTCTGTCCGAGGTAATTTTCAAAACGTCTAAAAAATACGAACGCAAATAATAGATATTTCATGTAGTCATTATTTCATTAAAATCGGTCGAGTCTATGAAAAGTTATGACAATTTAAAACTTACTTATACATTAATTTCATGTATAATACAAATTTATGAATTAATTTCATGTATAGACCACAGTTAAATAAAATGTTATATGGGTTCATCCATGTTATATGGGATTAATTTATATAGTATATGTTTGTATTTCAGTTATATTTCATTTGACACATAACCTATTCTCATTACTAAACTACAACACAACATTATAATACACTTTGTATAAGTATCTGATATATATGTTATATACATAAAAGCTTAGTTCATTGACGAGCCGGTTGGCGTGGTCGGTAGATACTTGCCTTTCACGTTGCAGGTCGTGGGTTCGATTCCCACCCAGGACAGACATTTGTGTGCATGAACATGTCTGTTTGTCCTGAGTCTGGGTATAATAATCTACATAAGTATGTATTTACAAAAGAAAAGTAGTATATGTAAGTATATCAGTTGTCTGGTTTCCACAGTACGAGCTCTACTTAGTTTGGGATCAGATGGCCTTGTGTGAATAATGTCCCAGGATATTATTATTGTGTATCGATTAGGTAAGTAAAAAGTAACGTAAAAGAACATGTACAATGTATAACTTTTGTCATTTGGGTTTGTTTCTCGGTACAGGTGTTAGGTGTCGAATCGCCTGTAAGTCTTTCAAATGTTTATCAATGTGATATTTAGAAGATAATGTGTACAAATAAGATATATGTCAGTATTAGCGTAAGACATTTGTTTAAATTAATTTTTATATAAGGATCTCGTTAACTAAATCAATTTTATTTTCATTATCCAGTTTTTTTTCTATTTAATTAGTAAATTATTATGTATTATATATATGAAATAAAAATGAATACACTGTGGAGACATTTATTTTGATTATTATTACAAGTGTACACTGTAATTGTTTGTAATTCAATTGTAATGAAGCGTTCACAATATTTTGGGGCGAGCATTAAAACAAATTAAGTAATCTTCGATTTAGTAATATTAATGAAAAAAATTAGCTCACCCAAGTTTTAATGTAGCAAGTATTATGTGTACAATAATGGGTCCCAAATCATTTTTTATAGTTGCGACACGTACGGTTCACCAATCGATATGAAATTTACACCGTATTTTTTTTAATTTTATTAAAAAAAAAAACTCCGCCAATAACAGAAGTAATAAAGCGTAATCATTTATCAATAGATACAATAAAGCAGGTACAATCAAATCAAATTTCTTAATCAAATATAGCAGCGTTACTTGTGAATTGTCAAGTTGAAGACCACCGCATCTTGTTTAAATAAATATTAACCGAAAGATTAGCCTACATTAATCGACTTAGTGACTATTAAATGCGCATACGTTTTTTAGTAAGTAAATATATTATTACCAATGAAGTGGTCGACACGGCAGGTTTGTAAGGGTAACAATTAACACACACGCCCCGCACATTGCCCACAGATGAATGCGATGATATTATCGACACACGGTCCGAGCGTGGACTCTCCGAGTATGCTCTGCTTAATGTATTTTATAAATACTAAGAATGTCCAAGTTAGACTTTCCGCAGTGCGGCGATGCGTGCCGACCTGCGCGTGCGCGCGGGCGCGCGAGGGGCCCCCCGCGGCGAGTCGGGCGCGGCAGACTGTCCTACGTTATTTTCGTGGTTGTCGTGTCGTATTGTTTCCGGTCGTCTGTTATCATCTCTGGCGGCCGTGGCTCGTTTGGTACAATTGCAAATCTGCTCGTCGGGGCCCATCAAGACGGTAACGCTATCCGTGAATTCCAATTCGTACCGCAAGCGGATCGCCCGCGAGCCGTCACTGCATCGGTGCCCGCCGTTGTAGCTCTTCGAGATTTTGTGAAATTTGATGGGGAGGATTCCGGTGAGATTGCGCGGTCTGACTATGTGGTAAAACGGAAACGTTCGAATCATACGAAGTTCGATTCTCTTTCTGTAAGATCTCTTCGTCTCCACCTCTATAGCTTTAATTTTTTGAATAGCGTGGCGATGAACGTGCCAGTTGTAATCGTACCTTCCCACGTACTTCTTGCACACATCGCACTGGATCCGAAACCTGGTGTGGCGCGCCAGCAAGTGGTCCGCCAGGACCGCCATCTCGCCGTCGAGGTCGTCGCGGTCGCACCTGCAACAGAGCGGGCGGTCAGCGGACGGTGAGCGCACAGCCGCGAGCGCCGGCAGCGGTGGCGCATCACGCGAAGTGCCCCGCGGGGGCGAAGGGCGGCGGCGGCTCGGCGTCGTGCAGGCGCCGGCAGTGGTGCCGCAGCGCGCGCCGCTGGCGGAAGGCCGAGCCGCAGACGGCGCAGGCGTGCGGCTTGGAGTCGCTGTGCGTGAGCGCGTGGCCGTTGAGCTCGTGCCGCTGGCGGAAGGCCTTCCCGCAGAGCGCGCAGGCGTGCGGGCGCTCCCCGGTGTGCTTGAGGCGGTGGCGGGCCAGGCCGGAGCGCAGGCGGAACTTGGCGCCGCACTCGGCGCAGTGGTGCGGGTAGTGCTCGCTGTGCGTCTTCAGGTGCACGTGCAGCGAGCCGCTCTGCGTGAAGCGCTTCCCGCAGTGCGGACAGACGAAGGGTCGCTCGCCCGTGTGGATCCTCATGTGTTGTTTGAGGTTTTGCGAGTTGGCGAAGTTTTTAGGGCACACGACGCAGATGTACCGGCGCTGTTTCTCGTGGGTCTCGGTCAGGTGTCTCTGGAGCCCGTTCGGCGCGCGGAACTGCTTCCCGCATACGTGACACACGCACGGCCGCTCTCCGGTGTGTATGCGTTTGTGGAATATGTAAGTGTGTGTCGAGCTGAGGTTCTTCCCGCACGTCGCGCACGTGAAATAAACTTTTCCGTTTATTTTCGTTTGCACTCGACTGAGTTCGAGCCGCGCCTCCTCGTCCATCTTGTCCTTCCTCATGTTGCTATGCGTCAAGTCGTCGAAACTGTTTAAGGTTTCCTGTGCGGCCGCTTCCTCGTTATCAGATGTGCTAGAATCTGAGAAGTCCGAACAGCTGTGACCATCGTGCTCCTTCGTGAAATGATTTCTAAAGTTTATAAGGGCGGTATAAAATTTTTGGTAAAGATCTATTTTGGTGTTATTCGCTATGGTAGCGAGAGGCTGATCGTCATCCGAGGCGAGTCCATCGGCTCGGCCGGACTCGTCCGAGTCGTGTTCCTTGACTCTCTGTTCGCTAAAACTGACGATATTCGAAACGTCGGTGCTGGGCGTCCATCTGCAACAAATATATCCCCAGTTAGTCACTTCTTCCTTTCGTGTGTTTTTAAATGGTAGTCGAGGTGAGTTCTCTTCCTGAACTTCTTTGGACACAAATGACACTCATACTTCCGTATATTGAGATGCATGTCTATGTGTCGGCTCAAGGTGTTTTGTGCTCGATAAGACTTGTTGCAGTAATCGCAAGTGAACGGCTTCGATCCTGTATGAATGCGTGCGTGTGTGTCTCTTGCCATACGCGATGGAAATGCTTCTCCGCACATGGAGCATAGGAACCGAAGCAACCCTTCGTGGGCCACCCTCTGATGATATGTCAAGCTGCCGCGGCTCTTGTAAGTCTTGTTACATTTGATGCACATAAATTTACCAGTAGCGAGTCCACTCGTATGAGTTTTCATATGAGTTAGCATGTTGTATTTATTAGAGAACGATTTGTTGCATTCAGGGCACACGGCCGGTATGAACTTCTGACATTTTAGATTCGGTTCTATTTTCTTCTTTTGTTCTTCAACTCCGGCATGTTTCTCGTTTACGTGAACGGCCAACAACTCAAGATCTTTTTCGACTGAGCCACAAGTTTTGCAAATTAGGGCACCCTCCGTCGATCTGTTTACATGTTTATTTTGCAAATGTGAAACGAAAGATTTCTTATCAGCGTACAGACGATCACAACAAAGAACTCCATCATCGATGCTCACTTCTATGTGTCTGTTCAAATGACATATGAGACGTGTCGGCGATGAAAACGCGCTTTCGCAAAAAGGACAAAAGTAATTTGGTATTTCAACAATCTGACCCTCCGACTCGTCATCGGTCACACAATCGTTTGTTAGAACTTCTTCAAAGGTTATGTTTTCTTTTACGAAAGCTTCGACTGATCTCATGTCGTTTAGTTCATGATTGTGACATGTTGTGAGATGATCACACAGACAGCCTATTGATGTTGAAGCAGGTTTGTCGGGGCACGTTTGGCAGACATACATTATATCCGAATTTTCTTCATCAATATTCAGTATCTTGAAGTAAACATTATTGAAAACTTCTTTTATTATTAACATTAAAGGAGCTGATAACCTGAAAGATTATACACTCGCTTTGTAAACATTATTACAAAAATAAATGTGTAATTTATACACATACCTGCTATGAACCTCTCCATGTGTATCGGCTGAACCAGAACTTGCTTGGTGGGTGTTCTGTAAGGAAATCATTAAGTCATAAATCAAGAACATAAAAAGTATGTCAGTTTAAAGACATTTATTCTCTCATAAATAATACAAAAAAAATAAAATCACTTAAAATGTGAACATTACAATTTTATACATTAATATAGGTTAAAAATAGTGTATCCGATACAGTAAATAAGTAGTTGAAAATTAAAAAAGATGAAGGTAGTCATAGAAAAATAATAATAACATGTGCGATAAAAACTAATAAAGCAATGCGTAGCGGTGAGACCACATTAACTAATAGTTTGTATATATTTGATAAGGCGATTTTTGAGTATAAATTATTTAAATTAGAATTACATTTAAATTTAAAAACCTTTTTACAAACTAAATTTTGCTCAGCGGTAAAGGATAACATTGTTATGCATCGTCTTTTACTTGTGTAACTCCACAACCACCACTGGAGCAAAATGGTGAAAAAAGCTTCAAGGACTTCAACCCTTCAAACTAAGGACTTATGTGGATATTTAAATTAAAACATTGTAAGTCAAGTATTAATCAGTTTAAAGTAATAACAATGAACTAAGGATGATTAGTAAAATAAATAATTTACTAGAAAAAGTCTAAATATGATGTCCTTTCATAGTTTGTTTCTCAAATTGACTACAATTTAAAATGTTATTGTGCTAAAATTGTTCTTATATGAATGCACTAAATATTTAATATATTTATTAACAAAAGAATAATTAACATTATATAAATATGTACAAATAAGAATCAAAAACAGCAACTGTATATGACCAGCTGGTTCTCCCCTTCACCAGTAGAGGCACTAAGACGAAGTGTAATACTTTTAATAAAGGTTTTTACATTTCTTCAAGATCCATAAGTTAGATTAACATTTACAGTATAATTAATCATTTTACACTACACTACAGTCCGAGAACTCATACTCACATTGCTGGGCCGTCTGCTTGCATGCAACTTCAAAGTTAGGGCTTGGTCAGTCTTTATGCAACACTGTGCCAGTTCATGCCACTTCATCACTGAATCAGCACATGAAGTGCATATTCCAAGAGGGTAAGCGTCATCTTGCTGCACCTGTTATTATAAACTAAATTATCATAAGATTTTCAATCATCTTTTAATTAATATTACTGTATTTAATTACAACAAATTTAAAAAAATATATTGTGCCTTTTTTTCTAGTTTTTTACAACTACAATGTAAAAGTTTTAAAGCAATCTGTTGTCTTAATAAAAAAAAAATTTTAACTGGTACATGATATGTATTTCTTCTTACCACTATGGGTAAATATTCATTTATCTTCTGTACAAGTTGATTTTGCTGTGCATCATGCCCAAACAATGGGAAAACGGGCCGATCATTAGCGCCGCAAATACGACAAATCTTTGAAAAGTCACACATCGCTGAAAAATTATCATAAGCATTTAATTCACAGTGCGTATAAAACAAAAGTATATATTTAAATTTGTAAATCTATACTTATACTTTGATATTCTAGTAAAGCATATAATTATTTTTTTACATGGTTAGTTAAATAGGTGTTCATTTTATTTGTTATTTCACTAATTTCATTATTTAGTTTATCATTAAGTGCTGATGATTGAAGTAGTCTCAATATCATTCTTTAAATGTATGATAGAATCAATAAAATGAAATCATAATATAATATCGATATAAATTAAATCTCTTATCTGGTTATAAAAAGGTAAGTTTGAAAATACTTGCCATTTAGATTTGATTGAATTACAATACTTTGTGGTTGAATGGGTTGAGAAGTCATGGATTGATGATTGATTTATTAAGAGAATATGAGAGTATCTAATACATATTGAATACAGTAACTACAATCAATAATTCGGAGCAGAGCGTCCGGTACATTTAGGTATATTTGTCGAAATACCTGCACATACTTAATATAGTTACTAATTAGTTTACATTACAGAGTGCATAACTTGTAAGTTTTATTTAGTTAATAATTAGACTCAAATAGTTTATTTTAAATACACACTACACAATGACAGGACAATGTATACTATAACTTTATACATTGAATTGAAACATAGACCGTAGTGATTGTTTATTGTATATTTTGCATTAGAGTTGTTTGGATCGTCATTAGTGTAGCAACACTATTTTTTTCTTTTTTTATGATATGTATAAACTCTTAACAGATTTCTGGTATATACTCTTTGTATATGACTTTACTGTGTTTTGTATATAAGTATTTTCATTGAATAGTAATAATTGATAAATAAATAAACAGAATAGTATTCTAACGTAATCTAATGAGCTGTCAGACCAGAGGCTTTGATGATTGACGTGATACAGTTAAGCAAATCCATACACTCACGATGCTTTATTTGTACTCAAATTTGATTTTGATAAGATTGCTAAAATAGAATGCAATTTATCTATTTTTCAATTTAATTTCTATCCTATTTCTTCTATATATTATATTTTCCCCATTTATTTTATGTACATATTTCTGTGTTGCTGGTGTTAAAAAAGAAACTATTTATTTTTGTATATAAATTGAAATCACCTAGGACCTAGTAGCTATTACAAAGACAAAAAAAAAATGTACACAACGGAGACTACATAGTTTTATATCTCTAGTAGTGCTCATACACTAGGTCTGAAGTCTTTGAAAATGGTAAAATGTGAAAAAATAATAATAGTAGAATGAAACCCATTGGAAAAGGAAGAGAATATTACAAAAATGACAGGAAAATAATTTACGGGCGATACGAAGTCGGGAAGTGGTTAAGGGTAAAAAACGGCTTATCTCGATTTGCGGCAAAACTACAAGTCCTATGGATAAAAATTACATCGCAAAGTTGTAGGTAATAAAAAGATCTACAACTTTTGTATTTACACTTTTTTCACATAGTCTCAAAATTTACGTGAAAAGTTTAAATAACCAATTTTTTTTTGTTCACGAAATTTGGTGAAAGCTTACCTTTTTATGACTACAAAATTTTTTTTCATACATTATCGGCACTGGTCTATCAAGTGTGAGCGCAATAGTGTATTGTCTATCCAAATGAAACGGCATTACCCGCTTTCCGAAGCAAGGGTGCTGCCAATTTTTACGTATTAAATTTATATGAGTTGTCATTACAGTTCTTATCCATTAGTCAAAGGTAATTTCCGTTATATAAAAACACCTACAGTTAAAAATGTAGCTTTTATATTCTTCTTCAATGGCAAAAGGAGTAAACATAAACAATCTTTTTATGAAATCGTAGGTGCCAAGGAAGTGCAGTAATCTGTGCTTTTCTTGTCATGCATAGCGAAGGGGCCTGCACCGGAGGCAGATGCTTTTAGATATTTTGCACTTCCCCTTGCCCCCTCTCCCATTCCTCCGCTCCTACTGGATACTTAATCCTTAATTTATAATCTATTTATCTTAAAGGAGGCCGATGACTCAGTCCATTGGCTCCATTTCAACAGAACTTTAGAATTTTTAAACTATAATGTAACAGTAACAAGTAGTTACAGCCTGTGAATGCCCCACTGCTGGCTAAGGCCTCTTCTCCTCTTTTTGAGGTTTAGAGATTATTCCACCACGCTGCTCCAATGCGGGTTGGTGGAATACACATATGACAGAATTTCAGTGAAATTTGACACATGCAAGTTTCGTCACGATGTTTTCCTTCACCGTCAAGCAAGAGATGAATTATAATCACAATTTAAGCAAATGAAATTTAGTGGTGCTTGCCCGTGTGTGAACCAACGATCATCGGATAAGATTCACGCGTTCTTACCACTGGGCCATCTCGGCTTATGTACTATAATGTTTGGTAGGTATATGTTTCGCACCGCAATCGATGCGGTAAAAAGTACTAGAAAATATTTTTTAAAACGTAGGTAGTTCAGACTATTATGGGTATATTGAAAAATCGACAAAACAGTTGTTTTTTAATATAACTCTATTTAATTAATATTAGTTTTGAGATCGGATGGCAGCTGCCGCGCGTCCTACTGCCGCAAACACCGCAGGACTTACCATCAACGTTTTATTCTTGTACGTGTGGATCACTTGCTGGAACCATGATGCAAATTGAATAATTATAATTATAATACTTTGTGTTTGTCCCAATGTTAGATATATGTATAGAATAACATTGGGACAAACATAAAGCGATTAAACTCGGTCACATTCAAAATAAAAAGAAATATTAATAATTACTTGCGAAACTTAAATGTATTATCTATCAGGCTATGTGCAATCCCTTTTTATTTTATACTAAATGTCGCGGCTTTGCACGGGTAGGGTAGGTAGTTTTGGTCTATATAAAACGTTTATATTGTAATATATAACTCTAATTGTCCACGCGGCACACTTCAGTAAAGCTCCCAACCGACATGTTTTCCTACATCTTCAACCAATTTTCAGCCGATTTTCATAATAAAACACATACAAAAGTATCTTACCAAAACTAACTTTATGAGGAAGACCGCAAATGTGAGGAAAGATATGGTCATTAGTGTACTCTCCGAGGAGGGAAACTCGACGTGGCCTCGCGCCTGCGCACTTCGGGCGCGTTTCATTCTTGAGCTTCGATGTTCTATGTCATCGGGCCAAATATTCTCTACTTGTTCTTCTGTTGGATGAGGACAATCATATTATGTATTATAGGTATTTATTATATAAGCTTATAGATGCTGATATACAAATTATCTAAGATGATATATACTTTCACTTATTTGTTCAATATTATTCTGTCAAAAAAGAAATAAATAAAAAGGCATATTACTCAATACAAACATACATACATAAAAATACCAATTTTGCTATACCGATGTCGCCCGCTGACCGACGTGTTCAACGTGATCAAATATTTATATTTAAAATTATTAATAATCATATTGTATGTTCCTGTAACCGGAACTAAATTTGCTAAGAATTCTTTTATAAATAGAAGTTCTACTAAATATAACCAGATGTTTTTAGATTGTGATATATCATGTCTCTTTTAATAGCTTTAATCGTAATATCAAAAATATTTTATCTAATGGTAGCAGTAGTACTGATTGAATTTAATTATCATTGAATTACTTTGTCATTTCTCTCACTGTCTCTTAGTAACTAATCCCTAATTGATCGATAATTTTATCCGTTATCGAATGCATCTACGTCTGTTATGTGTCAGTAATTTATCATTGGAAACTATTTTGGTAATGATTTGTCAATATTTGATATTTATAAAATTGATTATGTACTGTTTGTTTCCATTAAATAAATAAATAAATAGGTGCTGAGAAAGCGTGGAGCTTTGTTTATGTTCATGGACGGTTTTAATTATATATTTGTCATTTTATTAATTAATACATACATAATTTCTTTAATAAAATTGTATACAAATGTGTCGGTTCTTCTCGGTAGTCTCAGTCCGGTGCAGGATTATTTCAAAAACGACTCCGAATGAGTTTTTGGATATTAGTTAATGTATTTTCTATAGAATTACAATAATTGTTAAGTAATGTATTTCTAATAAAATAATTAATTATGTCTTACCTATGCTCAATAATATAGTAGTCTTTAAACTCTCCAAGTATTTAATCTTACTCTTGAATGTTCTGTGTGTATTTTTATAAATATTATCTGAAACTACTTTCATAAGTTTCCACATACCACTCAACGTCTCTGCCTTTGGTACAATTGAATTTTTGTCGATGTTATCGTTTTTATTTTCTTCTTTATTAGTTATCGGCTTTTCTGGAATATTTATATTTAAGTCAATGTGAGGAATAGATTTGAATTTAGATGAAGATGAAAAATCTAATTTACTTATTTGGTCATCATTATTTTCTAAATGTATTTCATCTAATCTTATATTATGAAACGTGGGCGTAGTTGTAATCGAGGCATTGGATAATTTATAATCATTCAACTTAAATTCATTTAAGTGGTCTTCATCGAAATCTCTTATATTGTGTAAATATTTTTTATTATCTGCACCGAAAATTTCGCTTGTTCTTGTTGCTTTAGGAAACGATGTGTTACTTAAAATATTAGATTTGTCTCTCAAGTCGTTTGACAAAAGAAATTTATTTTGTCCAGTATTAGGTATTCTTTGAAAATTTGTTATATATTTCCTATTACCGACATTGAGATCACTATCTTCGTTAGTGATATCGTCTTCGTCGAACTCTCTGTCGCTTTCTTGTTCTCTGTAGATTTTATTTTCGTCAGATTGAGAGTTATTCAGTTTTTCTACAACAAATTTCCTGCGATTTAAAGGAACTTGTGAACTTGAAGATTTTACTTTATTTTTAACATTACTGTTATTTAATTGTGAATTCTTTACATGTTCTTTGTTACTGGATTTTGTGATAGCCTCTCTATGTGTTGCTTCAATCCGCTTTGATTCTCCCGCTTGAAGTGGATTATGTATCGATACACGCGTGTGTTCAGAATGAACATTATGTCGTTGATTATTTCTATCTATTTTATCCGTTGCAGATTTATGAAATACATTTTCATTAGGTCTCATCTGCATTGACGGTGTTTTGACAGTAGGATCTTGTACTCGTTTTATGTTACCAGCGTGAGTCACTCTATCAATGATAGCTTTGTTCCATTGTTTTTCAATAACCGAATGGTTTTTGTGAAATCTTTTAGCGTTGGTCTTTTCTTCATATTGAACGTTAATCGCGTGTGGCGTTGTTCTCGAGGGTGGTTCTTTCCTGTAATGGTTCTGGGATATCTCCACCCAGTCGCAAGATATTTGAGATATTAGAAGTAATACCACTAACATGACTGCGCGATGCACTGCGTGTACTCACGTTGTTATTTTCCCATCTGCAAGCGTTAGTGTAACGAAGTTCAAGGTGCGTAGCGATGCCTCTTATAGGGCTGTCTTTTATCTTATTTTAATAATTGACTTCAAAAAAGGGGACAATGATCATACGATCATATGTTTTTTTAAATTATTTCATAATGCTTATCAGAAATAATATATATTTTCTTAATTAAGATGGGTTTACTCATTGCATGCGCAAGCGATCCCGTGGCTCTCCCCCAAGTGACGAAGTGGGTACTGGTGGATTTATTTTAGTGGGAATTTCGGCGCATTCAGTTCCAGTGCCACATATACCCCACGTGAAAAATTTGTAATAAAACATAACATAACCGAACAGAGGGATATTAAGACAAGAGGTCTTGTATATTATTTGTTACAACTGAATTTTATTTTTACTTTTTTTTTAAACAAGTGTCTTTTTTTAATTTGTTTTGTTAAATGACAGCCCTGTTTTTATTTTTCGCTCAACGCTCACGCTCAAGGAACCATGAAGATGATAGCGCTGTAAGCATGCGACAAACTGTTCGACTATTAACGGTGCTATCTATACAAATAAATGAAATTGAAGTGTCTGTCTATGAGTTCAAAATGACTGACACTAAGTTGATATTTCTATTTGTGTTTTTGCCAAAACAGATCCGCAGATCCCAAAGTCCTGGATTCATCCTCGAAATCGGGCCTATAAAAAGTATTGTATTTTGAAGAATTTCAGTAGCTGCCCGTAGTCTGGAAATTGGAAGCACGTAAAGCCGTTGGTCCTGTGCCTAAAATCTCTCCGGTCGTGTCGGCCTGTCATCGTATTATGAGGGTTCGGGAAAAGACAGTGCATCTGTGTACTGTCACAAGAGTGTGCACTACTTATAATGTGTTCTGCGTTGGCTATCTCTCTTGATTGGTCGATATCGGCCAAAAGGATATCATATACGTTAAAATGATGGAATATATTTTATTGTACACCACAAAAAATTTTATACAACTTGGGCGACCTTATTAAATGACAGATTTTGAAAGATCTTTGTCACAAACTGAATTCCACATTGGCGAAGCCACGCGTTATGATAGTGTATAATAAATTCGTCATACTTCACTAGCAAGTTAGTAACTATGGGAGGAGTTCTTTGATACTGCAGTCAATCAAGAGAAGTTCTAGGGTCGTCTTTTCTTTTTCTTTATACTACAATTAAACGGTGACCACGAGAATCAAGTTCATACTATTTTACCAAACTCAAGTTACTACTAACTTTGATTGCTACTTACATATGAAGAAAAAAAAAACATTGTATAATTTAAAACAGTATTTATTATGAAATTATTAATATACTCATTATACACATATTAATAATGATCAACAGAGTTGCCATATAAAATATTTTAACATTTTTTTACTTAATAAAATACAAAATATATCAAATGATTAATTAACAAAAGTCAAAATCAACATTATTAAGCTGTTTTATTTTGATTCTATGTATGTCGAGCTGCCTTCTTTCTTTGTATGCCCGATATACGTAATGTATAATATTATTTCTAGGGAGATACATTCATGGCTCACAGTGTGATCTCATACAAATACATTTCAATTTATTATTGATAAGGAGCAACACTTATTGGTATCTTCAAGCCGCGGACAAGGGTTGTCGAAATAAATATTACCAATTTTATTGATAATTAAAAACATGGGGTAGAATTAAATGGCTAGAAGTGACAAAAAATGTTAATGTATGGACTCTGTTTGTAGTTCAGAAATTGTTCACTTTCGGAAAACATAAATGTAGTATTTAGTAAAAACCCAATTATTTTCTTAAAACGGTTGAATTAGGATCGAACAATAAATGAGGATTTGCTTAAGTGAGTAGTAGAGCCATAACATTTTTTTTATTATTATCTCATAAATCTAAGTTGACAAATTCAAGTTACCACTTATTATAAATTTAACATCAACCTCTTTAATTACTTATTAATCGTACAAAATTAAACACTTTGTATAAAATAATAAAATATACTTTATCTGTGATGATGTATCTTTGCTAATAAAATCTTTTTAAAAAAATATTTGCCAGTCGTTAATATTTTTGCCACACAATTGGAACTGTCATTGAAACGTTATAAAAAATAATCACGGTCTTGTATGCAGGTCTATCAACGAAGCCCAATTTCAGTGGTGAGAGATTGGTACGATCGTGTCATAACTTTTATATCGCGTCAACGCCGCTGTACGTCGTTGCTATCGATGGGTGCGGTCACGTGCCGGTTGAGTGACACGCGGTACGCATGCGTTACGTGTGATAGAAAAAGAGACAGAATGCTATTCTGTCTTCGTTGCACAGCACACCCATCTATCGTCATGCCTCTGGCGGCCGCAAATTGAACAGAACAGCGCAATCATTATGCCGACGTACCTCCACTACTGTTGTTGATAGACCTGTGTATATAAGACCGCGATAATAATATTACAATGAATTAAATTAAATATTCAATAAAAAATTAAATAGACGAATGAAATGTGATGCATAGATAACAAATACTACAGTCGAATTGAGTTAAAGCTATTAGAATTAATAAAAATGTCGTTAGCTCGATTTTATTGTTTTAAAGCCAACAATGACTCATAGTCACAAAATGAAACACATAAAAAAACGATTTGTCCTGTTATTCACAGCCGTTTTATGAATAATATTTTACTGTTAGTACAAAATAAAAAAAACATCTATACAATATATAAAATCATATTGTATGTAACTAACATTAGTGTCAATGTACTTATATAATGTATAATTCTACTGGATATATATAAGCTAAAGTGTAATTTAAAAAAGATCGATAAAAACAATAAAAAAAGAATACTTAAAAGTTATGATATTTAAGGGTCAGAGATCACAGAAAATGGAAGTTGCATTGTTCAAAGAAATGTAAATAAAATCTCAGTTCTTTTTATACATATTTAAATTACACTAATATATTTTTTATCGAACTACACTATTATTCTGTGCACTAGTATCATTAATATTAATATTTGTCACCGAATTAGGTCCTGTACACACATGCAAGATGTTAAGCTTAAGTATTTGACTTAGACTTAACATCCTATTTGGGATTAAATTTATAAATTATGCTATACCTCGCATTCATTAGTATGATGTCTGAAAAATCATTCTTTAAAATAAAATATAATATGTGTTGTATATAATTGTATTGTAAACTTTTTATTTAAAGTAAGGAAGAGGACACACCAGCGCACCAGAAGCGATCACTATGTACCTACAATTTTCTATAAAGCTAGCACCACATCTCCCGAGGAAGCCATGTTTTAAGTCATTGAATCTGATTGTACAAGTGACGCATCAATAGTGATCGCACTGATGTGTGCAATCCTTTAATCTAACATAAGTAGTGCAGAGGTATGTCGAAGTATCTCGTGTCATTCTCAATATGAAACTAGGTCCAGTAGCGCTACTGGAGCTGGATGACATTTGAAGAAAAGCGTAGAGTAAAACGGAATTAGAGAGAGAGGTTAGACATCCGCGACATTATGCAATAGGTATCTTTATATTCTTCTGTTAATCATCTTCAATTTATAAACACCAATTGATAAAAGCATAAAGGTCAAATTTGAATAATACCCTCTCGCTATACTTATTACATTTATTCTATTATTTTCACTCTTTCAAACTATGTGGCTGCGTCTCCTTACCTCTACACTACATAATATAACAGTATTAAAATTAATAAAATAAACAATTCAATCTCACAGCTGTTGGCACAGATTAAAAATCGATAAATGGAAGATACGTTATATTTGTTATTTTCTAGTGATTATACACTTATTAAAATACACTAATCGTGAAACATTAGACTTACTTAGGCCGTTGTACGAGACGGGAGTCCCTTCACTTAATCTTATAAACACAACATATTGCGATTATAAGTTGCTTAATTATAATAGACACGTGGTGTTTGTATTTTAGACATTATTAAACGATTGGTACATTTATTTGATTTTTATTACAATTATTGTCGCACAAGAAGTTGAAGAGTTTAATATAGACGCGAAAGTGAAAAGGTTTAACTTTCTTTTACGCAGCAACGGATCAGTTTATGGGTCGAAATGTGAGATAGGCTAAATCAAATCCCGAAAAAAAAAGTCGCGGGCAAAAATACCGTATATGTGTTTTTTATATATCTATTTACTGAAACTGCAAGCATTTTTAAAAATAATTTATTATTGGTAATTGGTATTATGCCATGCCTCGTTGGTCGTTTTTTTCATGTTATGGTGATGTATGCGTAAATCGAGGGTTCCTCTAACCCTTAATTAACTTGTATTATAGAAATGTAGCAACCAAAAATAATTATTTAAATTAATTTACCGAAGCCAATCAGGCGGTCCTGTACAATAAACGAGTCGAATCTCCGTAAACGAAGTCAACATGAATATAAAATGTTGGACGGAATCTACTACGAGTACATGCCGTTACCAGAAAAAAAGCTTTTTGCATCTAAGAAGTTCCAAAGTTGATTTTTTGTTTCCTTTTAAACAAATCCGAAAAAAGTATAATTTGCCTAAATACCTATTTATATTATGTGACGATAATATAGTGTTATCTTCTACCTTGCGTTAATATAGCACTACCAGTGGCGTAGCTATCGTAGGGTCAGGTAGTGCAGTGCACCAGGGCCACGGAGCTCAGGGGGCCCTCTAACTTAAAATTTGAAAAGAGGAGCATAAAAGAAAAAAAAAAAGAAGCTCGGGTCTCGAACCTGCTCACAAGATAATTTTTTTTACTATTTTTAATTGAAGATCAACAATTACAGAACTCCGTAAGTTCAAGCTACGTGGAGAGAGGAGATGAGGGCCCGATTCTTTCTCTATGCACCGGGGCCCTTGTCCATCTAGCTACGCAGTGAGCACTACCCGGCATTTATAAATGACGTTACGCTTAGCGATCGCGAATGTAGACCTACATTCATCGTATCTCGCCATTGCGTAAGTTAGTCATGTTATGTTTTTCGCGTCATTATTATATTCGGGTTACAAACGCGACTACTGACTTCGGCAGTTTCGTCCCTGTCAGGCACACTAACAAAAAAAGGTATGATCGCGGTTAAAATACGAAAATAGTATGTACATAAAAGTATAATATTCTTCAACGCTATTTTGTAAAAAAGTATTTTTTTTTAATGTCAAACTATTGGATAAACAAAGTAATTTTGAAGGTCAAATTTGAGTACAGATTATATATCTGGATGTAAAGTTTTTGGCGTACAGAGATTCCATTTGTCACAGGTACATAACACGCGTTTTTTTAAAAAAATTTAGTTCACAACTTCACGCTCAGTACCCGAAGTCATGCGTGCAACTCGTAATGAATATATGTTTGCGTTGTCCATTTAATTATGTATACAGATATAAACACCACATTATTGACGTTAAATATCGTCTCTCTCGTCTTGAGGTATACCATTTATAACGAATTTACACGTTATACGTTATGTACGCTACACTACTTATATTTAATAACATTTCAATATTTAACATTTTAATTTATATTTCACTCATATATTATTATTATTACTTGACAATTCTCATTTAATTATTAAGGAATGTATTTTTAATATTATGTTATGTTGGTAATGATTAATGTATCATTACCAACATAACATAATATTAAAATTACATTCTTAAATGTAATGTCCTCAACACCTTACCTTACCTTTATAATGCTACAGTCGCATTAGTGAGGTATCGCGACTACGTTGGATCTTGTATTAGTTGCAATGTGTGACTGTAGCGTTACAACGTACAACTTACGAACCGAATTTTAAAAGGAATGTTCAGGTTGTATGTAATCATTTCTAAGGATTTAATAAAAATTAACTCAAAAAAAATTCGAATTACAAAAAAATCTTAAGAGTTTCTCGATTTACTAGATATTTTTGTGATCGTTTTTTTTTCGTTTTTATTCTTTGCAAGCTGAACGTTATGTTGTATGAATATTGATATTCGTTTCGATCTGACTTCATATAATTTACGACTAAACTAAAATAAGTAAATTAACATTAAATGCAAAAGCCATTGTACTTTCGACAATTTTTTACATCTTCGTGGATTTTAATTTCATTTCGATCTATTATAATAATATCTTACATTATATAAACACATAATATAATATACGCGTATAAATATATCTTAAGTTTTAATTAATTGTAAATAAATTAGAATCTCATGTTTATTGAAATACTTAATTATATTAAGCAGCTATAGCGGTAGGAATGCTGTGTTACATCAAATAAATACTCTAAGGATTTTAACGTGTTTTTTTTCGTTTATACAGGTTATTTGTAACGACCCAGAAACCTCACAGGATTAGATAGCTAACACCATAAGCAACAACTTTTGTTCTACGAGTTCGGACATAACTCAATACATGACAAAAAAATGATTTCAAAAGTTTTTGTCGTACTGTCGTGATATTTGTAAGTCTATATTTCATTCTTAAACGAAAGGACGACGCGACGCGTTGATCTTTGCGATGTGCGTAGATTTATAAACGTTCATGCGGGAAATTAAATTAATACTTATTTTTGTATGAAAATAAAATCTAACAAATTATCAAAAGTCGTAGAACAAAAGTTGTTGCTTACGGTGTTAGCTATCTAGTCCTGCGAGGTTGCTGGGTCGTTACAAATAACCCTGTGTAGTTTTATAACTTCATAGATTGCATTGTTATATATTGTTAATGCTAATTTGGCAAATATTCTTTTTGGGTTAAAGAAAGCTAGCCCACTCCTACCCGACTATTTACGAACTGTCGATCGAGATCGACAAAAACTAATTTCATCAATGAATTATATTTGAAATAACCGGAAAAAATATTTAATTTTAATATTAATTGTTTAAAATTATAAAGGTCGTATGTAAGATGGCTTATTTTGTCATATAAATCATTGCACGACTTAAAAGGAAACATTCTCATCGGTGCGAAAATGTAACATGGCGGTATGTCGTCAGTGTCAGCGTTGAAAGTATTTTTGTCTAATCAGTCGCACGGGTGTTGTCATCGCAGAGCGGAATCTGAAGCTAGTCGAAACTCTTCAATATACCATCGGTCACTGATGCTGCCTCTAAGAGCTCAAAACCATAAAAGTAAATGTTGTCATAAAAAGAGATTCGAGTACAAACCGACTACCACCGGCCGAGTTACGAAATCGAGCCACACCGCCGTCACGCCGCCGACGGGCAGGTCCGCTCGGCTCACAGAAGGCGGCACGCGAGCACGAAGGGCGGTCAGCGCTCGTGGCGCGCGTCGTCGCTGGCGTGCGTGAGGTAGCGCGCGTGCACGCGGCGCTCGAGCGCGCGCAGGTCGTGCCACGCCTCCGCCGTCTGCAGCCACGCGTGCGCCGCGCACTTGTCCACCGACAGCCGCTTGCGCTGCTTCACTTGCAGCAGGTTGTTGATGAGGTCGATCGCTGCGGGCGAGACGGGCTGTAGCGCCGGGCGCGGGGGTACGGGGGCGGGGGGCGGCACACTCACCCTCGGCGGAGATCTCCCTCCAGGGCGTCGGCGGGTACATGAAGGCGGCGTTCTGGATCTGCTCGTTGATGTCCTCGTCCTCGTTGAAGGGGAAGGTCCCGGAGAGCGACACGTAGACGATGACGCCGACCGACCACATGTCCAGCGAGCGGTTGTAGCCTTTGTTGCGGAGCACCTCGGGCGCTGCGGCGGACGTGGCGTTATTTGTGGACCGACTCTTATGTTCAACTTCATTGACACCGCTACTATTGTGTTTACTTTTGAACATACTACCTTACATAAATAGAACCAACTCACGATACCTAATAACCACTTCACGGGTCGGACGGGGTTTTTGTTACACGCTGTATGTTATCTTAAATACAAGAAATTTCTTAAGAAGAATTGCCGAATTAGGATTTTTAATACAATGTTTTGCGTGCGATTGCATACAACTGCGTACGTAATGTATGCACACAGGTTACTCACCGAGGTAGGCGGGGGTGCCGACGACGGACCGACGGAAGGATTTCTCCCCGATGATGCGCGCGAAGCCAAAGTCGCAGAGTTTCACTTGCGGAAACGTCTCGTCCGAGGACAAGAGCACGTTTTCTGGCTTTAAATCGCAGTGCACGATGTTTTTTTCGTGTAGGTGCTTCAACGCTACCAGGATCTGGCAATCGAAAAAAAGCCGAGATGGCGTAGTGGTGAGAACGCGTGAATGTTAATCGGTGTTCGTGGGTTGAAACCTGTGCAAGCACCACTGAATTTTCACGTGCTTAATTTGTGTTTATAATTTATCTCGTGATGGACGGTGAAGGAAAACATCGTGAGGAAACCTGCATGTGTCTTATTTCACTGGAATTATGCGACATGTGTATTCCACCAACCCGCATTGAGGCAGCTTGGTGGAATAAGTTCCAAGCCTTCTCCTCAAAAAAGGAGAGGCCTTAGCCCAGCAGTGGGACATTCACAGGCTTTTACTAGGATCTAGGATCAGGATTTATAGGAGTTGGATGTATTATTCGTTTTTCAAAGTATTTTTACCAGTTGGTAGTACAGAGATGAGTTTGCAGTCACTTGGAGCTGAAGAAAAAGCTGGCAACTAGTCTAACGAGGTAGTCGGCGTTGACCGACTAGACAACACATACCTGTGCGACGAGAAACTTCGTGACACGCTCAGTGAGACGGCCCTTCTCGTGAGAGAGGATCATCTCGAGCATGTCCCCCTTCAGCTTCTCCATGACCACGAAGATCCGCTCCGGGGTCTCGAACATCCGCTCCAGGTTGACGACGCCCGGGTGCGACAGGTTCTGCAGGATGGCCACCTCGTTCTTCAGCTGCGCCTCCTGCTTGGTCGGGAACCGCAGCTTGTCGATGACCTGGCGGCGGCACGGCGGTGAGCGGGTGACGGTCGGGCGGGGTGTGCGGGGCGGGGTGTGCGGGGCGGGGCATGCGGGGCGGGGCGGAGCTTACCTTGATGGCGACGGGGCGCGCCGTGGCGCGGTGCAGGCCGCCGTACACGATGCCGAACTGGCCCGAGCCGAGCACCTCGTCGGGGTGGATGCGGTAGAGCTGCGCCATCTCGGGCCCGCGCTCGCCGGGCGGCTCGTGCGGCGGGTGCGGCAGCAGCGCATGGCGCAGCGCGGTCTCCCACGAGCGCGCCAGGTAGGCGCCCACGCCCGAGCCGGGCGGCGGCAGCGGCGCCGCGCCGCCCGCCCACGCGGGGTCCACGCCCACCAGGTAGTCCACGTTGGCCGTGCGCAGCTCGAAGCAGTGCATCACGTCTGCGGACAGGCGCGGCCTCTAGTCGGCGCATTCGCGGTGTGGCCGGGCGAGGGTGACCGTTCACCATCAGATCCTCCGTTTATTACTCGTCTGCTCTCCTGCGATCGACTGAGTCGACAGTGCTGCTCGTCTGCCCGCCCGACGTTAATTACGAGCTCCCTAGTATCCGAGGCGTACCTGACTGAGGAGTCCTCGCCGTGTCGACGGCCAGGATCTCGTTGAGGGGTATCTCCTTGTAGTACTTGGTGCCCTGCTCCGAAGTGAACAGCGTGATGGACTGGCTGTCCAGTCGCCAGTAGTGACGTTTTATCTTAAAAAAAATTGATATTCGATTCCGTTAACGATTTATGACAAAAATAGTAATTGGCCTTTGAATAAAATGACGTTGTAAAACAGATCTATATATTAAGAATAGCACCCGTAACGTTACCATTATATATCATTTTGGTTAAAATCCGGGCTTTATTAAAGTCTCACTGTTTTGTCCTTGTTCGTGAAGTGCACCAGCCAGCCTTCTTTGAGCCACTGTCCATCCCGCTTCTTGGTGTGCTTGACGGACTGCACGATACGCATCAGCGGAATGTTGGCGCTCGGGGACGACGATGAACTAAAAACGACACATGACAAATATTATACTGTCACAAATAAGAATCTAAAACTTTAACTAACTTATCTTTAACTGTTGTATATACATATAACGAACAGATTATATCTTAATAGTGTAGTAGCTGACCAGCTCGGGTCGTACCTGCTGGGTCTACTGGCGGAATGTTCGGGGATGGTGTCTCGCTGAGGCTCCTCGTCCTCGTCTTGTCGGTTCTCGCCCTGCTTTAAGACACTCGGTTCATCGTTAGGTCATGACAATATAATTCAATAATTTAGTAGTCTTCATAGATTGACTGAAATAAAAAAATGTAATACTTTGGAGAAGGGAATATTATTAATTGCGACTGCCTCGTTGGTCTAGTGGCTAGATATAAGGCCGCAGACCCGGTGGTCCTGGGTTCAATTCCCAGGTCGGGCCAATAAATAGTTATTGGGTTTTTCTGTCGGAAAATTCTCAGTAGCAGCCTGAAGTCTGGAAGTTGGAAGTGTGTACACTCCCGTGCCTCGGAAAGCACGTTAAGCCGTTGGTCCTGCGCCTGAACTCTTTCCGGTCGTGTCGGATTGCCGTCCCATCGGATTATGAGAGCTAAGGAAAAGAGAGTGCACCTGTGTTTGCGCACACACTTGTGCACTATAATATGTCCTGCGCAGTTGGCTAATCTCTCTTGAGATTGGCCGCCGTGACCGAAATCGGTCTGGAGGACCTTATTATTAATTACGATTATTATTATTAGTTACGAGGAACATGAAAACACGAGTGGTCACTTCCTTCTGCTACATCCACTCCTAGGACCAGAAGTTCTCAGGAAGGCTTTCTTAGCGACGAGATCATATCGACCACTGCTGTAAACCTTTGATGACTTTACGACAACCCGGGTCCGGTTCGCAATACCTCAGCGTGGTGGTTGTGGTTGTGCTCGCTGGCGTCGTCGCCGTCGTCCGAGTCGTCGTCGTGCGCGGCGCGCGGCTCGCTGAGCTCGCTGCTGGTGCTGCAGCTGTCTTGGTTCTCTCCTGTGTAAATTGGGATTACGTATCGATGATGTATCGAAATTCTAGAAATATCTGGAATCTGTTTCCCATTAGTTTACAAATACAAAATCGTTTTCATATGTCTGATAATAGCTGTAATTAATATTAGCAAATAAATAACTCGTACCGTGATGATCTCTGATCTCTCCCCCGCAGTCCTTGGGCACGAACGGTAGGCACTTGCGGTGCGCATTGTAATGACAGTCGCCGCACTGCAGGCCCTGCTTGAACAGCCCTCGTAGCAGCTTCTTACAGAGACGGCACACAGTCGGCCGGGTGTAGGTGTGCACTTGGAAGGTGTGGGGTATACCCAGGGAAGACGCCCATGCGCCGGGTGACCGTTTAGGACCTGTTCCTGCACCAACCTAATAAACCAATCCCGTTTAGATTGGATGATTTTTGGAACTAGCACGAAAATACTGAATTTAGTCCTTGTAATGTACAAGAAAATTATGTACTAATTTCAGGCCGTAAATACTAATCTAAGTGTGTACTAAGGTTACTACTGGCAATATACGGTTTTATTATTTCAAAATACGAATTCACAAGAACATAATAAGAAAAAAACGATCTACGACGATTAACATGAGTACAGAAAGTGTCTTCCTTTATATTAGACAATAACACTGTTGCTGTATTGAAGTGGAACTAATAGGTCGTTATTACCCGCTAGGAATATTATTTTAAATCACAATTTTAAATTTCTTTCACCGGTTCTATTTAGGTGTTTTTGGGAACCATTCTTTTTTTTAATATTGATAGACTAATGTAGCAACATGTAAATGTCTCATTGCTGGGCAAGAGTCTCATTACATTTACAGATTTGGAGTTCACTGTTCCATGTGACAGATTTTTATAGGACATTTCAAAAAGTTCCTTTACCGCCGAGCACCGAGATGAATTATAAATATTTTTATATATTATATATAATATACGCATACAATCGTCAGGGTTGCACTGGATGATGGGTAACATGAGGCTGGAAATAAAACTCCAAAATTTAAATAAAAACATAGTTTATTACAAATATAAGCGTTACATCTCCAATGCTACCCACCACCCATTTGTAGCGTTTGTTACAAAACTAACCTAGAATAATTTCTATTATAAGTAATTGTATATAATTCAAATAAATTTTCAACGATTGAGAGTTCGTACGTAACGTAACCATACGTACGTAATCGTACGAAAAACAGTTATAGATTTTTAATCTGTAGTATATTTAAAAAAAATTGTAACATTTTAAAGAAAAGGTAATAGGTACCTATTAATTTTAGAAAATATCTGATTTTAAAATATTGTTAGACTAATAATTTTAAGAAATTGTAATTTATAAAATTGAAAGATTTGAAATTTAGTCACACATTACGTGAAAATGTAAATAGTAAAACTGAAAACTAATTTGTTTAATTTCATAGACAAGATAACATTATGACGTCACAAACGCGTCAGCCAATCGTGACGCGTTTTGTAAAAAAACAATTAATTTAGAGCTAAAACAACGAATTCTATAAAAGTTTTTCTGTACAAAGTATGTTGTTAAGTAACTGATCTCAACACTTATTCCGTATAGTCTTCAACGATTGATATATTTCAAATTGATATAATACTATAAAGTAAATATTGTTTTCTTATGTGTAAATGCTTAAAATATGTAATGTATTAAACGGACGGATTACAATTTTGTAATACTTCGTATATGTTAGTAAATAATTATATTAAGGAATGTAAATGTGTAAAAAGTTCTACAAAATATAAAACGTTTTTTTGTGCAAAATAAATATTTTAAGAGATTCTTAATATTTGTGCATCATTAAAATATTTAAAAATAAATTATTTGTATACATGCCATTTATATGTATAATTGTAACATTTTTGAAATAATTTTAACTCCTTTTTACAATTTTAGGTTTCAAATAAGATCGTCAAATATATCGATAGTCACGGTGCTATTTCGCCTGTCAGATTAAAGTTAATTCGAGAGTCCTCGAGATTTAAGGTGTTAAGGTTTCATGTTAGTCGCTGCTATAATACTGAACTATAATAAAACGAAAACGAGCAGCAGTAGTTTCGAGCGAGACTAGACGCGGTCAGGGCGCGGCGCTGTTCCCGGTGACGAGGTGCGCGAGCCTCCTTACCAGCGAGTCGTCGTGCGAGGCGTGGCTGGCGGCCGACGAGCGCGACGGGCTGCGCGGCGCGGCCGACTGGCGCCGGCTGCCGCCCGCGCCGCCCGCGCCGCCCGCCGGCGACTCGCAGTTCGACGGCACCTTCACCGCGCAGCGCTTGTGGTAGTTCAGCCCGCAACCTGATTGGCACCAGGGAACACTTTGAAGAGTGTCGTTATTGGTAAAATGAGTTTGGGCTGAGCCTATTGTTTTCGAGGGAGATTAAGCATATCGGTCAACTAATGGTAAATAGTATCTTTCACAAAGGCTGACTTAATTATGAATATTACTTAACTTACTTGACTCTACTAAAAGACTAACTGATATATCGAAGCTTTATCCAGGGGAGACGTTACCTTCACATTTGAGTCCCTGTCGCACGAGGCCGAAGAGCATCTCTCCGCAGAAGTCGCAGAAGGTGGGCGCCTTGTAGGAGTGCACCGCCAGCGTGTGCGGCCGCGGCGCCGGTGCGCTTTCGGCTCCGTCGCAGAGGAGTGCTGACGACGACAGAAATGGGCGATCAAATTGTTAGATATATAACGATTCATTAATAACGATAACTATCGGCAATTTACCTAAATAAATATAATACTTATTACAGAAAACGAATTTATAAGTTGTCTTTCTAATGCTTCCTTGATTCACTTTTCACGTTCCATATGTGCACACTGCACAATCACTTTTTTTTTTAGCTGACTAGCTTATGGGCCACCTTATGGTAAGTGGTCACCAACGCCCATAGACAATGGCATTGTAAGCAATGTTAACCATCGCTGACATCACCAATGCGCCACCATCCTCGGGAACTAAGATGTTATGCCTGTATCCCTTGTGCCTGTAATTACACTGGCTCACTCACCTTTCAAACCGGAACACAACAATACAAAGTACTGCTGTTTCACGGTAGAATATCTGATGAGTGGGTGGTACCTACCCAGACGAGCTTGCACAAAGCTCTACCACCGACAATCCTAAGAATACTAGTAGCAGTGAGTGAAAAATCATGCCAAATACAAATTGGCCTTTCAGCTATCGACATTTATAACTAATACACTTCTAGTAATATGACAATAATTTCTTCAACCATTTAACCTTTAAATTTGAACACTTACGATTAGCGGTAAGGACGATCTCGACGAGGGTCTCGTCGGTGACATCTGTGGCAGAGTTTATGATCTGCAGCACGTTGGGCGAACAGTAGTCGTGGCGAAACAGCAAGATGCGGTCCGACAACCGATTGAGGCCATTATCCGGTATCTGTTGAGAGAAGGCGGATGAGTTTCAAGATCTCGTTGATATTCAGAATTTAGATCGAGTTGAACGAGCTGAAAAATATGCTAAGAGAAATATATTTAAATATACTTTTTAAACTAAATACTATTTGTGATTTAATATATTATTTATCCTTTAATTAGTGAAATCAAAGATATAGTTAACTTATGTTGATGTTTTGATGTTTCAAGATGATACTAAAACTAATTTGATCAAATCAAATCGAATTTAAATTTAGCGAGATAAGTTATTATTCAAAGCCAACCATGGGTTTTAAGATGTTATTACTTGTGTCTGTAATTGTACTGGATTAGTCGCACTTCATACCAAAGCATTACGAATAACTAGGTCGTTAGCTACCTGATGGTGGCTACGCAGACATAAAGCCTAAATTATCAAAATTTACCTTTTCTTGGACGAATTTGACGGCCAGTTCCTTAAGATGCGCGAGGGTGAGTATGTTGACGGGGGCCGAGACCGCGTCCCGCAGCACGCCCATCTGGAACAGGAACGTCACCTCGTCCTCCATTGTCTATGTCTAGCCTGTAGCTACCACCTGGAAACAAAACACATATTTTTAGACTCAATTTTGCTTAGAATAAAAGGTAGACTTTTTTACATTTGTTTAATTAAAATCGCGTATTGGCCGTTTGCATTCAGTATGCCTAGTGCGAGTCTAGAGGATTTCAGAATTGTTGTAATGAATTGTTTATAACAAATAACCTTTGTAATGTAATTTTACACTTTCGTTTCTTGATGTTGATAAAATTATAAAAAAAACTTCCAGATCATAATATCGTACGAATGTTGAGTTCATTTCTAGAAATTATCTGTAAGTATATAATTATACTTTTATTAATTACATAATTTACCTCAACGACTTACATAAAAAGCGTAAACAGTTTAATGAACCATAATAAATAAGTTTTAATTTAGCCTAATGGCTACTGGAGACAATGAATACACAACCGGACGTTATAAGATTTCATCCCAAGCTTTGTTTACAAAAATATTGTGCTCGTGTTGATTGATTAATAAATTAAAAAATAGTGTTGATTAATACGAACCGGTCGACCCTGATTTAGGGTGAGCTTTTCCTTATATAATCGACTGACGAATGTAAATCTATATTTATAAAAGGTGAATCGAATTAATCAGAGCTCAGGTTAAACGGCCATTGCGATTCTTTAGCGTAGATAACAATATTACATATACATAGCATAAATACATTAATATGCGAGAATATATTTAAAGTGCAATTCTCATAATACTTGTATGTCCTTATGGCTAATAAGTTATTTATTTATATTATTGTCTCTAAGCAACTGAATGGTACTAAAGGGGACGCCTATATGTTTCTGTGAGTTAACTATGGGCTTAGCAGATATTCGCGATGACGGCAAATACTTAAAAACTAGTTATTTGATACAGATTCGCAGATTTTGAGGTACTACGAAAGTGTTTGGCATACTATAGGGTTTTCCAATAGGGACGCTTGAACTTTGACAGCTGATTGCGGCCATGTTGTTTGAGTGACAGCTGTCAAATGCAGTGTGTTATATTCATTCCGTCCTCCCAAACCACCATGGCAGGTTACAGTGTCGAGCAGCACGTGCAAATCATAAAATTGTTTTATGAAAATGGGTCTTCAGTTCGAGCAACGTTCCGCGCACTTCGCCCGTTTTACGGTCGCGATGATCGTCCTGCCGAGTCGACTATCCGTCGATTGGTGGACAAATTCGAGTCAACCGGGTCAGTTAACAATCAGCCGGTTCCCGTGCGTCAACGTAACGCGAGATCTGCCGAGAATATCGCCGCTGTGCGCGACAGTGTCCTCGAAAACTCGCGGCATTCAATTCCGCGTCGCGCACAGGAACTCGGCCTTTCGCAGACGACAACTTGGCGAATTTTGCGTTGTGACTTGAGCCTGCCCCCGTACAAGATCCAGCTGACCCAAGAGCTCAAGGTTAATGACCATAGACAGCGCCGTGTGTTCGCTGACTGGGCATTAGAGCAGTTGGAAGTTGACGCCGATTTTGGCAAAAAAATCATCTTCAGCGACGAGGCGCATTTTTGGATGAATGGCTATGTCAACAAGCAAAATTGCCGTATTTGGGACGAGACCAATCCACACGAGGTTCACCAAGTGGCAATGCACACGCAGAAAGTGACTGTTTGGTGCGGATTTTGGGCCGGAGGCGTGATTGGTCCGTATTTTTTCGAAAACGATAATGGTGTGGCCGTCACCGTCAATGGTGAGCGATACCGGTCGATGATAACCAACTTCTTTTGGCCTGAAATCGAGAATATGGATCTGGACAACATGTGGTTTCAACAGGACGGCGCTACGTGCCACACAGCACACGCTACGATGGAAGTTCTGCACGATCAAGCGCCCTTAATGGAAAACCCTATATATGTAATACTCCGTTTGTTGGCACCCGTTTTGATGTTGGAAGCTGATGGTCGCCTTCAATTGAAACAAATCGTGTACAGACAAGTCGTTTGCGTTGACAATAGTTGTATTAGAAATAGCCTCGTTTTTAATTAATTTTCATAATGTGTTTGTTGAACAATTATATTATATACTTGTGTGTATTTATATATTGCATAAACATGCATAAATAATATTATAAATAATCCAATATACATTGCAATACATAAACAAATGCTCTTTAATGTATTACAATTATAGTTTAACACAGAATTAAGGAAAGGGTACCAAATACAGCCAGCGATCTTAACGAGACAACTTTACAGTATAGGAAAAAAAGACCGGTTTAGATGTTCATTAAAGAGCATTTGTTTATGTATTGCAATGTATATTGGATTATTTATAATATTTAGTGAATATAACGAAATAAACAAGCATCAGATGATGATCACCTTTATATGTACGGCCGTTTATATAATATGACAGAAGATCTAACTAAATGTAACTAATGATCTAACGTAATCTTTTTTGCGCTTACAAACTTATTTTCAGTTGGTAAACCAGCCGCAAATTATGTCGATATATGGGAATAACAGTTTTCCAATTAAATATATTCTTTGTTTTTCGATCAAATTACACACATACTACACAGAAACTCGGAACACGGAACTCTTGGTGCGCGAATTCTACACTTGACCGGTTATTTTAAATCCATAAATTCTTCAACCGAGTGTTCCGAAAATCAACGATGTGAAAATGGATGATGAATAAAATTCGTATAAAATATTATTAACGAATATTTACCGATGTTACGTATAACATTACGACAAGTCACGTGTTAGTAGTTTAAGGGCAATTGTACTGGGGCACGAGAAGATCCCAGTCACTGCAGTTCCAAAACAACATGGCGGTCACAGGGATTATCGTTTTATGCAATAAAATTAATCACAATATTGACGTGAACCTTCCGATAAGCGAGGTATATTGAGAACAGGTCTTGGACAATAGTTACATATATATTTATAAATAAACTTGACTTCATTCAAAATACAAAGTAATCATATGAGACGGAAGAAAATTTTCAACCTAATAATCTTTAAATATTCATCAATCAACAACTTTGTGTGTGAGTGTTTCATTCTTAACACCAGTTAAAGTTTTGATAATGTAAGGATAAAAGGTTGAGTGTAGAAGTGAAATAAAGGGCAGTTCGAAATTACTATAACTGAAGTTATAAACATGAGGGATATTATTATGTATCAAAATAATAATGTAGCATTGAAGCGGATCTCCATTATTATGTAAAGCACATGAACTATGAAATAGTTCAACGAATCACCATGTCTGGTAGTACTGCTATAACTATAAACTCCGAATTTGTTCACTTATTTTGCGCTCTACGACACGTTCTGTAGATAATAGATGGCGAGTTTATAATATAAATATATATATCTATTTATATATGTCCGAGCAGGTCTTAGCCCAGTGTTACCGGACATGGCTGTTTCGGTAAGTACCTGCACGGGATAGCAAGGCGGGAGGTATCGCCCTCCTGCCACGAGTGTGGTGTGCCACTGGACACGGTGCGCCATACGCTGACGGAGTGTGCTGCGTGGGGGCCTCAGAGGCATACCCTGGCGGCAATAGTCGGCGGAGATCTCTCGCTGTCGAGCATTGCGTTAATCACGCTCGGCAGCGAGAGGTGCTGGTTGGAAATGGTCTCCTTCAGCGAGAGTGTTATGTCGCAGAAGGAAGCCGCGGAGCGGCA